>CM019149.1:289385709-289855858 GCA_009733165.1 Naja naja
TAATTCACATCAGAGAAACCAGTTTAGTAAATTGTTCCTGGGGTTTTCGACCATTTTTGCCACAGATGTTAACTGAATCATTGCAGTGGTTAAATGAAACATGATGTTGTTAAGCGAATACAGCTTCCCCTTCTCATTGACTTTGCTTGTTGGAAGCCTGCTGGGAAGCTATGCATAAGGCACTATTTTTAGTACCAATATTACTTCGAACAGTTGCTAAACAACTGGTTGTAAGTCAAGGACTACCTGTACATCTATGATTGCTTGATGTATTTAACATGAAAGGATGAATTAAATTGAACTTCAGTACTGCATACTGTAACTGGTCTTTAGGGAAATAGGGTAAGTTTTTAACATTAGATAGCAGCTTCATTCTCATCCCAGTTAAACTGAAGTTCCTGATTTGCAATTTTTTTCAGAGCATGTACTACATGCTTGTGCTGTCCAGCCAGTTAGAGTTAATGGGATTTGGGATAGGTAGTTAGGAATTGAGAGCTGTCCCCTTAAGGGAATGCATCATGGTAAATGTAGTTAAGGTATCCTGGGAAATGTAGTTCATGTCATGTGGTCACATCTGTAACCCTGATTGGTCACTGAATTGACCCTTGGTGGATTGGGGGAGATTTCTTCTCTCTTGCCTGAACACACAGCCTCATGGTAGTATGTCTACCCCTACTTCTAAGATATGGGATGAGATAACCATCTTTTTACCCATAAAGAAAGATATGCAAAGGATTGGACATTAAGAAGAACCTCGTCATAACTGTGAGTTGATGGGGATGCCTGATGAACCAATAAAAGAGACTTTGTATGGATGCTTTGTGGAGTTTATCTGCCTTTGTACAGGATTTGTACATGACAGGCAGAATAATGTTGCTTTAATCAAAGAAAGTAACAGGAAGAATCTCATATAGAAAAAGCTTGTCACAAAGATCTAGAGTGATCATTGCTGGCCAAGTTATAGACTAAGATTTCACTGATTCATACAATCAACCATCCAATTCATTCATGCTGAAGTGGCCTTAATTGCTCTGAAATAAGCTCAAGTAATAACATTTTAATGTGATGTTTAGACTGTCAAATATGCGTTCATATGGAAGTAGAAACGTTAGTTTTAATTTAGACTGGACCGCGGTCATTCTTTCAAGTCCACTTTGAAGTGAGGGCTTATTTCCAAATAATTAGACCAAGTTGCCCAAGAAATTTGTGTTTAGTTTTATAATTCTGTGTTTTGAGGTTGAGAAACACTGCTATGATTCATAATATCTGGTTATGAAAACCAAATGTATAACTGAATCCTAGCAAATGAATGAAGAGGCTATCTTGAAGTGGGAAAACAGCACCCTTTCCCAATAATGGTTTTTCTATTCAAAACTGCCCCTTCAAACTGTTTTTCCCCTAAGATTCCCAACAGTATGAATTACTGATCTGGTCATTCAATTATAATTTTCAGCCGGGCATAAGATGACAAGAAGCAGTTTGATTCATATTTCTAAACTATCACTTGATATTTGAAACACTAGTACAGGGGTATCAAACTGGCAGCCCGCGAGCTGGATGCATCACGCATAGGCCACCCACCCCAACTCCATGAAGGGGACACCTGTGCTCTAGCAGAATTCCACTACAATTCACGCACCACATTCACTTGTAACATGGTTTACTAGGTTATACCTTATTCAATAAATGCTGAACGAACTGCAGTTTATTGAATATCTACATTTGGTTTGGTAAATATAGACCCTCAAAATGCATCCCCAAAATATGGTCACATTATTTATGATCATATTTATTTACAGTTAGTCCTTGACTTTGGTTCAGAAGAAACTTCTTGGATGAGAAGTGAAATGTAAGAGCCTTGGTGGTGGAGGCTGTTAAACGCCTAGCACTTAAGTTCCAGCTGCCTACAACTGCTGTAGGCTCGAATCCTACCAGGCTCAAGATTGACTCAGCCTTCCATCCTCTCGGGGTAGGTAAATTGAGGACCCAAGATTGTTGGGGGCAATAAGCTGACTTTGTAAAAATGCCGCTTAGTAATAAGCAGGCATATACAATGGAATGAAGGCTATTGCTGAGCGCATTGGGTTGTGCTCCAAAAATTGTAAGCTGCCCTGAGTCTCCGGGGAAGGGCGGCATATAAATGTAATTAAAAAAAAAAATCTTCAAAGAAAAAAAAAGAATGTCCAGTTGCCTTTTGAAAAAACACCTTTGGGATTAAGCTGGTCTTAATGCTTCAGCCAAGCTATAGGACACCATATGATCCTATTTTTGAAGTGTTCACATTTTCATTTGCAGAGCATTATCTTCTTACAGAACATTGTCAGGCATAAATGTTTGGAAATTCTGTGAGCGGCATGCCCAATGGGCAAACTGTCCCACCAATACAATCCTAGATTACTTTATTCAGTTTCAGTTTCACAACTAAATCTGTAGTCCATTGTGATCACAAAGTGAAACAAATTATTCTGAATTAAGGTGGTGCAAATCTTGGAAAGTTGTTTGACTTTGAGGAAAGTTTGAACACCTCATCCTTTTTTCAAAAGGCAACTGGGCTTTCTTGTTTTTTTTTCTTTGAAAATGGTTAGTTTCTCATCCAAGAAGCTGCTTCAGTTCTGAATGAGAAGTGAAACATTTTCAAAGAAAAATCCAGGAACGTCCAGGTGCCTTTTGGGAAAAAAAAACATTTTTGGGGTGTTCCACTTCTAAGGCCCTGTCTAAGATTGAACCACAATATGGGTACTACTTTGCTTTGCTCTGCTTCTCAGCCCCTTTTCAACACAGCTTCTTTGGCCGTAGTTACCGAACTTTGATGAACAAGCATGGTGGGAGGTTTCATCTGTCTTTTCCAGTCCTATAATTTTTTTATTTACTTTCTCCACCATGCTGTCTCCAACAAGACGCGTCTGAGTTTAGCAAGTATGATGGAATGTACTCTGGATTCCCAGGAGAGAGGGGCTTCATTCCAATCCAGAGAACCAAGAGACAGCGAAGTTTAGATTGGTTGGGAGAAAAAGAGTTAAGATAGTCTCTTAGCAATTCTCAGAATATATCTTTGAAGATGGAAGTAGTTGCTTTAGTTTGGTAAGATTTCTCTCTATCGGTGAGGAACAATAAAGGAAAGTAATTCTACATGTCTTGGTTTTTGGGGCCTGACAGCAAGAGATTAAAAAGAGACAAGAAGCCCCAATGCAACATGAATGGCTTCGTTGGTATAAATTGTGAGGTCTCTTTGCTTGACATCTCTTCAACACGAATCCCTTCATTAACACAACCTGGGCATGCCTTGTAAAAATCTACTCTGAAGTCTATCCATCTTCTCCATTGATTTGCATTAGGGTTGGATACAGATATAATGCATTAATATACAACTGATGATGCACATCCTTGCGGAATCTACTGAACGAGGGTTAAAAATGTTCCAAGTATGGCATAGCCCATCTGATTCTTTGTACCTTTATCTGAAACTCATAATATCATGGGAATTCCATTTCATGTTGTTTTGAATGTTTTATGATTGGCTTGTTCTTTTTTTTTAAACACCACCACCCAGCTATAAAAACTTAGAAAAGCACATTAGCCAATAAAACACCAGGCAAAAGATTTATTTCTACTTCCATTAACTGGAACTAGTTAAGGCAGAAGACGATGAGAAAGAATAAAAGCACATATTCAAAGACAATGTCATCTAAAATAAAGACTGTTTCCTGCTAGAGTATGAGTTTATTGCTGCATTTAAAAATCTGTTATGAGGTTGTATTCATGGATTGTAATTTAATATATTTATCCATTGTTTTGTGTGCATCTCACTTTGTCAGAATTACCTTTTATTGGTTCTACAGTACTTAATTAGTTTATAAGGCACATAACTGCTCATAACTTCTCTCTTAAAACCCACATTGATATGGATTAGGGCTGCTATGTATCTTGGAAACAAAGGCTATTAATGTATTTTGCATGTGGCTTGAATGATACTTTCGTTTCCTGCTTCTATTTTCTTGCTTTGTCCTTAACAAATATAATTACCGTGTTTCCCCGAAAATAAGACCTACCCGGAAAGTAAGACCTAGCACTATTTTCTAAACCTGCCCTAATATAAGACCTACCCCAAAAATAAGACCTAGTGTAAATCTCCAGTTCCAGGAAGACTTTTCAGGGAGCAACCGTGCACCTGCGAAACACCCCCCCCTACACACTCACACCCACTATTTGGCACCATAAATATATAAGACCTACCCCGAAAATAAGACCTAGTGTG
This sequence comes from Naja naja, assembly GCA_009733165.1. Classification (NCBI taxonomy): domain Eukaryota; kingdom Metazoa; phylum Chordata; class Lepidosauria; order Squamata; family Elapidae; genus Naja; species Naja naja. The sequence continues at coordinate 289,389,965 of CM019149.1, forward strand.
TTTTTGGGAGCCAAAAAAAATATAAGACAGTGTCTTATTTTTGGGGAAACATGGTATAACGTTTGTTACACATCTGTGCTTATACAGATTTTAGGTTGTGCATGATATAGTGTGATTTATTTATTTAATTATATTGTAAAAAGTGCGTGTAGTGAAGATTTTCACAAGTTTGTAGCCTTTACCCACAGTATAGATCAAAATGCATATTTCTGTACAGTGTCTATAAATCCAAGTCCATGCATTGTGATTCTTTATAACAATAGTTATTTCATTTTTCCAGGTTTTTGTAGTCCTCTAAGATGGAAGGAATCTTAGAAGCAGTGCTACAGTCTAGTTCCTTGATTTATTAACCACAATTGAGATCAGAATTTCTATTAAGCAAGGTGTTAAGTGAGTTGGCCTGATTTTACTATCTTTTTTGCTAAGGTTGTATGCAAACCACTGCAGTTGCTAAGTGAATCATGTGGTTGTTAAGTGAATCTGGCTTCCCCCATTGACTTTCCTTGTTGGCTGGGAAGGTTGCAAATGGATGCTGCAATACAAGTGCCTGAATTTTGATCAAGAGATAGTAGGAATGCTGCAACTGCTATAACTTAATTTTTTCAGTGATGTAACTTTGAAACAGTCTCTAAACGAATGGTTGTAAATGGAAGACTACCTGGTATTGAAAAGTATCTCAAAAGGCCATTCTGTCTAGTGCAGGAACTTTCAGACCCAACCTCTGAAGACTTCCAGAAACAGGAAATATATCTTTTTAAAAGGCAAGGTGTTTCCTTAGACTTAGACTAACTTTATTGTCACTTTGAATGTACACTAATCAGCATACATTAAAATGAAATTTCATTGCATGCAGCTCTCGTGTCTCCACCTCCAATCTACACTACATAACCATGACAGAATAAATAAACAAATGCAAAATTATGCATATTATATGACACAGCGAAACAACACAGTCTAGTTTGGATGTATACACATACATGTGAGAAAAACGAATCTTGGGAGTTTGCCAGAGGGATGGCATAGGGAACAAAACTGTTACAGAATCTGGTAGTCCTGCTAGAAATATACTTAGAAATTGGTTGACAGCTCTCTCACTACAGCCTTACTATATTTGACTGCTACAACCAAAGTCTTGCTGCCTTTCTCAACCTGTAGCTTCACCACTCTTAACCATATAGTAAGTAAGTGTCTTCTTCTTTGAACTTTACTTCCTTTCTGCAATTTTGCTCTAAGAGCCTATTCCACTGCTGGAATTAGTAGGTTTTTATATTCCTTGTCTTGTTTTTTATCCCAAGCTGTTTATCAAGTTTCTCCCTCAAATGTTTTAACGCTTTAATCCGCTCAGAGCGCTTTGATTCTGCACGATGCAAAAGAAGATTCTCTACGGATAGATTCCGCGCCGCTCGCAGGGATCCGACTCCACGTTTGGCCCAAGGCCCAGCACCTTGTCTTGTTTCCCAGGCAGGACGCTCAGGATTAGAACAGAATAGAATAGAGCTGGAAGGGACCTTGGAGGTCTTCTAGTCCAGCCCCCTGCTCAAGCAGGATCGCAGCCTGGATTTGGACTCCTCACACCACTCCACGGGAGGATGAAGAGCGCCACCGTCCCGCAAGCAGGACCGCGCAAACGCCTGGCTATCGGAGTTCGGCGCCTGGATTCCCCGTCTCCCCTCCAGCCTCCCAGAACAAAAGCGGCGGAAAAACCAGAGGGCAAAAAGGCAGCGTGTGAACGCGGGGCGGGGAGGAGCCAAGGGGGAGGGGCGCGGCCAGCCAAGCCAAGGACGTTTGGGAATGGCTCCTCCCTAGCCGCCCTCCCCCGAAGCGCAAACCCGGCCTCGCCGCGCCGCGTGTGTGGCGACCGGGCGCGCGGGCTGCAGCCGCAGTATTTAAACAAGAGGCTATGAGGCCGGGAGCGGCAAGGACGGTCGACCCAGCTCGCTCAGGAGGCAGAGAGATTGGGGAGGCGGGTGGGGACGGCGGCGGAGGGGAAGAAGAAGAAGTGAGCGAAGAAGAGGAGGAGGATGCTGGCGCCTCCGTTGGTTCTGATACCCCTACGGTTACATGGAGAACGGGGCGCGGGAAAGTTGTAGTCGGGCTGCAGACCGTCCCTTCCCAAAGGCGCGAAGCAAATCCACCCCCTATTCCTGACTAGCACCAAGAGGCGAGAGGGAGCAGGCGCCCCTTCCGAGCCAAGAGCCCTCCAAACATTTCCGCCTCGCTCGCTCGCTCCTCGGCGTTCTGAAGCGACCGCTGCGCTTGGCGCGCCTCAGACTCTCGGCCGCTTAATTAAAAAGAAAGAAAGAAAAGAAATTAACGCCCGCTCTGCCTTGCCACCATGCCTTCCTTTCTCTTCCTCAGCTGCTGCTTCTGCAGCCTGGCAGCTTGGCTGCTCTTGGCCACCCCCGCCCCCAGCAGCGGCGCTCCGGGCGCGGAGAAGGAGGCGGCGGCCGAGGAAGAGACCGCGCTCCGGGTGCTGGTGCTGTTGCCCAAGGACGACGCGTACCTGTTCTCGCTGGCGCGGGTCAGGCCGGCCATCGAATACGCGGTGCGGAGCCTGGAGGCGAACGGCTCCCTCCTGCCGGTGGGCTACAAATTCCGCATTTTCTACAGCGACTCGGATTGCGGCAACCGGGCGCTCTTCAGCCTGGTGGATATGATCGCCTTGAAGCGAGAGTGGCCCGACCTGCTGCTGGGACCGGTGTGCGACTACGCCGCCGCGCCGGTAGCCCGGCTGGCTTCGCATTGGAACCTGCCCATGATCTCAGCCGGCGCGCTGGCCGCGGGCTTCAGCCCCAAGACGGGCGAGTACTCGCACCTGACCCGGGTGTCTCCGGGCTACGCCAAGATGGGCGAGATGTTCCTGGCGCTCTTCCGCCACCACAAGTGGAACCGCGTCCTGCTGGTTTACCACGACGACAAGGAGCAGCGCAGCTGCTTCTTCGCCGCCGAGGGGGTCCACCTGGTCTTCCGCGAGGCCGGCTTGCACGTGGACGACTTCGCCTTCGAAGAGAGCGGCAAGTACGCGGACGACGCGGTGCGCGCCATCCAGGGCGGCGAGAGAGGTGAGGGCGCGCGGGTTGAGGGGCGGGTGTGTGTGCGTGTGCTCCCAGCTGGATCGCTCGCAGAGCTTTATGCCCCGAGTCCGGTTTCTTAGCGGGGCTTCTGTGCTGCAAAACGGGGCGTCCGATGAAAACAGCGCGCAGTCCGGGACTGGAGGGATCCCGAGGCCACAGTCCCACAGCTCCACGCCGGATCCGTAGGTGGGGAGCGTGTAGATGGCACTTGAATCAAGGATCGGCGCGCGGTGAATCACATGGCTTTGATCCGAATGAGTCCGAGAACCTGCAGTCCTCTCGATGGTTTAAGACCAGAACTCCCGTTCTGATATACACTGAGTGTTTTCGGAGTTGTAGTCCAAAACATCTGGAGAGCATCAGGTTGCCTGCGGTTCATCTCCATTTTAAGCTTCGTGCTAAATTCATCCTGGGAGGGTGCCACCTCTAGCCGTATTTGCAGAGCTGGTTGCAAATATTTACTCAGAAGTAACTCGGACCGAGTTCAGTAGGTCAGACTTATTCCCAGGTAAGAGAACCCATAGCAATTGCAGCTTCTGCTGCCTCTGACCTGTCCTTGCAAATTCTCTGTGGGGGAAGTCCTGCTCCTGTTGGAAGGAAGGAGGGAGGGAGGGAGGGAGGAAGGAAGGAATTATGAATTACAGAAGGCTGAAATATGAACAGAGATGCATCTTGAACCAGATTCAAAGATCTCATTCACCTGACACCTGAGAACTCATGGGATTCTCCTTTATCCTTCATCTGTCACTCTAGGGGTGCTACGTATGAAAACAAGAGTTTGCTTATTAGACTTAAACACAATATGGTGTATTTGCAATGTCTGTTTCAGAAAGAAGCAAAATGGAATTTATGACAAAAACAGGTAGCTGCTTTTTTCATATAAAGGTGTCTTGGTACCCAACTAAGGAGAAAACATCTAGTCAGTAGGAACATTGGTGCAAAACAGGAACCCTAAAACTTCTACTATAGCAATATGGATATTATGAGAGAAGGAGCATAGCATGACCAGTTACATCTTTCTCCCAAACAAGGCACTTTCCACTGAATTCTCATTCACTGAATTCACATTAACGCTGTCCCGTGCATGGCTCAATGGGTTTTTTGATGGCTTGATGCCATATAGCATATCAGATATAGTATGATGCCATATGATGCCACAAAGTATGGCAGACTATAATAGATTTGTCCCATGACATCAAGTCCTATGTATCAGCCTATTAAGTATTCCTATTGGGTTGTGCATATAACATCACTAATGTGAATTCAGTGAAAAGTGCTTTGCTTGGGAGGAAGATGTAACTTGTGCACTGTAGCAACTTTGCAATTGTTATTAAGTGGAATAAATTATTCAAAAAAAGCCAGAGACTGTCAGCATGTCAAAATTTGTACTTGATATTAGTATTTGATTTACATATTTGTATTTCATTTACATTCAATTTGATGTGTGTTCTGTTAGAGTAAGTAAAGAACATAAAAAATGTCTTCAGTAGAGCTGTATAATTTGCCATAAATTACCTTGTACCTATAATTTTCAAAATCCCAATCCAGCACATTTTTGTTTTACTTATCTCCTGCGTTTAATTTGTCCACAACAGAGATTGGTGGTGATCTTACATCAACTTCTCAAGATGATTTACGGGAAAATGTAAAAAGCAAAAAGCATGCTGATTTTCATAGCTCCATCTAGTCGCCCTGACTCTACTCCAAATTAAGGGATTACAGGGTCATAAAACGGAAGGGGTTTTTTGTTACATACCTTTTGTGTTTACATTCTTATAAAATGAAGAGTGATCTCCAATAAGATTGACTATTCACTTGCCTGAAATTAAGAGTGCAGGTAGATTATAATATTTAGCCACTTATTTTTTAAAAATCACTGTTTCTGTATGTTGCTCCAGTCATATGACTTTGAACCATACAAAGTTGGAATCTCTTATTATTTTTCTGGTTTATACTTCTTATAAAGTGCCTGCATATATAGGTACAATTGGTACAATTCGAACTACAAATTAAGAAGCTCAAAAACACCAATCAATGGCGATCTCAGTAAATAGTTTCAAGAAGCCAATTATTAAGAAACCAAGTTTAATTTTATCTTTGTAAGGAGGAAGGAGATAGTACTTTTGAGGTATTGTAAGGAATTACAGTAGGATAATATACACATGCAAGTTGCTGTAAATTACTGTGTAGATGTGTATTAATTCCTTCATATACTTTTTCCTTTATAGTGCATTTCCTAATGTTTCTGTAGCTTGGGAAATAATAGAATTGGAAATATTTGGAGCTGATCATTTAGAAAAATGCTCTGGGGTTTATGTTAGCTTCATGTTAAACTATTACCTATGAGCTGTGCTTCTCCATGACTACTATGAGTTTGATTGCACATAAGCAATGTGCAAATGGATAATTGAGAATCCTAATTGAGGGAGTTCCACTCTGAATAAAGCGCATTCGCCATCATTTGACTGAATTTTTATTATGAATAATGTTAGGAAAACTGGTATATTTCTAATCCATTTCATAATGGATTCTGTTCATTCGTATCATTGCTCTTTTATTCATTCATTAAACATGAGCATGCATGCTTGTTTATAGTTCTACTTAATAGCATCTAGTTTGTATGAAACAAGTGGTTAAACATAAACAATTGCTATGAATTTCCACCTACAACAGAGATGGGGTAAGTCTATCACTGTCTCTAAACTCAAACGAAATCCAGTCATTTCAGATAAAAATCAGCTTCTGCCTTTCTTTCCAAATTTTATTCATATCTATGGTATGCACTTGAAGTGCATACCGTTTAGAAGTGCATAGTTTTTTCCCCTTGTGATTGCTTTGTTACACAAGTGGAACCCAGAAATGTTTGCACATTTACAAGAAGTGCACTTAGATTATGATCAGCAAGCTCCTTTGCTCCCTGGTTTACAACACAAGTGGCTGTTTGCAGATCCATATAGCTACAGTAGCAATTTCCTGGAGATGAAATTGACCCTTATGAGACAACAAGACAGTAAAGCAGTCTATCTCACCATGCCTCATCAAGAAGAAACCACAAAGTCCCAAGCAGAATCCTACTTTTTAAAAAAATGCTCCAGATGATCAGATAAGTCTGAGTTAACTTCAAAGTTACGTTCCTTTCCTTCCTGTGTTACCACTTCAGAATTCCTGTTCCTCCCTTTGCTGTCTTCTGCTATTTCCATTTACTCTTTATATTTGTCAATGAAGAAATGAGCAGGATTTCCCTCCATTTCTTCCTGTGCTTCCTTCGGCATCTGGCAGATACAACAGGCTGTCTTCCCCCAAAGCTCATTGTTTTGTTATTTATCTGTGTGGATGTTTTGCCCAATCTGTTGCCATTCATGTGTTGCAGGATATCTCACCTGTAGCAGGGCTATGAAACATGGATCATGATGATGCACAAGGATACCTTCTGGAAATTGTATTATTATTTGCTTCAAATATTTCTTTCACAATATCAGTCTTTATTTTCCTCCCCCTGCCTCTGTTTTTCCTGTTTTTATTCAAAATAGGAAGTTGTTCTCTGGTAGGAGAATAAAAGTCATGGATGACTTTTGGGCTCCTTTAGTTCAGCAGGACTAATAAGCAAGGAAATCCACGTTACAATAAATGGCGGGTTCTGCTGGATTGTTTGTGGCATGGACTCATCAACCAATTGTCTGAAATAATAACCAGAACAGCCCTATTATTTTGTTGCAGCTGAAAACAAGGAGTAATCTTGGTTCACCTAAAGACTCAAGACATTTATTGAGGCATAAACAACCAATTAAGTGGACTGTAGTTCACAAAAGCTTGTGCTGTAATAAATATGTTATTCTTTAAGGTCCCCGGGAGTCCTTGTGGTATTTATGAAATGTGGATCAAGTCACAAGGGTTGAATTCATAGCTGTCCTGTTAAACACACAGTTGCTCTTATGAGATCCTACTCAGAAAATATGTTAAGCATTGCAGAGAAGAAGCCCATATCCGTAAAAGGAATGTCCCAAACACAAGAATATAAGAAAGTTGCAGTAGTATCTGACACATACCTTATGCTCACTTGAGTAAGCCAGACATTCACAGCAGCAAATCTAAAGGAAGACAGGTCTTCCAACAACTAGTTTAAAATGCCATCCACAACCATTAAAATCTACAAAAGGTTTTATAATATCTGGGATGGATTTAAATTACAGGTAGGCCTCAATTCACAACCAATTGTTTAGCAACAGTTTGAAGTTACAAATGAAAAAAAAAAGGTAGACAAAATAGACCAAAAGAAGCTTTGACTCTTGGTGTTTAAGTGTCTGGATGAAATTTTTTTCATTTCTGCAAAGTTTGAAGCTCAAACCATGTAATAATTGGACCACACTTGTAAACTTTTGCAAATAGGACAGCTCTCGGCAGAAGCAATCGTTGCCACTCTGTGAGTTCCTCCAGAGGAAGATCTAGGTGTTCAAATGACATCTGAAGTTATCGTAGAATCATAAAATTAAAACTGATCTCAAACATAATCTTTGTCCAATTTCTGTTTGGGGTCAGATCTGCTAAAACATTTTGGTTAGCCAGTGTCTTTGAACACCTCCAAGGAAGAGGAACACAGCTGCTTATGAGGCAACCAGTTCTTGCCATGAGAAAGTTCCCCTTGATCGCTGTATGGAATGCCTGTAATCTCAACTCATTGGTTTTTTCGTGGCTTTAATGTCACTCGTATGACATTCCTTTAGATATCTGAATATTATTACTATACTGCCCCCCCCCCCAGTCTTCTCTTTTGCAGGTTAAACATACCTATATAGTTCCTTCCATTGTTCCTTATAGCAGGGGTCCCCAATCCCCGGTCCAATGGGCTGCAGCCCGTTCAGAACCGTGGCATGGAAGTGGTGGGTAAGCACACACGTGCACAAAGCTGCATTTGCAAAAGCAACATGTGCACAAAACTATCCCCCTCTCTGCCCGCCTGCTGCTGCCTCTGCTGGTCCACCAAGCCAGAAAGATTGGAGACTGCTGCCTTATAGCAATAGCATTTAGACTTATATACCGCTTTACAGTGCTTTACAGCCCTCTCTAAGTGGTTTTTACATATTCAGCATATTGTCCCCAACAATCTGGGTCCTCATTTTACCCACCTCGGAAGGATGAAAGGCTGAGTCAACCTTGAGCCGGTGAGATTCTAACTGCCAAATTGCAGGCAGTCGATAGTCAGCAGAAGTGGCCTGCACTACAGCACTCTAACCACTGCGCCACTGAGGCTTATAGGACTTGGTTTCCACTCTCTTTATTATCTTGATGGTTCCTCTCTGAACTTGCTTTGATTTGTTGATGCCCTTTTAAAGCTGCAATGCCCAGAAGGACTGATCAAGATAGAGGAGAGTAAGACAATTACTGCCCAATGTGTTCTGATTTTACGTTCCTGCTACTGCATCTTAAGACTGCACTTGCCTGTTCAACTATATCCCATGGTTCAAATTGTGATGTACAGAACACAACACCCAGATCTCTTTCACACATATTATTGCTAAACCAGGTCTCCCCCATCCTACTTAGTTGTTTCATTTTTTTCTCCCCAGTTGCAAGACTTCATATTTCTCCCTGTTAATTTTAACCTGTTCATTTTGACCTTGTGTTCAAGTCTATCTAGTGGGTTTTTTTAAATCCTCTCTTACTCTTGTAAAACATTAGCCATTCTTCCTAAGTGATCTGCAAATCTGGTGAAAATCCCCACAACTCCTCCATCCAGCTTCACTGCAACTTTATAGCCCTTGGAACAGAGTAGTTTGATACTCCATTGGGGCTACTCTGTTCTTGGTGGACTGTTTGATGGAGTACTCAGTTGGTGTGATCAGTCAGATAGGAGTCCATCTATTAGTTGGATCATATAGTCCATATTTTGCCATTTTATTAATGGGGATATTCACATGATGATGATAATGATGATGTTACCCATTCAGTTGTGTTCAACTAGTGCAGATTCCATAGGCCAGGTCTCTCCACATCGTCCAATCTTGCACTTTTTTGAGTTGTTCTATGCTCTGGCTGATGTCATCTTTGATGGTGTCCAGCCACCGTGTTCTTTGCTGACTTTTCCTTTTACCACTAACTCTTCCAAGAATAATTGCTCCCTCCAGTGAATTCTCCTCACGACATGGCCAAAATAAGCAAGATGCAGTTTTTTGCCTTCCGGGTGACATGTCTGGTGGATATTCACAACATTTTATCAAACGCTTTGCTGAGATCCACTATGTTGAGACACTATGTCCTAAGACAGTAACTTGTTCAAAAAAGGAGATAAGGGTAATCTGGCATGCCTTGTTGATGACAATCCCAGGCCGGTTTTATAAATAGCCATTCTACCAAGTGCTCACAAATATGTGGTTTAATAAACTGCTTGAGGACTTTAGACATCATACTGGCAGGCCTATCATTTTCTGGTTCTTCTTCCTTCACTTTTCTGCAGGCAGGGACAATAGCGTTCTGGGACCTCATCAGTTCTCCAGAAGTTCTCAGAGATTACAGTTAGTAGTTTTGCAATCGTCTCAAATAGTTTCGTTGATACCCTAGGATATAATTCTTCTGGCCCTAGAAACTTGGCTTAGTTTAAGTTAGCTAAATATTCTTTTGCCCACCACTTTTGTAAACAGCATAAAGATAAATACAGATAATACAGTGCCCACCAATTAAAGCAGGTATTTTTAATGTGAGCAGTTAATTATACTTGGGGTTTTTTTTATTGTCTGAATCAAATACAGCAGTGATTGAGGTTGATGCTGAGGAAGCCTCATTCCCAGCACCTCTTTACTTAAAAGCAGGTAGTCCTCAACGTACGACCACAATTTAGCCTCAAATTTATATTGCTAAGTGAGAAATTTGTTAAGTGGGTTTTGCCTCATTTTTACGACTTTTCTTGCCACATTTGTTAAGTGAATCACTGCAGTTGCTAAATTAGTAACATGGTTGTTGAGTGAACCTGGCTTCCCCGTTGACCTGGGTTGTCAGAAGGTTGCAACATGATCCCAGGACCCAGCAACCGTTGTAAATGTGAGTCAGGTTGCCAGGCATCTGAATGTAAACCATGTGACCACAGGGATGCTACAATAGTCATAAGTGTGAAAAATGGCCATGTTACTCTTTTTCAGTGCCGTTATACTGCATGGTGACAAAGCAAGCTGTTATAATTCAAGGACTGTATTGTACATTGTGATGCCTAGTTCAAGATGGGAGACAGGATTTGATGGTGAACATGTGTCAGTTTGATAGGGGAATTTCTGGGTGCAATTCAAGGTGCTGGTTATCACTTTTAAAGCCCTACATGGCATGGGCTAGATTATTTGTGGAACCATCTTTGCATGAGGGTATCTGCCTGTCCTACCAGATCAGATTGGTAGGAACACTCCAGGATCCTTCTCTTAAATGTTGCCATCTTGAAGGACCTAGGAAGTGTATCTTTTCTGTTGAAAAGACCTATGAAATGTTGTTCCCCTTAGAGACTCAAAAAGCCTCTACCCTTTTAACTTTCTGGAAAGCACTTAAGAGCTGGTTTTTTTTTATTTGTACCCCACCTTTTAGGGACAAAGTGGCTCAGTGGTTAAGACACTGAGCTTGTCGATCAGAAAGGTCAGCAGTTTGGCAGTTCGAATCCCTAGCACCGCGTAACGGAGTGAGCTTGTCCCAGCTTCTGCCAACCTAGCAGTTTGAAAGCATGTAAAAATGCAAGTAGAAAAATAGAGACCTCCTTTGGTGGGAAGGTAACAGTGTTCTGTGCTCCTTCGGCATTTAGTCATGCCACCCACATGACCACAGAGATGTCTTCGGACAGCGCTGGCTCTTTGGCTTTGTAACGGAGATGAACACCGTCCCCTAGAGCCGGAAACTACTAGCACATATGCAGAGGGGAACCTTTATCTTTTACCCCACCTTTAATATTTTTACAGTGAACAGTATTTTACAGTATTCAACACAACTTTCTCCCACAACAACCACCCTGTGAGATGGATTGAGCTAAGAAAGAGTGACTAGCCCAAAGTCTCCCAGCTGGCTTTCACAGCTAAGGTGGGATTTGAACTCATGGGTTCTTTATTTCTAGTCTAGGGTCTTAACCACTAGGCCAAACTGGCTCTCCTTCCTGCAAGCATTGGGATAACTGGAGTTGGAAGTGAGTGTTGTGGTCTACATTGGGGAAGTTTGGTTGTGGCACTGGGTTTTTCTGTTTCTTGTATTGTTTATACATATCGTTTTATCCTTTGGCTGTGAGCCCCCCAGAGTTTGGTTTTAAGATAGGTGGCTATAAAATGCTGTAAATAAATAAATTTGCAAACTGGAAGTTGCGGGGAGATAGTTAATTTCCTTTGCTCACACTGATGTTGCTGCCTTTCTTACCACAACTTAACAAAATATTTCCTTGGCATGAAGAGAAATGTAGGCATAGACAAGAAGATACAGAATTGTAATAAACCATGACTGACCTCAGAACCACTCTGTATCTCTCTATGCACGTAGATAACGAAATGGAGATTTCCCATTATGGGTAGCCCTCTAGTTAGGACCACAATTGAGCCCAACATTTATGTTGCTAAGTGAAACATTTGTTTCCCCCCATTTTCGACCTTTCTTACCACAGTTGTTAAGTGAATCATTATAGTTGTTAAGTTAGTAACCCAGTTGTTAAGTGAATCTGGTTTCCTCATTGACTTTGCTTGTCTGAAGGTCACAAAAGGTGATCACATGACCCCAGGACACTGCAACCGTCATAAATATGAAGCGTACGAATTTTGATCACATGACCCTGGGGAATGCTGCAAAGGCCGTAAGTGTGAAAACTGGTTCATAAGTCACTTTTTTCAGTGTTGTCGTAACTTTGAGTGGTCACTAAATGAACTGTTGTAAGTGTTGCAAGGTCTACCTATATAATCTTCAGTTCCATCCCAAGACATTGTAGTATATTAAGTGGAATAATCTGGGGGAAGTGGGGTTTTTTACTGTTGTTTTTCAAACTAAAGTTAACTTCTTCTTGACCTAAACTGTTCCTTTTGTTGATCTACTTTCAGATTTCTTAGGAATCAGCCTCCTTTTTAAGGTTTTTGGTTCTAGGAATGTTAAAACTCGAGGCACCTACCCAAAAGGAAATGTTGGAGGGACAGCAAAAAAAATTGATGCTTAACCTTTCATTCTTTTATAATGATGTTGTGCAGGGTAAGCGTCTGAGGGATGCTTCCTTTTGGCCCTTCTAAATAGGAAGGCTGAGTCAACCCCTCCCCCCACACCGTCAGTCTGCAAGATCCCACAAAATATTAATAAATAACAAAAGCATTTTGAGAAAACTTGAGTGGTGACATGGTGCACATTTAGGAAAACAAACCAGCAAGAGAGGGAACAAACAGCATTTTACTACTTCATATATACCAAAATAAAATATGTGCACTTAAGGTTAATGACATCATCTGCAAATCAAGTTGCAGGTGCTCATAGCAGATCTGTTAGGTTAAGCAAGGGTCTGCCTTGCTTTATACTTGTTTTATATATTTCTTTTACATTACTGCCCCAATCAAAATGGGACAGTGGATGGGGTACAACAAAACAAAAACACAACATGAAAACAAGATACAAATGAACCAATAAACCAGGGGTGTCAAAATTTGTTTCCATTGAGGGCCACATCAGGGCCACATCATGGCCATGGTGGGCATGCTAGCTCAACATCAGTTTTGTCGGGGGCACCAGTGGTGGCCCGAGCGCTCTGCCAGCGAAAACGGGCTCCTGAGCTCCATTTTCAACTGAGACAGCCTCCTGTAACCCTCTGCCAATGAAAACAGACTTCGGGAGGGCTGCCCGTCACCCTCGCGAGCTCCATTTTCGCTGGCAGAGGCACCATGGGCTGATCCTTCACTATTTCCAGGGCGGCACCATGGCTCAGATCTAAGCACCCCGCGGGCTGGATCCAGCCCCCAGGCCTTGAGTTTGACACCCTTGCAATAAACCATCTGGTTAACCAGGATTTCTGCTAATGACCAGGCCAGATGGACAGAATTGGGTTCAGTAAGCCATTGCCTAATTTATCCTCGTGCTGAACATCAGAGGGCTCCCAAAGGAATAACCATCGCTTTCAGGTAGTGCCTCTTAGTGCCCAATGCAGCAATTTCAAAATTAGGGTCCTTCTGGCTTGGTGGCATTGTTCTCTGAAGGATTTAGCCACTGCTTTTTGTACCAGCTGTAGCTTCCTTGTTGCCTCCAGTGGCATTCCTATATCTAGGACACTTCGCTCTAGTCTAGTCCAACTAAATGATGAACAAGATATGACTCTATTGCCAGGTAGGATCATAAATTGGTGCACCAGCAAAGTCGGAGAAAGCCTTTCCTTGCTGTTGCTTCTACTTGTTGCTTAAACAAGTGAGAGTGCAGGAGAATTCCAAGTCACTAATTCACTCTTTTACTATTCATAGTAACTACAGAGACTAATATTAATAGATCTTTTTGATGTTTGTTGACAACAAGCAACTTCATATTGGCTTCATATTTATTCTGGGGTTGTTTTGCCTCAGCAAGATTCTCATAGCTTCAGACTCTGCTTTAGCTGATCCTTCAGACCAGTAGGCTGTTCAATCTAAATGTTATCAAATCCTCATCTTTATAACAGATAAATTGTCATGTAGTTAACCATGTTAAAACCAAGCAATTGGGAGTCATTGAGCTGACAAGTCCCCAAGTTTTTACTCAGGAGAAAACAAGTTCTAACAACCTGTTTGGAGATCTAGTTCATTTTTTTTCCAAAACCTACTTTTCCTTTGGCCATACCTTTAACCATGGATATAAAAACTGAATAAATCAGATTATAGTAGTGTTGATGTCTGTATATCAAGGAGGTCCTAGATTGCAATATATTAAAATTTTAAAATAAAATACCTCCTTAACTCTTTTTTTTCTTTTTGACTTCTTTGAAAAAGAAATACAGTAGTAGGAAAATATTCCCTCTCCTATTGCAAAAAAAAACATGACTTTGAGTTTAAACATTACTCAAGAAGTCTCAGCAATATGCAGCAATGGTGATAGCATTTGTTCATAAATTGTCCGGATAAATAGATATCTAGATAAATGGAATCTAGATCCAAATAAAGAGTTTTAGAGGTGATCTGCCAGTGATCTTGATATGGGTAAATTTCAAACCTATATTGGAGGTACATAAAAAAGGAACTTGTTATGTATGCAGGTTTAAAGTCATTGGTTTAGTTTGAACTGTTCTTGTAAAATGTAAGAAATGATTGGTTTAAAAAGTGCGGGAAAACCCTGCACTCCGATTGGCTGGCAACTGCGGCTGCTGGCTATAAGTAGCAGCCGCAGCCCAGCCAAAGTGGGTTCGTTCTGAGCTGTAGTCACTAATAAACAAAGAGCTTGAAGCACTCCGCGTCTGTCTCTTCATGCAAACTTAACAGAACTGCTAAAGAATTATTATCTAGGAAGACTTGTGTATGAATAAATGGAAACGTCATCCAAAGAAATTGAAAATATTCTTTGAGGCAATATTATAACTTAGTCTGAAAATATGTGTTGAGCAAATAATGGCTGGCTTCACACTCTCCTTTAAGAATTGCTCCCAAATATCCAGTTGGCGGGTATGGCCAAAAATGTTTTTGTCCACTTTAAGGCTAAGTAAATTTCTGGGAATAGATTATGAAAGCTTGATTCTGTTTTGAATCTGTCAGTTTAAAGTCTATTTTTTTAGAGCTAGGAAGTGGAATCATTTTCTGTGTTCCTGAAAACTGATGTAGTCTGATACCAGCAACATTTATATGGATTTTTTTCAGTCCATTATCTTTAATTCTTTTAATGTTGGAAGTGCAAATTTCATGCTTTGAACACCTTATCTGAGCTTTGAATCTTCCTCCTCCTTTGTTTTTATTTCTGTCACATTTTATCAAGTTTTGGAGAACTTGAAAAAAGCTCATGCATTATTTTTGTTCCTTTGGTTCACCCTAATACAGATTTATATATTTTTAGATTTACAATGTATTCTACCATTGTTTATAAATTCAAGGCAGCATATATAATAATTCTATGCATTGTTCACCACAATAGTCTTATAAATTATTCTGAGAGAAGAGAAGGGAGCTGGCCCAAGTCATCCAGAAGCTTCCATGATTAAAGACAGTTTAGAAACCTGGGTCATCCCAGTCTCAATCTATTAACTTCACTGGACTTTAAGACATAAATCAGACATCACAAAGCAATTGTGCACTTAAAGATTAAATTGGAAAAGAGAAATTACGAAAGAAGGCAATAGAAGAGCATTTCTGTACAGATATCAAAACAATCTACATGCTGTGACAGGAATCAAGCTGAATTTCACAAAGTTGACCTTTCTAATAAGATTATTTATTATTATTTAGTTATTGTTGTACCTTATTTTTTCCCCTCCCCGACACCTCACCTTTCATCTCCCAAGATCTTGATTATTTCTGCCTAGCTGGGAAATATCCTTTTCTGTCTGAAACCCCAGACAGTTGCTGCTGGCTGGGTTATACTGGGCAAGGGAGGCTAAGTCGGGTCAAATAGCTGGTTGTGGTTGCTACTGGAATCCTAAATCCTTGGCAGATTTAAGATGTATGGACTTCAACTCCCAGAATTCTCCAGCCAGTCCTCCTTTAGGCGTATAGCTAGATTTCATAAAATATGACATTTATTTATTTATTTATTTATTTATTTATTATTTATTTAGACTTGTATGCCACCCCATCTCCGAGGACTCAGGGCGGCTCACAATTAAAACCAGAACACAACAATAAATTAATTTAAAACAATATTAAACAGTAACAAGTCTAATTTAAAAGCCCAGTATAACATTTAAAATTTAACACCCCCCAGGAGATCAGCCCAGCCCAGCCTGTTCAAATAACCAGGTTTTCAGGTCGTGGCGGAAGGTGCGAAGGTCAGGGGCCAGGCGGAGCCCCAGGGGTAGTTGATTCCATAGGGCGGGAACCGCCACAGAATAGGCCCGTCCCTGGGGCGCTGCCAGCCGGCATTGACTCGCCGATGGCACCCGGAGAAGCCCCTGTCTGTGTGCTCGAACAGGGCGGTTGGTACTCGATATCGGCAGGAGACGCTCCCTCAAATACATGTAAATATGATAAACATAAATTAAATATAATGTACAATATGCATTTATAATATTTATATATTAAATTATATACGTTTGTGTGTGAATCCAGGAAAAAAAATGTTCCCAATTGTTTATTTCTTTTAAGTAGATTTGTTTACCATAATGTTTACCATTTAACTAGATGAGTTTACCATAATTATTATGAGACTTTTACTGAATCTTGTTAAGCATTATCTAGCCCATTAATGATGAACCTTTTGGGCTTGGCATGTCAAAAGTTTGGAAAATGCCTAACAGGACTCTGTTGGCATATCACACCCTTCCCCAAAACAAAAGAGAAACATTTTATCTCCCCTCCCTCTCATCAAGGCCACCCCGAACAGAACAGCGGCACTCAGTGACAATTATGAAGCCAGCCCTAGAGTTGAGGCCCAGGCCTTGACTTCAGCCCTAGCACAACCACTGCTACACAAAAAGGCCACTTCATTGCTGTTCCCAAGGAGCACAAGCCTCAGGGAACAACACAATTGCCCCAGTCGCCCAGTGCTCCCCAGAATCTGTCATGCAACACTTATCTGTCATGCAACACTTATTTCACTTATTTTATTGTGTTATCTCTCTGTTGAAGGCCCCTGCAGCCTACCAAAGGCTGCTTCAGTTGCACAAGGCCTTCGTTCTTGAAGCAGCTTTAGCGAATGCTCTTCCATAGCCTTTGCAGCCTCCACAAACCACATGAAAGCATGCCCCATTCTCATGCAATTTTTGGAGGCTCCATAAACCACACAGAAACACCCTCCATTCTCTTATGGCCTCCACAGCTCCAAAATCACATGAGAATGGAGTGTACTTTCAAGAATAGTTGGTACCAGGTGATGGTAAATGCTGGCATATCACTCAAAATGCTGTGACATGTTGCTTTTGACATCATGGGTTTACCATCACTGTTCTAGTCAATGCTAAGCATTTTAAATGCTTTTAATTAACTAGTCAGATGCGTGCTGGTCACTATATGTACAAGTGATATCCCTTTGGACCTGCCCTTGGTAACCCACAGCTCCTTTAAGGAGATTCCAATGAGAATCCTTCGAGAGGCTGCAGGGGCCTTCAACAGAGAGATAATACAACCTGAAACAAGGTGGTGCATGGCAGATCCTGAGGAGCATTGGGCCATGGTGGCAAACGTGTCATTCCCCAAGGCTTGTGCTCCTTGGGAATGACAATGAAGTGGCCTTTTTGTGTGGCAGTGATAGTGCTTGGGTTGAAGTTGAGGCTTCGGCCTCAATTTTAGGTTAGCCTCATCATTGCCACCAAGTCCTGCTGTTCAGGGTGGCCTTGATGAAGGGATGAGAACTGTTTCTCTTTTGTTTTGTGAGTGTGAGAGACAGAGACAGACAGAGACAGAGAGGCATGCTAGCAGAGTCTGACCGCCTTTCCTTCTTCATACCCAACTTTGCCTAACATGGTTGTTTTTTCTAGTCTCATATCACATGTCCAAAGTATGCAAATTTCTGGAACAGTTCATCTTTATTAGTGTTTATTTTACTTTAATGCTTGCATAAAATCAGGAACTTAATGTCAGTTGTGGCGGTTCCCGCCCTATGGAATCAACTACCCCTGGGGCTCCGCCTGGCCCCTGACTTTCGCACCTTCCGCCACGACCTGAAAACCTGGCTATTCGAACAGGCTGGGCTGGGCTGATCTCCTGGGGGGAGGGTTAAGTTTTAAACGGTATACTGGGGTTTTAATTTAAATTAGACTTGTGACTATTTAATATTGTTTTAAATTAATTTATTGTTGTGTTTTGGTTTTAATTGTGAGCCGCCCCGAGTCTTCGGAGATGGGGCGGCATACAAGTCTAAATAATAAATAATAAATAAATAAATAAATAACTTAGGAACTGCCATCCTGTAAAAGTGTTGGTGAAAGTTGGCCTTTCATTGACTGTTTTTTTCACACTGAATACCCTGGTGTTGTGGATGTCCTTTGTATAGCCATGAATTAAAAACAAAACAACCAGAGGACCGTCTGTGTCATTGTCTCCAGCTTTTCAGAAATTTGACAGTCTGTTTCTGGTCTTTGAGGAATGGCTTCTTATCTCTGTTTTCCATTTATTTCCACCAGTTGTGATCATGTGTGCCAGCAGTGACGCAATACGGAACATCATGCTGGCTGTACATCGGCAAGGAATGACTAGCGGAGATCATGCTTTCTTCAATATTGAACTTTTCAACAGTTCGTCATATGGTAATGTAATTTCTGTCTTCCACTGGATTGCAAGATTTTTCTAAACACGCTAACATTTTAGGGATGGTGTCAGTTTTTATTTAAGCAAGTCATTGTAACCTTTCAAACAAGCATTTGAATTATGACATTTGGCAAAAAAAAAGTAAGCAGATGAGTTAATACAGTGGAAGTTAATTTTGTTCATGGTTGCTTCCCATGCTGTTTTCAAAAAATTAAGCTATTCTGTAAAATGATTTACTTTGAGAAACAGTTGTTTCTCTGAATCTTCTGTGAGTTCTTACAGCAGAGCCAGTCTGGTTTTGAATGTGCCTTATTGTGATGTAAGACATTGCATCACACTCTGATTGACTGGGCATCATTTGGTCTTCTTAAACTATAAGATGTTATAAAAGGCCCACCAGATAAACTTAACTCCTAGTTAACAGGCACAACTTTTCCATTTGCTTGGTAGCAAAATGCAAATGATTGGTGATTGTCTTTCAAGTTTTCAATTTAGCCTGCACTCCTGGACTTTCATTGTGGCCTCCTCCAGATGCTAATCCTGCTTAGTTTCCAAGCCAAGAGAAAGGCAGGTGATGTCATCTGCTGAGACCTAAGTTAGTATTGATTGATTGGTTAATTAAGTGCCATCAAATCAGTGTTGATTATTAGCAACCCCATTGATTGTCTCCAGGATGATCTGCCCCAACCTGGCCAAGATTTTCCAATGGTGTGCTCTCATAGCGTGTCCAAACTTTATTACCATAGTCTGGTCTTGTCATTTGTGCCTCAAGGGATAGCTCCAGATTTGTTGTGGCCCTCCAGCAGCCAGCGGAGCTGGTGGCAGATTCAGACAGTGAGGAGGTTGGGGAGGAACATGGGCCGGTCCTGGAATCTGGGGAAGGCTCTGATGAGTGCTCTGCGTCAGAGGCAGAGATGGGCCAGGGCCATCTGACAGTTATCAGCTACCTTCAGAATCGGAGATCAGTGGGGCAGAAGAACAGCTGGAGCCTGTTCCTAGTGTGTACATGCGCAAAGCTACCAGAAGAAAGGAACAGTTAAGGGTCGACTTGGGAGTAAAGGCTCAGGTGGACGGTGAATGGCCTCTCCCATAGGGAATAAAGAGAAGTGAAAGGGGAGTGGTGTTTTCAGGAGACAATTAGTTCAATTCATTAGGGTAAAGATCTGTTTCTGATTTCTTGCCAAGTACTTGCTGCTACAGCCTGGCATTTGGAAGATATCAGCCTGGCAACTCTCCAAGCCTCATAAAGGTCTAGTTGTGAAATCTCATGAAAGACTGTTTGCTGGGACTTTGCTGGAGAGGAATTCCCTTTAACCTAAATAAAAGGTTTTATCCGGACGAGGAGTCTGCTTCATGATCTTGGGAAGAACCTAGGTCAAAACAGGATTAACCACCCCCCTGTTTTCCTGTAATGGTTTGTGGCAATAACCTTGGGAGAAAGGAGGAAGTGATGGTTAGATAAGAGGTCAGCAGCTGAGCCCACAGAAGGAAAGGGAACATGGCAAATGTCTCAGAAGGGATTCCCCCCCCCTAGTTTTATGCAGGGGGGGATTCTACCGGTTCGGGCGAACTGGTTTTTAAAGTTACATCTGGTTTGCCGAACCGGTATTTCAACCGACTGGCTGGCCCCACCCACCCTGCCCCACCCCTCCCAAGAGTCTCCATGTGGCTCATTTTCGATGGAGGTAAGTGCAGGGTCTGCGCGGAGGCTCTGGGAGAGGGAAAAACGGGCCTTCCGGAAGTCCGGAAGTCACAAAACAGGCCTGTTTCTGACTTCCGGAGGGCCTCCAGAGCCCGGGGCAGGCTGTTTTCGCCCTCCCAGAGGCCCACCGGAAGCCGGAAACAGGAAGTTCCAGTAGGCCACGCCCACCCAGCAACCTGGCAGCAAACCAGTTGCTGGGATTCTTGAATCCCACCCCTGGTTTTATTGGAATATAAAGATGAGAGGGAACAAATGTATTTTCAGATTTTCAAGATTAATGCAACCTTGGGATAAAGATAGAGCTAGTACTTCTGGGTAGGTCTCTTGTCTGGACTACCTTGCAAGGCTGACATTTCCAGAAGTCTTTTAATTTACTTCCTTTCATTTCAACCGGCATGGCTAATGGACCTACATCCCAGAAATAATTGGAAACATAATCAAACACATCTGGAGAACACTAACTTAGGGAAGACTTTATTTGTATGTAATGAGGCAAACTTTGAAAGTCACACTGGCTACTCATAAATACCTTGATCAGAAAAGCACCATTTATTCTTTTCTATTTGCTGACCTCAGGCTCAGAATTATAGCTATTGTGCCCTTCAATATCTTGGTGCAGTTTGAGAAGAGAGGTCATTTAACAAATAAAACTTCACTTGAAATAGTATTCTTGCACAGGAATTCCCCAAGGTAGCATGTTTAGATGCAGGAAAAACTTGCCATCTAAGCAAGTGTGTGTGCGGTTTGTGGGTCTTGCAAATTATTTAATGGACAATGTCCAAGGCTTGACTTTAGTGTTTGGCTTCATTGAAAGTTATTTCTAGGAAGTGAGCTTGTTTGCTTATGTATTTATTTATTTATTTATATCGTATTTATAAATTACCCTTCATTAAAATATATCACAAGTGTTTGTGTGTGTGTGTGTCTGTGTACTTGCACATATATAAATAAATTGCATACCTATGCGACACTATTACTTCGAGTACTTTGCAAAATAAATACCTTAGCAAAAATAATCATAAAATTAAAAGGCAGTGAATATACAGTTTGGTATAAACTTACCGTCTTAAAATCTCCAGACAAATAATAACAAATTGATTATGTCACAACCAAGAGAGCTCTCTTCTTGTCATATAATATGTACCAGCTGAACCATTTTGGTTAGTGGTTAAGGCAGCAGGTTAGAAACTAGGAACCTGGGAGTTGCAGTCTTGCCTTGGATAACAAGCTAGCTGGGTGACCTTGGGCCACAGTCTCAGCCCTAGGAAGGGGGCAGTGGCAAACTACTTCGAGAAAACTGTCCAGGCAGTTGCCAGGAGTCAAAAATAAACTTGATACCCCAAAATTGGCTTAAATAAGCTTTATCAAGGCATGCCATGTGTTCTACATGCCATGTGTTCTTGCAGTCCAATCCAAAAACTACTAGGTCACTGAGTGGGTTTTTTGGTCAGGTCAACCTGGTCTTCCAAATTATGGGACGGAGCATACTGCTTCTGTTTTCAGCTTTCAACCCCATTCCAGGAATGTTTACAGTTTTTGAATTGAATTTATGTTTTAGAGGTTAATAATCTACCTAATATGCAAGTAGCCCAGTTTCGAATCCCAGAAGGCTAGTTGATGAGAGCTAAATAACTTGAAATAGATCTGTACTAGTCCCCCTTTATTTCTTCGTTGGTAAAACATAAATTCAATACTAAGTCACAGAATACTATGGCTATACTATTCCTATGGATCGGGCTAAACAGTTGTCCTGGAGAAAAACTATGTAGTGCTGCCTGAATTACCTGGCGACATTGGCTGCAGGAGTATTCCCAAGTTACGCAGCTGATATTTTTCAACTTAATGGTCTCTTTTGCCTCAGCCAAATGATTAAAAAGTGCTATTTTTCTTTTGGACTAAATAAGCTTGGATTTTTAAAACAATGCTAAGCTAATACAGAGAGTCCTTGACTTACAACCACAGTTAGGTCCACAGTGTATGTGTCAACTCATAAAATATTTCTATGGTCTTTTTAGAGTTGCCAACAGAAAGGGAGGGGGGGAATGGGTTTGAAAGAGCAATGCAACAGCTTGGAAACCGAAAGTGCATTCCATAAATAGTTTTTCAAAGATAGTAACTAGATGACTGAAGTTTCTGCCGCGCAAAATTCTAATTGGAAAGCATGATTGATGACTCTTGGCTATGGATGTGTCCCATTGGAGAATATGAATTACGATAACACCCAGGGGGTGGGGGAAAACCAGGGTCAAGGGTGACAATGAATTATGTGTCTCAGAGTCAGCTATACCCAGGCAGTACCGGACATTTTAAGTCCCAGTAAATCATTTTGAAGTTTTGGAAGTTTGGCTTGAGACTCATTATTTAAATGGGGGTAACTGCCAGGATCCTGACAGTGTATTGTTAAGCAAAGTGGTTGCGGAGTGAGTTATGCCTAATTTTCTGACCTTTTATTGCTTCAGTTGTTAAGTGAATCATGAGTCATTAAGCAAATCCAGCTTTCCTCATTGACTTTATCAGAAACTGGCTGGGGAAAGTCATACATGATAATCACATGATCATAGGAGACTGTAACAATCAGAAATACATGCTGGTTGCCAAGCACCCAAATTTTGATCATGTGACCAGGGGATGCTGGTCATGTGATGTTGTAGGCGTGCAGATTGGTTGTAAGTTACTTTTTTAGTTCTGCTGTAACTTCAAACTGTCTCTAAGTGAGTGATTGTAAGTTAAGGGCTGCCTGTAAATTGCAATGCCTTGGGTATTACATGTTAACAAGCCATAAACTGGTTGGGTTCACACATTTATTTTACTCCAAAAAGAGCAAACCATATAATGATTTAGCATGATGTAAATCCATAAATGAGTTGTCTAAAATGCTTCTCCTTCAGGATATATAGAGTGGATTGTTGAGTTTACAGATGTTTCTGGATATAGTCTTGCAAGCTTTGGAGTGCATGCTTTTTTTTTTTGAGTGATTGAACAGACAGAAATAAATAGGAATAGTAGCAGAATGGCAGTGTTGCAATATGATTAACCATGTGTCAGCATTAGTTTGTGATTCTGTAACTAACAAGTAATGTAATTAGTTCAGGTGGACCTTATTTCAGCAATAGTGCATTTATGCATTCATTCAACATTTGTATATCTTCGTCCCTAAGTGATATCTCATAGTCATTCACAATCTTGCTCTTTTACAAAAAAAACCCAATAAATTAAAAAAGAAAAGTTCAAAACATCAGGACAAGATGAAAAACTTCATACAGTAATATTTTGGTAGTGAAATTATGCTTTCTGTATAACTGCATCTTTATTTCTCACATGGCTGGCAAGGTTTCCACGTCTAGATTAAAGTTATACATAATAAACTAAGAACAAGCATATAGTCCTGTAATACTAAGACCCTATTGATTTGTTGTGAGCTTTGCTGCCTGCTCATATGGTCCACTGTCTTAATAGAAAACAGCTCACATCAAAGAATTTTTGCAATAGCTGCATTGGACCTGCCCATTTCTGGCAGTTGATGTAAGAAACAACTCTGTACCACATGACAGGCTTTGCTGGTGAGAATTATTTTAATTATGTATTTGATGGATTATAAAGCCACCCAAGTCAAACAATGTGACTCTGGGTGGCGTAGAGCGAAAAGCAAACAATAAACCAAAGAAATAACCACACAACTTTCAAAACCCTAGCCAAAATATAAATTGATGGCCAAACATGATAATTAAATAACCCAAAGGGGACTCTATTCAACTGGATCCAAACACCTAAAGAAAAAGCCAGGTCTTAATAGCTTTTCTGAAAGCAAACACAGGTGGAGCTTTTGATGTATTGGAGGCAAGATCATGCCAGAACACAGGAACAGCCACCAACAAAGCAACATTACAAATTCCATGAGATGACAAAATCTAAAAGAGAGATGGGTGCCAAACCCGATCACATGCGACCTGTTTCGTGATGTATCGGGATGTTTTTTGTCCATGCGGAACCGGGGTAGAAGTGGCCTGCGCAGGCTGTATGTGGCCTGTGGGCCACCAGTTTGACATGCCTGCTGTAGCATATCCTTCCTAGGGAGCAGATGTTCTTAGGAGAAGGAAGTTTCACAGGTAACCTATTCCTATGCTGTGTAAGCTTTAAAGGTGACAACCAGCAGCTTCAGTTGCATCCAAAAGCCTGCTGGAAGCTGATACAGCTTGCAGAGTAGTTGTGCCACATGGGTATAAATGAACTGTGCCCATAACTACTTTACCACTGCTTTCTGGGCCAACTATAGCAGTGGTGGCTAACCTTTTTGGCACCAAGCTTCTGGATGTGGTCTTCAGGGACAAGGAACCCACCTCAAAGAAAGGAGGAGAACCAATGTCTTCCACTTCCTGCTCCCTCAAACAGTCCAGAAGGATGCCATGGTTGGTGGCCATAGAGAGATCAAGGAGAGCCAGGGTGGGCAGAGGCACAGCTGTCTATAAAACATGGCACACTATATTTTGGAGGACCATTAAACCTTTTTGAACTTTCCAATTCAAAGAATGTTGAGATTCTGCCATGGCCAGTAGAAGTGGTGTGGTAACATTTAAGCATTGTGGATGGATCAGAGACCCAACTTTTTTTTCAGCTTGAATGGGATACAGTTTAATGGTTTTCAGAAGTACAGTGCAGCTATTAGGAAATATCTTAATTTTCTCCCCAACTGTGTATTTGAAACTAGGAAGAAAGCAAGGGATTATCCTTAACTTCATAATAGAACAAGTACTCCATTATCCAGATATTCTCTCTCACATTTACCCTCACTTGACCTGGGTGGGATAATACTTTGGCAATAGGAACAAATGGCTGTTTTTCATACCTGGCCTCCTGATTACAGCCTCAATTCATTCTGTTTTGACATTTGAATCTTGATATTTTTAGGCGTGTCTGGAGTTTTATGTCCAAAGGTATTAAAGAGACAGTGTGACCTTTTCTTTTAATTTTTTTAAAGGACACTTTATCCCCATATTAAACTCAAAGCCTCTTCTCTGTTTGTTTCTGATTTTTTTTTGCAATGCATTGACATCCACTGTCAATCCTGTATTTTATTTTGCTTAATGTAGGAAACAATACACAAGGATTTTCCACTAGACCAAAGATAAAAAGATGGAATCATTTCCTGCTTTTTCCCTCTATTTTTTCTTCTTAATCAGAGCAATTTAACCTTATAACCACCCAGAGTCACCTTTTGGCAAGATGGGCAGCAAATAAATTAATAATAAATAAAATTTACCAGGTAAACAAAAACAGGTCACAAGTTTTGTTCTGGAATTCTCACAGTGCATAATATTAAATTATCCCATCATTTGTCACTTTTGATAATTCTTTACTAGTCCCAAAGGATAGGTGTGCTCCTTTCCATGCGTATTGTTTTTTCATCCTGAATTTTCTGCAAATAAGTATCTTTCTCTTTTGAGGTCTTTATACAATTCCTTTTCAATGTAACTCTTTATTTCAAGAATCCGTATGAATTTATCTCATAGGAGGTAATTACAATTAAGGAACATGTAAGAGCTTAATGTCAACTCATAAAACATTTCTATGCCCATTTTATAGTTGCCAACAGAAATGGGGGGAGAAGGAGTTTGAAAGAGCAGTGCAGCAGTTTGGAATCAAAAGTGCATTCCATTCATATTTTTCAGAGATTGTAACTAGGCGACTGAAGTTTCTGCCACGCAAATCTCTAATTGGAGAACATGATTGATGACTCTTGGCTATGGACGTATTTTGTTGGGGAATATGAATTATGATACACCCAGATGGGTGGGGAAAAACCAGGGTCAAGGGTGACAGTGAATTACATGTCTCAGAGTCGGCTACATCCAGGACATGCCAACATGTTAACTCCCAATAAATCCTTTGAAATTTTGGAAGTTTGGCTCGAGACTCATGATTTAATTGCGGTAACTGCCAGATCCTGACGCTTTAATTGCATTGAAATGGACTGAAGATGTACCAACTCAAGTTAATACAATTAAAGTATATTTAGATGTACATGGATTATTTTCCTAGAGCAAGAAGGAGGAAATCCCTGGCCCACAGTCTACAGGCCATACAACTGAGTTCCCCATCTAGGTACTTCTTCATCCATCTTTGCTAAATCAACACAAAGCAATGCATGGGAAAATACAGCCAAAGGAAAAGAGGAAAACAAGCTCTTTATAGTCCATAGTTTGGAATTGTAAATATTTTTATTTCTCCCTTAGGGAATGGTTCATGGAGGAGAGGAGACAAATATGATCTTGAAGCAAAGCAAGCATACTCATCCCTCCGGACAGTCACACTACTGAGGACGTTGAAACCCGAGTTTGAAAAGTTTTCTATGGAAGTAAAAAGTTCTGTTCAGAAACAAGGAATCTATCATGATGATTATGTAAGTACCTGACGAAGAGGATCAAGCTTTTAGCATCTTTAAAATACTATTTAAATTAAATAAGGGTTGACAGTGTGGTCTTTTCTAAACTGAATCAAAATATCTTGAGTGTTCTCAGAATCTTCTATTAGTATCCTTGCTGTTGAAAATTGCTATTTGCTTGTTCACAGTCATTTTTAATAGAGTCGCTGTTATCAGTGAGATGGGGAGGCATAGAAATTTAATAAATAAATAAACTTTCTTTTCATTTATTTTCTAGAAATGGGACTTCTAAGGTACGAAGTCATGAAGGGATAGAGTCCATAACCTATAGTGCTTTTCTAGTTCCATTTTGTTCTATGTTTCTTTTTAATTTCAGGGTTACCAAATTTACTTGGGACATGTGTCTCCAGATACATCTTCAAATTTCTCAGTGGTCACTGAAGAACCTGTGCCAGAACATAAATCATAGGGGAGAAACTTATCTCAAATGCACTAGGTTCAAGGGAGATGTATGGGATGGTTTGCAATAGGTTGACAGAGATTTATGACTTCTGGTGCTTTTGCAAGAGAAGCAACAAAATGCTTCCTCTTCATTTACACTATCATTATAATGTATGTTTGTTTGTTTGTTTAAAAAAACCTTTTTAAAGTATCCATTAATAGGTTTTTATGAAAATGAAACATGAGTTCCAATTAGTTTTGATCTTCTATAAATAGATTTAAATCAAAAACTTAAAGAGTGTGCCTTTAGGATCAGGCATTCGTTGATGGATCTCAGCAATATGTAAAACAACAATAAAGTAGATTCTATAACTGTCTAGTAGTATGAGAGAACCATTCTACTCTCCAGGAAGACACCGGTGAGTTCAGGCGTTATGCTAAGTTACAGTGTGATTTGCTTGTTTATGTTTTAATGTGTTCTGTGAACTGAGATAGTTGTGATGTAAAGTAACTGGACTTCCTTTGTTTTGCTTCTCATCCAAAAAGCTTTATCAGTTCTGGATGAAGCTTTTTGAATGAGAAGTGAAATGTCTTCAAGAAAAAAAACAAAGGAAGTCCAGTGGCCTTTTGAAAAAGCACCTGTGGGACAACCATGACCTGAATAAGAATCTCCATAGATATGTTAACCATGCCTTAACTTCAGTGGGGGAATTCAATTTTTTTTACTACCAGTTCTGTGGGCATGGCTTGGTGGGTGTGGCAGAGGAAGGATACTGTAAAATCTCCAGTCAGAGTGTATTTTCCAGTTCTCCGAACTACTCAAAATTTCCACTACCGTTTCTCCAGAACTGGTCAGAACCTGCTGAATACCTCCTCTGCTTAACTTAATACAATATGTGAGCCAGGTCAGTAGGAGCTGGCTATTAGGAACTCAAGGCAAAAGATTGGAAAGTCAAAGATTGATTCAGAATCCCTTACTTAAGAGTGCCATGCGGAATATGCGGTGGGGCCATGGAAGGAAATTAGAACTTGAAGAAAATGAAAGAATTGAGTTATAGGCTTAAGTGGAAAAGAGATTCTTACAGAAGAGAAATGGTCATTTCAGGTGAATAGAAATAAGATTTTAACAAATCAATATTGCAGTGTGATGTAAAATTATTTTAGTAGATGGCATATGTTTCTCATGGCGGATTAGTAGATAACGCATGATGTGAAAAAGGGAAATCCACTTGAAGTCAAGCTGAATTCCAGGTGATGTGATGTGATGGATGCATCTACATAGTTTTCTTAGCAACAATATGGAAATTACCATATTTACTATTTCCTTCTTTGGGGATATTTCTGTCAACTACTCAGCCTAGCTTACAACCTTAGAATTACCTGGAAGTTCTTATGCAAGTGCTAGGTTTACTTGATATAATAGGGTTACTGGCTGAGGAATTCTGGGAGTTGAAGTCCACAAGTCTTAAAGTTGCCAAGATTGGAGACCCCTGAACTAGATGTTTCCACCATTTAATAGCTTCTACAGGTTCTATACGTTATTGGAGCTCCTCTTGTGTTCATGAAAATAGAGCATTATATATTGGGTAACTTACTGTTTGATTTGCTTTGTGAAGTTACATCCCTTCATGCCCTTCATACCTTGGGCCATAATCTTAGATCCTATGGCTTAAATTTAATCAGATACAAGGATAAGGATGGTAGGTTCATATTTATGGATTTAAATGTATTTTTATTATTACTCAGTAATGAAGTGCAATAAAAATATAATAAGTGACATCCATGTATGATATATACTTTAGGTAATCGTTTAGTAGAAAATCGACTCAATTACGGTGACAATAGGTGCATCATTTGAAGATCTGAAGGATCACATTAGGAAGATTGTCCTGAACAAACTCTATTAATGTGGTTGCTACAAGGTGACACTAACTTGATGTCACATAATCAGTAAACAAATGGTTTAAAGAATACTTCAATAAATAAAAAAATTGAATCTAATCAGTTGTGTCTTGCAATTAACATTGTTTTATCTTAGCCTTGTATTTTATCTCCCAAATATGCTGAATGACAGAGAAGATGCTAAGATTTTAAAACAATATCCATATCAGAGTTTTTGCTTGTTTCAAGATGTATCCCTGTTAATTTCACTTTCCCCATGAAAATAATCTCTTTGGGGCTTCTTCAGGTGTAAAGTTTTATGTCAGCCATGAGATGCCATCCTTGAAAGTCTTTCATTTGCAGATAGTAGAGGAAATCACTTGGAAGTTAAAACCACTTTATGTAGACTACACAAAAGGTCACTCTGACACAATATATCTGTGCATTTCTGATGCTGCTCAAACGCAAATCACTTTCACTTGTAGCCTTTCAAAGCCACACACACACACACCCCTTTCTTTTGCAATAAAAAATCTGGGTTTAAATTACCATTGAATCCAAAGAGAATTTAAAAGCTACCCCAGGAACTGTGACTCTTTCTCCTGACTCTTTCTTAGTAAACAAGAAAAAGAGTTTTTCCTGCCTCTCAGCCAGAGAGACATTAGTATTTGTATAGAGACAGAACTGGCCACTTAGGACATGCTTCTTTAAAAAGGGGGTTCAATTAGATCTTGTTTTTCTAGCTGGCTGGAAGGTTGACTCAGCCTTCCATCCTTCTGAGGTCGGTAAAATGAGGACCCAGATTTTTTGGGGGGGGGGCAATATGCTGACTCTGTATACTGCTTAGAAAGGGCTGTAAAGCACTGTGAAGCAGCATATAAGTCTAATTGCTATTGCTATCAGAATCTAATATAAATACACAAACTGGTAGAGAAAGGAAGCTTGAAATGAATCTACCTATAATTTTTACAGAAAGAAAAATATGGCACTTTGGAATCCCACATCTAACAATCGTGGGACACATATATTTGCCTTTATTCATAAATCAGTGAAAGCCATTTACTGTACAATGCTGTAGATAGATTGATAATACAGATAGGCCTCAATCTGACTGTAATGGAGCCTGCCCATCAGGGCCATAAGTCATGATGGTTGTAAAATGGGCCATCCCTGCAACAACCCAATGTTACGACCTTTCTCACAGCAGTTGTTAAACAAAGGCTACAATCATTAAGCACAAGCCACAATCACCATAGTCGTTAAGCAGACCAATGTTCACTATGAGCTGGTTTTGCTGAAAAACAGAAGTAAATGCTGGTGTTCAGCAAAGAAGTAAAATTTTCGGACCACAAGCTGCTGTAAATGGCTGAAAATGCCGAGCACCTAATATGCAATCACGTGACCACAGGAGGGGATGAGGTGTTGGAAGTTTGGAATTCGGTATAAGTACCCGTGGTCACAAGCCGAGGACTTACCTGTGTAGCTCCACTAGCATTAAAATTATTTATTTTTATTTTATTATATTAAATAAGAAAGTGTCTTACATTATTATATTTTTTGTGATGCTGGTGTATGTTGCATACCATTTTGTTTCCAGCTCCATTGTGCTAAGTGGTAGGTCCACAGTGAATAAAATAACTATTATGAGTAAACTACAGGCATGTCAATACCCATGTTTATACTTTAGATATCTGTGCTGCCACATTCCTTCACTTGAAATCTTCCAGGTGTGTTAGAACCAGAGTTTTCAGAAATCCTACCCAAGTTATTTTTTTGGCTTTCCTGGAGGTTAAAGTTCCAAGACATCTGATGTAAGACCAGGTTGGGGAAAGGCAGCAATTTACTTATTTATTTATTTATTTATTGAATTTATTTGCCATCTATCTCATAAGGAAATGACTCTGGGCTGGAATACAGTATAAATGCCCTCGGTCTCCAAGTTACAGCCCTCAAGGGCACATGAAACAAGGGATGAAAGTCATTAGGTCAAGGCAGGACACAAACAAATTACTATGGTACAAACAGATAATTAACAAGCCTCACCTTGATTCTAAAAACAGTTTGTACAAACTGTGATTCAAATAAGTGTGATTAGAAGGCTTGGTGTCAGATTTAAACTGTTTGATTTGGAACACTGAGGTCAATTTAACTGAGATCCCTAAGAGGACATGCTTGCCAATTGCCACTGAGCCTTCTAAAGAAAAATCAACGGTTCCTCCCCTCCCCCCAAATATAGCCATTAGGCCAATACCTTAATATTACTCTTTCATCAGACCACAGATTGTGGGGTAGTCAAATCTTGACATTAACGTGTTTTTCTGACTGCCACAGCTCTCAGAACGTCCTTTGCTTGTATGCAGAATAGGAACACTGTATTCCTATGTTAAGCAAATGTAAAGCCGATCTCAGCTGCAATTAGAGTAGATACCTGTTTTTAGCTCCTAGTGAAGGAGGCTACTTGTATCAATCTCCCCATGTTATCCCCTGCTTTGTCAGTCAGCTAACAGTAGACAGAAGATGAACGTTGACAATTATTCAAGTTATAAATATTTGCTGGGGGTCTTTATCTCCATCCGGATCTCCAGAGTTTATGACAGACAACACCCATCTCATAAGGTGAATCCCATTTCCTCATTCTGCTCACGTGACTGAAACTATGAACTTTATCTTGCTCTGTCCCCAAACTTAATAGCAGCTCCTGTGAGACCCAGCCAGTAGCAAGAAATTATGGGAACGGTGGCCCAAAACCCCTGAAGAGCATCTACAAGTTGATAATGGAATTTTTGCACATAGATGTGCATGGTAGACTTGCATAATTGACTGGATGTGTGCAAAACTGAAATGGATTATACAAGTAGTCCTTGACCAGTCATTTAGCTACTTGTCAAAGTTACGATGGACCTACCTGGATGTACTTAGCACCTGGATTTGAATTTTGACAGTCAGACCTTCCCTCATCACAAGAGAATTTTGGATGCTTTGCAACTGACTTGCATTTATAGCCATTTGCAGCATCTCTGTGGTCACATGACTGTTTATGACAGTTTTTGGCTGAAAACTGACATTTACTTTTGGTAGTCAACACAACTGACCAATAGCGAACCATGGAGTTGCTTTATGATTTGCTTAACAAACCCTGCAAAAAAGGTGATAGATATGTGACTGATTTGCTTTACTACCATCACACCTTACTACAGTTACAACTGTAATGTGTAAACTCCATTACAATCACCACTCAAGGGCTACCTTGAGTTAATTTCTTGATTAGGTATTTCTGCATCAATGCATTCCAAGAATGCTGCCAAAAATGGCCCTTCCTTTTGAAGTAGTGCCTTGGAATAAATTGCACTTCTGAGTTTGACTTCCAAATCAGATAATTTCAAAACAGGAAAAATATTAAAGTGAAACATTGTTGGCGCATTTAGCCACACTGTGTTCTATTATTATGTCTTACATCCTGAGAAAAGAGTCGTGGGAAATCGATCTATGGCACTCCTTCCATGACTTGGTGCCTACATTTTGGAAATCGATCTATGGCAATCCTTCCATGACTTGGTGCCTACATTTTTTTTCCCTCCAAATCTCTGCTTAACAACCCACATGATGATTTAAAGACCACATCTGGGAGAGCCAGAATTGCAATTGTTGAGATTCCTGGCTTTTATTCTGTCTGCTTATGTCCCTACTTCATCTTTAGATGATGGCAGCTTCACCATAGTCTCATATATGTTTAAGATTTAGGTAAAGATAAACCAGGAATTAGGATTGCTGTCCTGCCATCCCTCACCATTGACTGCACTAGAAACCGCTCTTCACCAAACCATGAGCTGTGACACAGCCTGTCTTGTTCTGGCAAATTGATTACCGATGTGATAAGACGTGTACACTTCATTTCGTTCATGAGAAAGAATACAGGTAACACACAACTGACCATTCCAGTCATAAGTCATGACAGTCATAAAACAGTTCATCTTCATGACTGACCTGATTTTACAATCTATTTTGCAATGGTCATTAAGTAAATGCCACAGTCATAAAACTAATGCTGGAGTCATTAAGTGAACTGATTATGATTCACTATGGGCCAGTTTTGTTGAAAACCAGAAAGAAATGCCAGTTTTTGGCAAAACAGTCATAAAATGTGGTCAGGTGACCATGGGATGCTGCAAAGAGCCGTAAATGTGGGCCTAGTGGCCAGGTGCCTGACATGCAGTCATATGATCAGGGGGAGTGGTCATTGGAACTTTGGAACCAATTTGTAAGTACCTCCAAGGAGATACGAGGTAACTTTGAATGGTCAGTTGTAAATCAAGGACTGTCTATCAGAGGTCTCCAAACTTGACAACTTTAAGACTTGTGGACTTCAACTCCCAGAATTCTCTGGCCAGCTATGCTGGCTGGAGAATTCTGGGAGTTGAAGTCCACAAGTCTTAAAGTTGCCAAGTTTGGGGACCCCTGGTCTACATCAAATCTCATTCATTCCAGCTCAGCCTTTCTGCAATGAAGTTAATTTTTGTATTTCAGTTGCTCAAGGAAGGCCAATAAGATTAGAGACAGTGTTCTAGAAAATTAGATTCTGGGTGTACAATTTTTAAAGTCAGATTTGTTCCAGTTCTTTTATATTATGATTGTACGTTAGAATGAAGTCTGTCATCAGATGATAGTATATATCATATTGGAAGCTGAACAGGTGTATGATTGTCTCATGTTCTGGATGATAATATTAATTGCTATAACAGTGTTGTTTCCTTTGCTTAATTTACTTATTCAAAGGTATATTGGATTAAGAGCCTGTCTATTAGCAACTAGATCTACATTTTCATCAGTTAATAATGAACCATTGTTTTACCCACTCTCTTTGCTCCTAAAATTGCTCTCTATTTTTAAGCACCAAATGTTATATATATTGCAGTGCAATAGTTAATTCCCAAGAAGGCAGTTTCATAATAGAGATTTCATTTATTTAAAGAAATCTTGTGTTTTAGAAGGACTTATTGTTTTGCTGAGAAATGGAACGATAACAAAACTAATCTGATTTCCTCCAGGTTTTTTGTACCAATTGTGCCATTACAATTTGAGAGGTTTTTAATCTACAGATTTAAAGAGCCGTCTGAATAGAAGACAACCAGCAGATTTTCCTTGAAACAGAAGTAGCCAATTGTTTTTCTTCCTACATTACAGATTTAGAAGGACCATTTTTTGAATCTTCCTTCCTTCCTTCCTTCCTTCCTTCCTTCCTTCCTTCCTTCCTTCCTTCCTTCTTTTTTTCTTTCCTCTTTCCTCTTTCTTCTTTTTCTGTCTTTCTTGCTTGCTTGCTTGCACATTAAGAAAGATGGATATATTTACTGCTGATAAAGTGCAGTGCCTTCTGCAAGTGAAATAAAACATTGGTAAGATATCTGAATCTCACCAGATATTGGTTAGATCCATTAAGCATGATAACCTGGTGACTTAAAGCTCTATCAGTTGTTTCTGCATAACATGTTGAGTCCAGTTTACATATTATATGAACCCTGTCCATTTGATAAATATGGGTCATTATGTTGTGTGAACACAAAAAATGGGTTGATTTGATGAATTAAAAATGTTATATGAACCCAACCAATGAGTTACACTGTTGGGAAGTAAAAGTACTTCCCCACATTTGTTCATTACATAACACTACTATTTAAGGCAAGGGTCTTCAAACTTGACAGCTTTAAGACTTGTGGGCTTTAACTCCCAGAATTCCTCCTCCAGTCATGTTAGCTCAGGAATTCTGGGAGTTGAAGTCCACAAGTCTTAAATTTGCCAAGTTTGAAGACCCTTGATTTAAGGCTTGAGGAGGCTTCAGCTGATATGTTAAATGCTGAAAAAGGGGAAACTTTCCTTCCTTAATTGTGTTATTCCTAACACAATTAAATTGTATGCAATAACAAGGGTAGACAATCTTCTTTGGAGTATTTAGAACTTTGAGAACATGTTGTCACAAAATGGATACCTGGAGGATAATCAAGAGAACCAACTTGAACTAAGGAGAAATTTGCTGACAGTGAGAACAATCAGTGTTCTCAATCGCCTTCAGAAATTGTAAGTGCTCTGTCACTGGAGGTTTTTAAGAAGAGATTAGACAACCACTTGTCTGAAATGATATAGGGTTTCCTGCCTCAGCTCGGAGTTGAACTAGAAGAACTTCCAGATCCCTTCCAACCTGTTATTCTTAAGTTATTCTGTTATAATGATTTACAGAATGGTTGCCATGATTGCCAAGCCAAGTCTTATGACACCCATTATCCACAAAGTAAACAAACTCCTTATTCTCAGGAAGCTTCTTATCATTGGAGTTATTAATAGTTTTTCTTCATAGGCTGAGAAAGTGCTGGCTGTAACCACTGGCCGTTTATTGTTTTCTATGAGTGCTGGTGGGGCTAATACCGGAACCAGAAAAAAGTATTGTAAATACATTTCATGCAACCTGCCAGCTCTCCCTTTTTAAAGTTAAAGTATTTTTACAATGGTTATCCAGAATGTGATGAATAGAAAAGGAACAGTTTATGGGGATCTTGTTGTCCGTTTTTATTTTACAATGAACAATGTGCATAAAAAGTAAAGTGGTCCCAGGGCAAAAACAGATGCTGTCATATCTGATGGGCCAAAACTGTTTTTCAGCTAAGGTTCAGGCACAGACTGCTTTTTATTAAATAATTCTGAACTTTTGCATAAAATTGGCTTAGGCTTTACTTTTCAAAGTTTTTAATGCTACCTCTGTTAATAGTTTCAGGGGGTTGGGCTTAATAAATGGCCCTTTTATTTATGACTCAATATTCTGAGCTGGGATGGTTTTATAACCTTGGCTATTTGGCCTTCTGAGGTTAGCAGGCAATCCATAGCTTGTTTTCCCTCCTCATTTAAAGCTAATGGGATTAACTAATTTAACACTGTTTTTGGGATGGAGAAACAAGTCACTTGTTAAGATCAATTCTTATTCCTCAGTGCCAAGGACAATCAACAGCATCCTTTTATTAAATTACTTTATTCTCTCAAATAGCGAGTCCAAATAATGAGAATGTTGTATTTTATTTTTTAAAATGAACCAACAATTCCTCCATGAAAGAAGACATTTTTCTGAGATTAACTGCCCTAAAACAGCTGGATGGATGACTACCAAAATTAGCAAGCCCCTGAGCTGATCAATGATTTTTTCACGCCAAACTCTCCACTTCCTGTATCTTTTATTTTCCTCTCTAGCTACCTATCTCTTTCCCATGTACAGAAAGAGAGTTTGGCATTATTGGAATTTGATTGGCCTAGAGATGGGAGCTGCCAAATAAGTGTGAAATTGTATCTGTAAAACCACCAAAAGAGAACTCTAAAACATAACGTGTTCACTGGGGTGTGCTGCACTAGCCTTTCCCCCAAACGTCTGAGTACGATTCATGACAGGCAGGCCTTTGTGTCCTCATTTGAATGCCTCAGAAGTGAAAAGAAAGAAAATTTAAAAAGACTGTTGCTAGGGGATAATTTGTCCAAATGAATAGGTCCATTCAGTATCTGGAGTGTTTTTTTTCTAATTGTCTCTGAGTGGGAGCAAGAGAAGGGGGAGGCAGCAAGGCAAAATGAGCTTTAAACTCACGAAGAAAAGAAGAATTTTTCGTGGTAATTTATGTATTGCTGAGTGAACTAATCTGCTGATAATTATAAATTTGAGATTTGACCCCTGCAGTCATTAAAATCCGCAGAGTTTTCTTTGTTGACATCTTTAGAACAGTTAAGCCAGAGGTATTGCATGTTTTTCAACAATGAAGATAATAATGTGGCTTTGGGGTTTTTTTTTTGGTATTCTGCTATAAAGCTGTTGGTGTTTCTTTGTCCTTTGATATTTTGCTTATTTCAAAACAAAAAGTGGTTTATCCACACTAGCCGGTTGCCTTCTCATGGGAATAGACTGATGACTGTTTCTGAAGTACATCATTATCTACTAGTGACCAGTCCCTCAACTGCCATCAAAGTGGCTTAAAAGCTTGCTTTTGTGCTCCACCGAAAAATACACTTTCCCACATTACATTGTGGTGCGCCTGTCTGCTTTGGAATACGTGTTTTAGTTTGTTGCAGGTTAACCCCAGCAATTCATCAGTGACTCTGCAAGGGTGAGATTCAATTCAATCAGCGCTGACCACAGTCTTTAATACCGTGTTTCCCCGAAAATAAGACACTGTCTTATATTTTTTTGGCTCCCAAAAACACACTAGGTCTTATTTTCGGGGTAGGTCTTATATATTTATGGTGCCAAATAGTAGGTGTGAGTGTGTAGGGGGGGGTGTTTTGTGGGTGCACGGTTGCTCCCTGAAAAGTCTTCCTGGAACTGGAGATTTACACTAGGTCTTATTTTCGGGGTAGGTCTTATATCAGGGCAGGTTTAGAAAATAGTGCTAGGTCTTACTTTCGGGGTAGGTCTTATTTTCGGGGAAACACGGTAGCATGGTTGGTACAGGTAACTCGACTTACAACCACAATTGAGCCCAACATTTCTGTTGCTAAGTGAGACAGTTGTTAAGTGAATCTTGCACCATTTTACGATCTTTCTTGCCACCCTTGTTCAGTGAATCACTACAGTCATTAAGTTACTAACATAGTTGTTGAGTGAATCTGGCCTCCCCGTTGACTTTGCTTATCAGAAGGTCACAAAAGTTAATCAGGTGACCCCGGGACACAGCAACTGTCATAAATCTGAACCAGTTGCCAAGCATATGAATTTTGATCACATGACCATGGTGATGCTGCAAAAGTTGTAAGTGGGAAATGGTCATAAGTTACTTTTTTCAGTGCCGTTGCAACTTTGAACGGTCACTAAATGAACTGTTGAAAGTCGTTTAGTTCTATATATAGAAGGTTGCTGGTTCATACCTGAAAGACATGCCATTGTTTTTAATTTCATTTTTTCCCCTTATACTTTAAAAAAAAGGAGTAGTAGTTGAACCACTCTGTGCTTGAACCCATCTATTCAGGATTATAAAACGTGTGCAGCTTTGCAGCATTGGGACCCTGCCCACATGTATTCTGCAGCATAATCTACCACTTACGGAAGTGGCAAGGTGAGCAATGCAATACAATGAAATGGTGCCTTTTGTAGAATTAGGCATTAGAAGAGACAGAAGCATGTTACTTTCTGTGGCATTCATGCATTTAATTTCTGCAGCGTTTACTTCTGACCTAGTTGGACATTTGTACTTAGCCAAGTGGTCCTGGATTTGTTTCTGCTCTTGGAAAGGAGCCCTGCAGTGCGATTTTTTTCAGTACTGTATGAACTTTGCTTACAACCCACTGAAAAATACTGTAATGAGTGAGAGGTCAAAGCATGCCAGAATGTTCCAGCCGAAATTACGACAAAGCAAAAGGAAAAGATTCATGCAGTCATTGGATCATAAAGTCCAGGATTCTTAGGATAAATTTTCATTTCAGAAGAAGGATCTTTGCCCGTTCTTGAGAGGCAGAATCAAAGATTACTTCATTCATCTTGAAGCAAAATTGAAAACAAAGAAATCAGGATGCACACAATCATTTGATAAACTTAATAGGACTGTGCAGAGAGATCAAAATCTGATGCACATGAAGATCTGTATGTAGCATGTGCACCTTTTTCTCGGTTTTTGTACCTCCTCTCTAGCTGGCATATGATCATCATAAAAGGCATGGCATTTAAAGTACATGTGGCAGGAGCTACAGGCATGTCCACCCATGTGCTGAATCTTCTTTGTCCTTCCAATCCAGATCCCTCCACAGTCACAGCAGTTATCACCTTAAATTCTCTGAGTTCAAGGAAAAGATAGGAAAGTCTATCGCTGGAATAGAGAGGTGAAAAAAAAATCCCATGCCTAGCTCTAAGATAAACAAACAATTTAAGATCCTTCAATATCTTGTTCTAGAATAAAATAGAATTCTGACGTCAAATCAAATATATCTGTCAGACTGCCTGGCTGCCCTTGAAAGAAATTCCAGGAGACTTGATTTCATATAACTTAGTTCGGTTTGAACCTACCTACAGCCTCTTTGATGTACAACATGGCACCGCTAGGATAATAACCTCTAATGCATATGGGAATGAAGCCACCAGAGTGAAGGTGGCAATTCCCTCTTATAACATTGGTTAGTTCAAACCCATTGCCTCTCTTCAGTAGATCCTTTCTCTGAATTCTTTGTCCTTGAAATGGAGCAGTTGTGGATTATTTCTATAACTGGCTTCTTTGTGTTGGGAATTGATGACTCTCAGCTGGACTATCACAGATTAAGTATATGTCCAAATCCAGATATGTGCTGAACAGGATGCGGAAAATTCATTCATGTTTGGCCCTCTGTTTCTTTTAAAGGTGGCAGTCAATTAATGTACCTAAAGGAATGAGAGATGCATATGTCAATTCCCTTCACTAAATGGGTATCAACACATATATTTAATCCATTGGCAAACAGGGTTAGCTGCAAGCTTAGGAGGATGCAATGAATAGGGAAGAGTGTCACCTATTACAAAAAGCTCTTTCGGCCACTGTAAAACATCATGCTGTGCCCTGTTTCCCCATGGTCATATGATAGCATTTTGGGCACTTGGGCAATCAACTTACATTTATGACTGGTTGCCAAGTGCCTCATGATCATGTGATTGCCATTTGCAACTTCTTCCACTAGCTTTTCCAGAAAGTCAATGAGGAACCCATCAGAGAAGGATGCAAGCAGAGGGAAGCCGTAATATTTCAGCTGGCAACTCTTTTGCTCCATCCACTTAATGACCCAGGAGATTGCTTAAACACCACAACTAGGAATGCTAGGATTGCAGTCATTGAATAAAACAGTGATATGGGCATCTTGCTTAATGACTGTTTTCTTAATAACTGAGATTCTGGTCCCAATTTTGGCCACAAGTTGAGGACTACCAGTGTGATGTCCAAATTAGTCTGGAGGTTTTGTACATTTGTATATGTCCATGATGGCGAACCTATGACATGCGTGCTGGAAGTGGCACGCAGAGCCACTTCTGCCAGCACGTGAGAGGTCGCCTGGAAGAGCTGCATTGCGCATGTGCACGTGCCACCTGCCTAACAGCTGATTGTTGGGTATGTGGGCATGGGAGGCATGCATGCGCAGAGGCATGTAGGGCCCACGGGGGGCACGCGCACATGCGCAGGGGGCGGGGGGCACATGTGCAGGAGGCGGGGAGCCCCGCGTGCATTGCCTTCTGGGTGTGAGCGTGCAATTTTCAGCACGGGAGCCCCAAAAGGTTAACCACCACTGGTGTATATCATATGTGAGGATGATTCTCTATTTATATTGTAATTTAGACATAGCTTGCTTTATCTCACTTTATAGTCATTTGTTTTGTACTGAAATGTTGTTTTTTAAGCCACACCAAGCATTAAGCTCCAACCTCCTATCACATTTTGTAAAAATAGAAACACAAATAATTTCTGTGCAGGCCCTGTGTCATCGAGAGCTATTCTTGTAACTAAGATGATGCTATAGACTCTTTCATCTATCTTTTAAGTAACTTTTAAGGAAAGAAAGTTGTGGCAGGGAACATAGCACACACCAAGCGACATCAAACAGCTCTATGGATATAGTGGTTTCCCTGTGCACCATTGATGGCTTATGAAACTACCATGTGATCATTCAAAAATATGTGTGGGATGTTACTGATCAGACTGGATAAGATGCTGATTGATCTGGTGGGAAGTAGAAGAACAAGGATAAGGAGTTGAATTCAACCTGAAGTTCAGGTGCCTCTCCCTCCCCATACCCAAATCTCCTTGATCAGGAAGAACAGTGAGGCCTGATGTGAAGGAAGTGAGCCATTGCTTCCATGTTCCTCTTCTCTACAGAGAAGGAGCTATTATTGATAGAGGGGTATGAGCTTTGTCTCTTTAAGATGCCAGCTTTAGAGAAAGAGAAGTGAAATGTCTGGTGAGGAGCCCAAAAGTTTAATTACCTTTCGTTGACTTTGTAGCTGGTCCTAAATCTGATGAAGAGGCCGCTCAGGTTTCATCAGCAAGACAATAGAAAGAATTTGGAGTGGAGAATTAAATTTACTGGTTTTTTGGTAAGTTGGCAGGGCAACTGTTGCCAGGATTTTACAGACATTTAGAGTTGTCTGATCCTTTTGAAAAGAATGTAGCAATTTGAAAAAAAGGATTCAATGAAAGCGGGAGGGGTTGCTAATAAGAACTGCTGTTTGTTCAGAAGGGAATTTGCATCCTTGTTTGTAAGCCATTTGTCTCTGTGATATATGCTCCACATTTATCCTGCACAGTACTATTATTGATGAGAAGCAAGATGAATGCCTATTGTTATCTGCATATAAAAGACAGCCAGGAGTAAATCTAAACTTGTCTGGTTCTTCCCACTGGAGATGCACAATCATAGAACATAGAATAGCAGAGTGGGAAGGGCCCGCCAAGGTCTTCTAGCCCAACAGGAGACCCTATGCCATTTTCAGACAAATGGTTGTCCAGTCTCTTTTTGAAAACTTTCAGTGATGGAGCACCCACAACTTCTGAAGGCAAGCTGTTCCACTGGTTAATTTCACCGTTAGAAAAATTCTCCTTAGTTCTGCTTCTCTCCCTTGGTTAGTTTCCAACCACTGTCTTATCTTTGGGGAAATAATTTTATTCCCTTGTCTTCAGCCTCTAAAATATTGGAAACACCGCTGTCATGTCTCCCTCTGTCATTAGACTAGACATACTCAATTCCTGTAACTGTTCTTCAAACAACACTTTGGGTGTTTTTTCCTGCAACCCCTTGATCATCTGTCCTCCCTTCTTCCTCTTCTCTGTGCAGAGCAATGGGGGGAGGAAATAGATGCCTATCCTGGACATTTCAAAAGACTTTTGAAGTCAGCATGGGGGTTGCACTGTTGGAAGAAATATCCTTCTGTTCCAAGTGGGGAAAACAGATACTGGAATTGTGGAGGTTGCTTGGAAAGGTTTACTGATGAACAGGATCACATGCCTTGGAGCTCTTAGACGAAGAAAAGGGGAAGAGATGCTGAGAGTCCCTGGGTTTTATACCCTCTCTGGCTTTGAACTTCCTGGGGCACAGGAAGAGTATCCTGATTGGTTGCTGCCAGAGGTCATAGCTAGCTTTGTAGGTTGTCTGTGTGCTAAGTTTGGTTGAAACTTGGTGGGTGGTGGGTGAAGGGCAATGAAATGGCTCTGCCTGAAGGAGGTAGGTCTTTGTTATGTAGAATAGACTGGCCCAGGCTTTAATGGCCCATTAATCAAAGTGGGGTGGGGGGCTGAGTTTCTGCCTCTCTGAGTTTCTACTTCTCTTTTAGGCGAAATATTCCGCCTTTTTAGTGTATCCTAAAATATTTCATTTGTCTAGGGGAGAGGTGGGTTTTAACTTCCAACAGCACGAAATTGGGTGTGTTTGCCTTTGTTGAAGTTAAAAAAACCTTGATCTTCCGTCTGTTTATAGGTAGTTCTCGACCTACGATCAAAATTGAGCCCAAAATTTCTGTTGCAAGCAAGACAGTTGTTAAATAAGGTTTGCCCCATTTTATGACCTTTCTGTTAACCGCTATTAGTTAGTAACACGGTTGTTACTGGCTTCCTCATTGGTTTTGCTTGTCAGATAACAGATAATCAGAGTTGGAAAGGACCTTATAGGTCATCTAGTCCAACCCCCCCGCCCAAGCGGGAGACCCTACACTGTTTCTGACAAATGGCAGTCCAATCTCTTCTTGAAAATCTCAAGTGATGGCGCTCCCACAATTTCTGAAGGCAACTTCTGTTCCATTGGTTGATGGTTCTCACTGTCAGAAAGTTTCTCCTTATTTCCAGGTTGAATCTCTCCTTGTTCAGTTTCCATCCATTGTTCCTTGTCTGGCCTACAGGCACTTCAGAAAATAGCGTGATCTCTTCCTCTCTGTGGCAGCCCCTCAAATATTGGAAGACTGCTATCATGTCTCTCCTGGTCCTTCTCTTCACTAGACTAGACAAGCCCAGCTCCTGTAACTGTTCTCCGTATGTTTTAGTCTCCAGTCCCCTAATCATCCTGGTTGCTCTTCTCTGTACTTTTTCTAGTCTCTCAACATCATTTTTATAGTGTGGTGACCAAAACTGGGTGCAGTACTCTAGGTGTGGTCTTACTAAGGCTTTATAGAATGGTATTAGTACCTCACTTGATCTCAATTGTATCCCTCTGTTAATGCAACTTATGATTGCATTAGCTTTTTTGGCTGCTGCTGCACACTGCTGGCTCATATTTAGCTGGTTGTCCACTAAGACTCCAAGATCCCTCTCCCAGTTCCTGCTATTGAGCCTGGTTTCACCCAGTCTGTATGTGTACTTTTGGTTTTTCTTGCCTAACTTCTTTTGATATCTAGGCCCCCAAATGCTCTCTTGATCTCAAGATTGGCTTTATAATGGGAGAAAGGTATATTAACAGAATAACAGCGTTGGAAGCAGTGGTGGGATTCAATTTTTTTTTTACTACCGGTTCTGTGGGCGTGGCTTGGTGGGTATGGCAGGGAGAAGGATACTTTAAAATCTCCAGTCAGAGGTGGTATTTGCCAGTTCTCCGAACTGCACAAAATTTCCACTACCGGTTCTCCAGAACTGATCAAAACCTGCTGAATATCACCTCTGGTTGGAAGCAATGTTGGATGTCTTCTAGCCCAAAACAAGAAGGAGACTCTATACTAATCAAGGAGAGAACCAACTTAGAACTAAGGAGAACTTTCCTGACAGTAAGAACAATTAATCGTTGGGGTGGCTTGCCACTGATTCATTGTTTTAACTGTCAGGAAATTTCTCCTCAGTTCTGGGTTAGTTCTCTCCTTTATTCATTTCCATCCATTGTTTCTTGTCCTGCTTTAAGGTGTTTTGGGGAATAGGTTGACTGACCTCTTCTCTGTGGCAGCTGCTCAAATATTGAAACACTGCTACCGTGTTTCCCCGAAAATAAGACCTACCCCAAAAGTAAGACCTAGCACTATTTTCTAAACCTGCCCTAATATAAGACCTACCCTGAAAATAAGACCTAGTGTAAATCTCCAGTTCCAGGAAGACTTTTCAGGGAGCAACCGTGCACCCGAAACACCCCCTACACACTCACACCCACTATTTGGCACCATAAATATATAAGACCTACCCCGAAAATAAGACCTAGTGTGTTTTTGGGAGCCAAAAAAAATATAAGACAGTGTCTTATTTTCGGGGAAACACGGTATTATGTCACCCCAGTCCTTCTTTTCACTAGACTAGACATATTCAGTTCTTGCAACCATTCTTCATATGTTTTAACCTCCAGCGACTTAATCATCTTTGTTGTTCTCCTCTATTATTAGCTATATATATTAGCTACCTATTAGCTAAATGTTGCTGTAAATAATTTTCCACTTGTTTGTTCCAATGGGAGGGAAAGGTCAAACAAAAATCATCCAAGCAAACAAGCAAGCAAGCAAGCAAGGGCAGAATTTTCAATCCTTGCTGCAAGGTTGGTCTATTAAAGATCATACCCAGTAACAGAAAAACTGCTGCCCCTGATACTTCCATTTTAAAAAGTTAGGGAGTTGAAATGATTCTGAGTCATAATTGTCCATCAGAATAGATAATTTGAATTTGATGGACAAATAATTTGATTTGGTATAAGATTTATTAAAGTATGTAGATGCTTACTGAATATATTTTAAAGACAAGTATTAACTTTCCTGGTGAGCTGGTAGTGATCAAAAATTCTAGATAGAAGTTGTCACCTAATCTGATGGAGATTGTGTGGGCAACTTGTCTTTCACTTCCAATTAAACATTGTCAGAGCTATTTGCCAGTGTGTTTTCCTTCTTAATTATTGCTGATCACTGTCCCAGAAAGGAGTGTAACTTAAAAGGGGGAGTATACAAAAATGGTAGAGCTAGAGCTACTGACACTATGATCTTCTAGACTGTAATG
This sequence comes from Naja naja, assembly GCA_009733165.1. NCBI lineage: Eukaryota > Metazoa > Chordata > Lepidosauria > Squamata > Elapidae > Naja > Naja naja. The sequence continues at coordinate 289,434,679 of CM019149.1, forward strand.
TGTTACTCTAAATAAGCAGGAAAATACTTATTATTGATAAATCAAGAAGTCAGTAATGTCTCTTATATTGTCAATTTATAATCTGTACTAAAATAGTTGATCTTCTGAATAGCTAATTTTTAGTTGTATAACTACCCGCTATAACTAGCTAAATAAAATTTACATAATAAACATTTTCAGCTTTAACTGCCCTTAGTTTTTCTTGTCCTTTAAATATGTATTAGAGATCATAACTATTGGCGAGAATGGAATTAAAACCCCATCAAGAGATATCTACATATACAGTTGATGTACATAAAGTTTTGGATGCTTGCAACTGTATCTTGGTTATTTATTCATTAAAAACATAATTCATGCCTTTCAAATTAATACTGGAGTATTTGTACATTCTGTGACCATATTTTTGCCCTTTGGGGATCTATAATATAAATATGCTGGATTTAAACAGATGTTAAGTATTTTAATGATGTAGTTTACTTAAATTCAAACATTGATTTGGATTTTCTATAAAGTATGGAGAATGCAAATGGCAAAAATCATTTAGAGAGATGGGTGGTATAGAAACATAAATAAATAAAATTAAAAATTAGTAATGCAATTATATTAATACATTTATTGAAATCAGACTGATTCTATCAGTTTTTCATCATAATAGCAGTGTAAGAATCAGAACTGTATTCTATTCTTAAAAGTATATTTTCTTTTGCTTTCTTTTTGTTGAACATTTACTAAATATCACCCTCCCATTGTTGTTTCAATGTTACATGTGGATTTTATTTTTACTTCGTTTTATTTGTATGGTTACTAACACAGCATGCAACTCTCGGTGGCAGAATTATCATATGCTGAAAGAAATTGCAGGTATCCTATGAGTTACAATCCTGGGAGCCTGCCCATCATGGTCATAATTCATGCCAGTCATAAATCGGGTCATCAAGCCGATTTTAACCATCTTTTTTGCAGTGGTCTTTAAGTGAACCAATGGTTTGCCATAGGCCAGTTTTAGCAATAGCAATAGCACTTATATACCACTTCACAGTGCTTTCACAGCCCGCTCTAAACAGTTTTACAGAGTCAGCCTATTGCCCCCAACAATCTGGGTCCTCACTTTACCATCCTCAGAAGAAGGGAAGGCTGAGTCAACCTCGAGCCGTGAGAATCAAACTGCCAAATTGCAGGGAGCCAGCAGGCAGCAGAAGTCGCCTGCAGTACTGCACTCTAACCATTGCGTCACCGCAGTTCAGATTTGCCAAAAACCTGGTGTAAACGCCATTTTCAGCAAAACTGCCATAAAATGTGGCTGGCGGTCCCTAGGGGTAGGGCCTTCTCTGTGGATGCGCCTACCTTGTGGAACCAGCTTCCACTGGAGCTCCATTTGGCCCCCCGACCTCTGCTCCTTCCTCCGCGGCCTAAAGACTTGGTTATTTGAACAAGCCGGCCTGGACTAAGGTGGTGGGGTTGGGTTAGTTTTAAATGTTTGTTCTGGTTTTAGATAATTTATTTGGTCGTATTGGTTTAATAATTTTTTAACTTTTTAAAATTTGTTACTGTATGTTTTTTATGATGTGAGCCGCCCTGAGTCCCCAGGGAGATAGGGCAGCATATAAGACCAAACAAACAAACAAACAAATAAATAATTGTATCTGTGGGACACTGCAAATGGCCATACATATGGCCCAATTGCCAAGCATCCAAAGTGCAGTCTGGATGCAAGTTGTAAGTAGCTCTGTCATATGTAAGTCAAGGGCTACCTATGGTTCATCTAGTTCAGTAACTTGTCATTTTAGTTTAGTAGCACATCCCCAAGATCTTGGACAAGCCATTTTATCTACCCATGCCAGTACATACAAATCTGGGTACAGGTTTGCAGGCTTCCTCCTTGTCTATGGAGATTCTTAGTCATTCAGGTCATGGTTACCCCAAAGGTTCTTTTACCCCCCTCAAGAATGCAAATGCCCAGCTGTCTGCAATGAGTATAAATCATTCCATTCCCCATCATCCAGTCAGAGCTGAAGAAGCTTCTTGGATGAGAAGCAAAATGTCTTCAAAGAAAAACAAGGAAGTCTAGTTGCCTCTTGAGGGGGAAAAAACCCCATCCTCCTTGTAGATCAGTGTTTTTCAGCCCCATATGTGGCCTTCAACTCCCAGAATTCCTCAGCTAGGGGTGAGAAATACTGCTATAGATGGAATTTCTGAGAGTAACCTCAGCTCACCCACTAGAAATCTCAAAAATAAACTGCTAGAGGAAGTGCCTCTGATCTTTAGATGAGATAAGGCAACACGAATGGCTAATGCCAGATCGTCTTGAAATTACCACAGAAATGATGCTGTTAACATCACAAACAGTATTTCCTTCAGTGTGTCATAATGCATAACTCTTCTGTCATAAAACGGTAACTCCGTTTGTGCTTGGATTAACCTAAATCGGCGTGGGTGGTGATGGGAGTCTCCCGATTCTCCCATGTTACCCCCCTCCTGTGCTGCCTGCATTGGTTGCTGGTTGCGCTCCGGGTGAGATTCAAGGTTTTAGTTTTAACATACAAAGCCCTTCATGACATGGGTCCTCAATATTTAAGGGAGCGACTCCTGCCGACATCGAATACCAACCGCCCTGTGCGAGCACATAGGCAAGGACTCCTTGGGGTCCCATCGGCGGGCCAATGCCAGCTGGCGGTCCCCCGACGACGAGCCTACTCTGTCGCGGCCCCTGACCTCTGGAACCAACTCCCCCTGGGACTCCGCCTGGCCCCTGACCTCCGCACCTTCCGCCATGATTTGAAGACCTGGTTGTTTGACCAACCGGGCGGGGGGCGTTATATTTTTAAGGATTGTAAATTTGTCTCTTTGGGCTTATGAAATTGGTTTAATTTTTTCTTAACTATTTATTGTTGTTGTTTTTTAGCTGTGAGCCGCCACGAGTCTTCGGAGATGGGGCGGCATACAAGTCCAAATAAAATAAATAAATAAATAAAAAGAAATAAATCCAAATACTAAATTAAATTAAATTAAACCTATTTGAAAATGCAGATTTTCTGTTCCAAGTGGTCCTTCAATTAAACAACAACAACAACCAACCCCGTGAAATTAAATATCACTAGGAGGCCTTGTTTGGCCTTGCTTTCTTTGATGTTGATTTTCTATATGGAGCTTTTTTTGATGGGAGAGGGGTAGTAAAGCCAGACATTTGGCCCAAGCCAAATGTTTCCAGGAGAGGAAGATGTCATTCAGAGATTTGCAGGATGCGAAGACAGTTTTGGAAGAGCTTACAACTGTTTTCCATTTTTTCCCTTCACTCAACACTATGGTGTTCCTGCTGTCTGGGGAGATTGGCAGCCATTAAACCATGCTTTAAAAAGGGATGTGAATTGTTTTACTCAGTCATACAGCTTCCTAAAAGCTTTTTTTCTCTCCCCCTCTCTCCCAGTTTTCAAAATGCACATCTGGGGCAGCAGCTGAGTTTCAACCTGCTAAAGGCGTGAAAGACACACGCCTTGGCATGGATGTAAGAACATTCCTTAACTACTTTATAATCAGCAAATATTATTATAGATAGTCCCCCCAACTCAGAAATTCCCTTATTGTTAAGTTCCCCACTGTCAATTCCCTCTTTGGTAGATAGACAGCAACAGCCAGCAAAGATAAGCGCAGACTGCTTAATTTGAAATGGCGTACATTTCATGTTAGACTTTGGCAGCTTCTTTAACTGAAAATAATTCTTCCAACTCACAGAGCCTCATTAACAAGATTTATTGAGCTAGGAAAAAGGAGTATTATTGGAATTTCATCAGCTAAATGATTACTTACTCAGAATTTAATCTAACTCTGAAATATTCTTACAGTGGAGATTTACAGCGTTTCTTCTTAATATCTTTCTTGGAAAGTTGTAAGAAAGTAGTTTTCTTTGCATGCAATGAAAAATCTTGCTGCTGTTTACTAAGCTGTCTTTAGAAGCTTTATCGATCTGAATTATCTTGTACAATTTGCAGGTATTCGCTCATGGTGAGAAGGGTTTTACTGCCTAGCTAAAGTGATCTCTTGTTGCATGGGATAACATAACAGAATAAGGATCTTATAAAAAGGAACTGCAACTTTGTGATCCTTTAGCCCTTCTGTAATATCAAACTGCTACAATTACACAACAGCACCAACAGAATTCCACATAAAGTTACCTCTTACTATCTACTTGCACCTGTTTTGTTACTATAAAGGTAAAGGTTCCCCCACATATGTGTGCTAGTCATTTCCGGCTCTAGGGGGCGATGCTCATCACAATTTCTAAGCCGAAGAGCCAGCACTTCCAAAGACATCTCTGTGGTCATGTGGCCGGCATGACTAAACTTCAAAGGCGCATGGAACTCTGTTACCTTCCCACATGCTTTTGAACTGCTAGCTTGGCAGAAGCTGGGACAAGTAACGGGAGCTCACTCCATTACGTGGTGCTAGGGATTCGAACTCCCTCCCTCCCTCCCTCCCTCTCTCTCTCTCTCTCTGATATATCTAGAGAAGAGGATTAGTAGCAGGGTATTTATTGACTTATAAATTATATTTCTATTGCTACTCAATTCCATTACTTTCAAAAGTCTTGTCTCTGAATTGGTTATGGTGCAGCATTTTATAGTGGCACATTATATTGGGATCTTGCCGCTCTGCACTTGGAGATGATTCTGGATCACTTTAGCTGATGGTGATTAGCTGTATGCACATCTGTGCAAGAGGGATGCTAATGCTACTAAGCATGTGCTTTCAATGTTTTTTGTAGGTTTGATATAAAAGAACCAACAATAACAGCTGTTGAAAAAGAAGAAATAAATTATAAATGTGACAGAGAAGTCAGAAGTACTGTACAGGTGTAAATCTTTTCAAAAGTTTCATGTACTTACTATAATAATAAAATAACAGAGTTGGAAGGAACCTTGGAGGTCTTCTAGTCCAACCCCCTGCTCAGACAGGAAACCCTATACTATTTCAGACAAATGGTTGCCCAATCTCTTCTTAAAAACTTCCAGTGTTGGAGCACCCACAACTTCCGGAGGCAAGTCATTCCACTCATTAATTGATTGTTCTAACTGTCAGAAAATTTCTGCTTAGTTCTAGGTTGTTTCATTCCTTGATTAGTTTCCATCCATCGCTTCTTGTCCTGCCTTCAGGTGCTTTGGAGAAATAGGTAGACCCCCTTTTCCTTGTGGCCTCTTAGATATTGGAACACTGCTATCACATCATAATAATATTTATTTTATTTTTTATTTTTTATTACATTTATATGCCGCCCTTCTCCGAAGACTCAGGGTGGCTTACAATTTTTGGGATACAACCCAATGCGCTCAGCAATAGCCTTCATTCCATTGCATATGCCTGCTTATTACTAAGCGGCATTTTTACAAAGTCAGCTTATTGCCCCCAACAATCTTGGGTCCTCAGATGTATTTGAATAAAAATACGATTAAGCATTCTTTCAGGAAGGAAGGAAGGAATCTGATTAAACCTTTCTCTGCAGATGTCTAGCTTGGATTAGTTACTAGAGCGATTGGCTTTGAAAGACAGTCAATAGCAGCACAGGTCATAAGTGTCTCACAGTCCAGAGATCACTTGGTTGTGTTTGTTCTAGGAAACAGGACATGGTCTCTTTCATAATCGGCACAATTCTCTGATCTTTTTTTTTTTTTTTACTTTTGCAACAAATGAGCGCTTCAAATTCTTGACTATTGAGAATATTTGATCAAACACCAATTGTTGCTAGAGGAATTCTGGATAGACAGCAGTGATGTCTTGGCAGATGTTTTCTTTCCATCCCTGTTGCTTTCCATGATCCTTGTTCAGATTTAACATAGCTTGAAGATGGACTCATTTATTTCTTTTATCTGACAGTTTAAAAAAAAGGAGCACATCTTGACTGACTGAAAGTAAAAGTTGAAATTGACTTGCATTTTTAGCAAAATGATGAATATTTTAATGAACAGCAGTGATGTACATCCTAGAATTGCAGCCAAAGAACCCTTAATGGAAGAAAGAATTGCAGTGGGCCTAACTCTTCAGCAATCAACATTTGCTGAAATTCCATCTTTTATAATAGAGTTAAGAAAAGTCAAGGACGGTGCCTCTTTTTTGCATCTGTCCTGCTACTTTTTTCTGCTGAAGTAAACACAGTTATTTAAAGCTAAAAGTAGACAACAATTGATTGGTGTCTTTTTTAAAAGTAAACTGCATCAGGCAAATAACTAATCAGACAATTTAATTCCTTTCATGCCACATTCCTGAAGAAATCCCTCTTCTGAACTTGATTCTTCTATTTGGCAGTCTCTTCTTTCTTGCTCCAGAGGACTTCAGCCAAAAATATTGTTTGTCAGTGATGAAAAGCTTGCTGTTCTTTTGAAAAAAAAAATGAATTCAAGTTGCTCTATCCAACTTTGAAAAGTGATCAGGGGGTTGTGCTGCCTCCTATTGAGGGGATGAAATTGCTTACATAATGCTAGTCATTATTGCTTTTTTAATACCTGCTTCTCCATCTGATTTGATGATAATAATAATATTTTCAAATCATTTCCTCATTTTTCTTGGGGAATTAATTAATTATTAATTAATTTAAAAGAATTATATTCATTAAGAGATTGGTGTGCAGTGAGTATTTTCCTAATAAATAACCAGTTACCTATTAAGTAATTTTTAAAAGATTTGCAACTAAGGAAGAGGATAAATTCTATGTACATTATTGCTCTGTTTCTTTCCTTCCTTCCTTCCTTCCTTCCTTCCTTCCTTCCTTCCTTCCTTCCTTCCTCCACTTAATGGAATTTGCCTTTTTAAAATTTAATCTAGTCCTTAAAGATTAACTATAAAGTTTTTCCACATGAAGAATGCGTGCCAAATAGGAGTTGCATTAGACGTCAATAAGTCCCCAAAATCAACAATGTTATTAGAGTTCAAGTGGGTTTTTTTTTTGCCTAGCTGCAAAGCTAAAACTTTTGCAAAGCTACTTTTCAAAATTAACCTTTTCTTTTTTTAGTCTCTCAAATATTTGAGCTTTAGGTACTCTCAGGAGAATGTTTCCTTGACTGTGAGGACACTCTTCCATTCTGAAATCTAAGCTTTGATCTCACTGTTATGGCCATCTCAACTTGTTTGATTTCACCTTGTGGACAACTCTTGCTTGCTTTTTTGCTTTGCATTCCCTGTTAGCAGCCCAGAGAAGAAAAGAGAAGCATTAAACTCATACCCATCTTTTCTTCAATGCAGACCATATTTCAGGGCACAGAGGTTGGTTATTTGAGGTCTGCCTGTCTGCCTGTCTCTGAGGATCTCTGCTCATCCCACTATATTCATCAGGATGGATGCACTCCAGGCCCCTTCAGTTAATCAGTGTCATCTATTGCAGTGGTTCTTAACCTTTTTGAAAGAATCGCCCCCTTGAGCCATTGAGGAAGTTGTCATCACCCCCCTCCCCCAACATAACCGCCCCCCCCACCTCTTAGCGTCCCCAAGGGGGCCGGCAGAGGGGCACTAAGAGGCGGCAGGGGGGTGTTCGAGGCTCCGGCCGGCCCTGCAGTTTCACTCATTTTGGCGCTGTCTCCGGAGCGGTGCTACAGTCAATGGGTGAACCTGCAGGGCCAGCGCGCCTTGAACGCCCCCTGCCGCCTCTTAGCATCCCCAAGGGGGCCAGCAGAGGGGTGCTAAGAGGCAGCAGGGGGCGGTACGTTGAACGCGGCCACGGCGGCACGTAACGTGCTACTGCTTCCGCATTGGAGGCGCTGGCTCCGAAGCAGTGCTAGTCAATGGGTGAACCTGCAGGGCCGGTGGGCACCTCGAACACCCCCCTGTCACCTCTTAGTGCCCCTCTGCTGGCCCCCTTGGGGATGCTAAGAGGCGGCAGGGAGGCGTTTGAGGCACCGGCCCTGCAGGCTCACCCCATTGACTGTTGTACCGCGCCTGAACTGGCGCCTCAAATGCGGCGGCAGCATGTTGGGAAAAGCCGCCGCCACCGCTTTCCCAAAGTGCTGCTGCTCTCGCATTCTTTCTGTCTGTCCGTCCTTCCGTCCATCCATCCATCCATCCAAAAGGTCTGTCTGTTTGCCTTCCTGCCTATCTACCTACCTGTCTGTGTTTTTGTCTACCTACCTATCTACCAATATAGATATATTTCTTTCTCTCTCTCTCTCTCTCCCCCAATATATCTCGCTCCATCGCCCCCATATTGCCCCCTGACGTTCCTTCGCCCCGCCCCTTTTCGTTCCATTGCCCCCTGAAAAACAAAATCGCCCCTTGGGGGACAATATCGCCCAGGTTAAGAACCACTGATCTATTGGAACCTAGGAAATCTCTCTCTCACAGTGCCTTTCTTCTGGAACAGCAGCAGTGGTGGTATGCTGCCGGTTCAGCCCGGTTCACCCGAACCGGTAGCAAAAATTCCTACTGGTTCGGCCCGACTGGTAGTAAAAAAAAGCCTCCGACGATCAGCTGAGAGGAGGGAAGAAAGCCCAGTTGAGAGGAGAAAGAAGAGAAGAGCGCAGGATCGGCCCTCCTACCCACCCCTGCGCTTTTCTCTTCTTTATCCTCTGAGCTGATTGGTGCTGCAGGCCTCAGCGGGTATGTGGAAAACTGCGTGTGCATGTGTGTGCAATCACCGAACCAGTAGTGGGATAGGTAGGATCCCACTGCTGAACAGCACTGTAAGATCCATACGGTTATCAGCATGGAGGGGGTTCTGTAAATCCTTGAAAACTTGGCTTTGCTTCAGGCCTGGGGGGCGGGGTAGAGTGGTTGCTGAGTCCCTGTGAGATTTTGGGGGCATTGTGTTATTCCCAATGTTCATCGTCTTTTTCTTGTTCAGGATTTTTAATAAGTAAGCTACCCAGAGGTGACTGAAATCAGGTAGGCTCCAAATCAAATTAAATGAATGAATGAATGAATGAATGAATGTTAGTTTTCTGTTTCCCCTTTTGTATGGAACTTTGTAATGGCTGTTTGTTCTTAGCAGAATTTAAGACCACTATCAATCACCTCCCACCTGTTTCTGAAGGTTTAGGAAATGGAAAAGCCCTAAAATAGTCATTTATTGCAGATAAGGGCATTGTTACACTTTTGGTGTACATTGTACACTTTATACTATAAGGGCTCATCCCTACAATATCTATTCTAAGTCACTCACTCGCTCTTGTATTGGAAGTACCAAGGCACTTGTGGGTTGAAGAATTAGCTGGTGACATCACCATTGCCCAGGGGATTCCCAGTTCAGGGTTCCTTTCATGTCCCCCATTAAGTTGCCCACCAAAGTGGTACCCATTTCACTATTCGCAGTTGCCAGCTTTCAAACTGCTGGGTGATCAGGAGCTGGAGTGAATGATGGGAGATCACTCATCATTTGGGTCTTGAATGTGTACTTGTTGGTTGTCAACCCAGCATCTTAACCACATGAGCTACCACACTCCTGTTCTAAGTTACATGCTATGAAGGGAGGAGCCAGTCCTGGAGATGCTGTTCCCTATCAGGTGAGCTTCAGATGCACCACAACAAAGCCTCTTACATTGTTACATTGTGTGTTGAGACCATAGAGGGCCAGAGTGGAGTGCAGTGGTCGCCAACTGGCGGACCGTGGCCCACTGGTGGTCCGCAAGAAAATTTTGGTAGTCTGCAGAGAAATGTCACCCTCAGAGCACCCCCCCAAAGCAATTAATCCAGGATGCGTGGGAACACAAGGCTGTGCCGCCCACATGGCCCGCGGGAACCCTCCCCACCCACTCACTCCTTACCTGGCAAATTTGCCTGCTAAGTTGCTATTTTTCCTTTTTCTGACCCATCAGCTGTTCTGCCGTGCCGGGAGATTTAGATTAGCTAGAAAGCAGGAAACTGTTGGATTTCTTGCTTTCTAGCTAATCTTTAGATCTTCGGCTCTGCTTTTAAGCAGAGCCGAACCTTCCTTAGGACTGAAGCAGTGCAGACTCAACTAACTGATGGCAAAAACACAGATCTCTAAGTGTGATTCTGTGAGCAACTCAATCTGCCTGCCTGCTTTGCCTGATTTTGGGTAAAAGGTGCTCTTTTTTTAATAAAAAAATTTAATATTTACATAAATATTTATAATATTTACATACAAGCCATGCCCAGCCAGTCACATGACCACCAAGCAACACCCACAAATTAGGCCATGTCCAAGAACCAGTTATTAATAACTTTGAATCCCACCCCTGCCTCTGTGTGTTTGTGTGTGTGTGTGTGAGAGAGAGAGAGGGAGAGAGAAAAGTTAGATCAGATCTCTCTCTCTCTCTCTCTCTCTACCACCAATGTCAGCAAGCCACTGTCAATCAAAATTCATATTAGTGGTCGCCGGGATTTAAAATTAAGAGTTTGATGGTCCCTGAGGTCCAAAAGGTTGGCGACCCCTGGTGATCTCCTGAAAAGAAATTGCTGTTAAAAAGAAGTAAGGAGCCAGGTCTTCCCTATGAAGCCCTACATGCAGACTATAAAATCTTTCAATTACATCAGGGATGGGTTAGTCAATTTCAGGACTTTACATTCTGCAGATCATTGGTAGGCCAACCTCTTTCAGAAATTAAAAAAGAGGAAGTGGCTGGGGGAAAAAATCACTACAGTAAGCACACTTTGCAGATGAGCCCAAAGTCTATTCCTAAGTGTTTTAAAATCATAAACTGGTGTTGCATTGGTTTAGTAGAACTTTGGACATTTCCTCTACTTAAGAAATCTTCCGCCTTAATTTATAAATCACTTGTTAATCATTTGTTCAACTTCGTTGCATTCATATTATAACAAACTCAAGAGACTGGTTTCTGGAATTAATGTGGGTGAAATTATAAAGCTCCCGCTAATGTGTTCCTTTGTCCACCCAAGCCATTCAGCTTTATTTTTCCTCGTATTCAGATATATGAACTATGCATGCATGCATGCATGCTTTTATTTCTGTTGCTCAGGGAAGTCAGTCTCATTAGCCTTTCTGTTTTTAATTGCCCAAAGAATACAGCAATTAGCTTTTTTTTTAATGCAACTTTCTCTTTCTCTTGGGGTTGCTCCAAAATGGACGTACATTTGAAAAGAGGGGCAGAAAAGAATTCTGTAAAAAAGCAAGCGGAAGTAAAAAAGGGTACCCACCAGTTTGGCATAGAAGACAAGCCTATTCATTTAAACTGGCTGCTCCCATTCTCTCTGAATCTACAGATGGCCAGCAAACAGGACAAAGCATTGCAACCCAGGGAGAGCAGCTACACAGCTGGATTCCTTGTAGCACAGCATTGGCGGGATTTCCCCAAAACACTAGGCTATTTATACGCTTTTTTGCACTTGTATTGGAAAGGGACATTTCATTTGGCTCATGCCATTGACTGAAAGAGCCACAAAATGTGGAGATATGTGCATGCGCACAGGGCAGTCTTTAGAAAGTAAGCTACAGGATGGAATTGTTCTGCTGTTCAAAATCCTGCCAAGATGGTTATGCCAAGAATAGGTTTCTAGCATCTGTAGGAGGGTAGAGAACTAGGGGAAGCCAACCAAATTCAGGGGACAAAAACACTTCTCTTTTCAAGGGCTTCTCTTCTGTTTATGATAAAACCTGTTTAAAGCAGTTTAATAAATATTTGTTATTTCTGAGTCATGGGCAATGACAGAGTATTTGGATAGCATTTTCTCAGATCCTCAACAGGAAAAGAGATACAGTGAGTTGGTGGATTATGTATATACAGTGTATATAAAGAGTAATTATTATAGAAAAAGAGAAAGGAAACATCTCAGATTGTCCTGTCTGTTCTAGGTCAGACCATAGCTTCTGCCATATTAAATTTTGTATGACTTTGCTGACAGAAATACATGTTCCCCTTTAGTATAAACTGAGTAGCTATGTTGGTTTATTGTTGAGGACAATCAGCAGAATAGTAACTTCCTTTTCATGGGTTCTGTTTATCAGCCAGTATCTGGTGCTGAATTCAAACATTTTAATCCAAGCTGCTTTTGATTTAATATTTTAGCTTTTTATGTCTTTTTGACCTGTATGTACCATCCAGCATCCACTGGAGTTGGACAGCTAATAAATTTAAACAAACGAAGATATGAATAAATGAACAAATAAATAAATGCCATCATGCAAATTTTGGGATATCTATACAAGTACACAGGTCATGTCATTTCAGGCTGATCTCATAACATGTATATTATCATTTCCTCCCCTTGCTACTTCTAGGGATGTCTATGAAGATGCATAAAATTGTGATTTTGCTGAACTTACGGGCCAAATCACCAACGAAATGTTTTGCTTTTAGGTGAACATGTTTGTTGAAGGTTTCCATGATGCCTTGGTTCTCTATGTTCTGGCTTTACGGGAAGTTCTGAAGAATGGCTTCACAAAGAAAGATGGAGATAAGATTGTTCATCAGTCATGGAACAGGACATACGAAGGTACATCAAGTCACATATTCCATGCTTTTTTATAAATAGTTTTGTTTTAGTAAAAGCTGCCACTTTTTTTCCTTGTTTCTTCATAATAGAGATTATGATTCCTGGGTTTTGTTGATCAACCCTTCTAGATAATTGAAATGAAAAGCCAATTGTTTCTGCTAATATTATGAAAGAAGATTTTGTGATTGGTTGGTTGATTGATTGATTTAGTTAACTATTTTTAAAACATTTGTGTCATGCAAAATCTTATGCTAGCAGCATAAAGTACAGGACCAGCACAGGAGCTTAAACAATTGGTTCAGGAGCTTCAAGTACCAACAAAGTCACGGGGTTTAAGGAGAGAACAAAAGAGGTCAGACTGAAGTGGTTATCAGAGGAAAAATTCTAGATAACCTTAAGACAACAATTGGTTTCTATGGAAGGAAGTTTCTATGAGAAGAAAACACTCTGTTGGATTACACAGATTGAAACCAACCCTTTGAATTGGCGATGGAAACAACCAAAACTCTGAGAGAGTTAAAACGGAGCACTTTAAACAATAAAGCATAAGGATCTCTGAATGCTTTGTTTTAATCAATGTTTTCCAACTTGGGAACTTGAAGATGTGCAGACTTCATGCTGGCTGGGGAATTCTGGTGTTGAAGGCCAGGTTTAAAAAGCACTGATTTAAATAACCTTCACCTCTCAACCTTCTACCTGTTGTCCCCACTGTTCTGCCTGAAATGCTGTCTCTTACATATGATTGTATGGTATAATAAAGAGAGTGGAGAATATTGAATTTAATCACAATATGTAGAGAACTGCATAGACAGTGCAGCTTTTAAATACGAATTGCTTAGCTCCCTGTTGTATCCATGTTAATAGCACCAATATAAAATATCAGTGGCAAGCAGCAACATGTCCTTATTACAGTGATATAGAAACTCTGGATTCCCCCTTTTTTTCCTGTTTTTCAACTGTTTTCCTGTTCGTTTATTAGCTCACCTCATTACATTCGTTCCTTTCTTAATTTAGTTTTTTAAACTTAAAAGCTAGGTTTGATTTTTTAAAAATACTCAGATGTTCATTGCCTATTTACCTCTTTAGTTGCAGTGTAATTTTTTTGTATTAGGCTTCAAAAATTTCATTGTACATTTGGAAAGTAAGGCTTCCATTTTTTTTTTCATTTCTAGTGTTTGTACCTGATTATTTAAAAAACCATCTTAAGTCCTACATGTACACAAACCTTTATGCTGACATCCACATAGAGCTAAACTTTATAAAATAAGCAGGACATTCCTGGTAAGGCCAGCAGTCCTTGTCAAATTCACCCGTCATTATGTGCTGGGCAAAATTATCAAGCTTTTCGGTAGAAGTACTTAAAGAAACGGAAATGTTTCCTTTAGATAAGAACCCAACAATGAGTTCAGAAACTGGAATGGCTTTGAAAAACATCATCAGCCATTTTCTCAGTGGCTGTTACTTTTTCTTTAGGAAGAGATCATTAAAGGAAATGTTTTAGTAGAAGGGAAATATTAGATTGACAGTAGATTGCAGTGAAATATCATTTCATCTGGTATGCATTTTGAAATGAACTTCCTATTCCACATTTCCTGGATGAGCAATTATGTAGACTGTGCTCCTCTCAAAATTGGATAATGGGCTTTTTGGAACCCAAGTTATGCAAAGAAATATGTATTTCGGGAGAAATGGTCCATGAAAATGAATTTTCTTTTTTACATGCAAAGAAGAGCAGAATGTATATACAATTAAGCACATAGAAGTTTGGCATAGACTAATCTGTCTGTCTTTTTTCTGGAAGAGAAAAGAAAATATGCCTTCTAAATCTTTAACTCAACATTCCTCATTCTGGCACCTTCTGGATATGCTTGGAACTACAGCTCTCATAATCCCCAGCAAGGAATTAAGAGGCATTTTAGTATGATGATATCTGGTAAATATCAGGTTACAAGTCAAGCCCAAAACTTGCATGTGTTTTTCTTCGTACACAAGTTCAACTAATTCAGTGCCTCACGTTACAAAGATTATAGCACACAGCAGATCATTGCTTTTACTGAAAACTGCAATAGAGGGACACCCCAATAGCATATACACTACTTCAGGAATCAGTTAGGGATACAACCAGTGGTATTAGTACAACTAGTTAGGGGTGGGCTTCAAAAATTTTAGCAACGGGTTCTCTGCCCCTTTGTTGGGTGGGCGTGGCATAGTCAGCCTCTTGCACCATGGCGGGGGGGCACATCTCGTCGTGCTCCAGAGGCTTTCCTTGAGCCTCTGGGGGGGCGAAAACGGACTCCCCAGGACTCCCCAGGCTCCGGAGGCTCTCTGGAAGGAGGCTTTCCGGGAGACCCGAACCTCCATGCATGCCCTGCACTTACCTGCATCCAAAACGGGCCACGTGGGGACTCCTGTGAGGGGCGGGATGGTGTGGGCAGAGCCAGCCAGGAGTGGGATTTGGGGGTTCTCCGAACTGCACAGAATCTTAGCTAGGGGCTCTCCTGAACCCCAGCGAACCCCCAGCAGCCCCCCCCCGCAACTAGTGTAGAAGATTGGGTTGTGAGAGAAAGAGGGAACTGTTTAGTCAAGTGCTTCTGAATATTTGCTATCTCTTTACCTATTTCTTGACAGAGTTTCTGCAAGGAAAGAAGAGAGAAAAGACTATTCCCTGTTATTTCTACCAGATTTTTTTTTAATGTGCCTTCAAGTCAGTGTAAATTCCTGGTGACTGGCTGGATTAGTCCCTGGAATTTTCTTAGCAACGTTTTTCAGAAGTGTTTTGCCATTGCCTCCATCCTAGGGCTGAGAGTGTGTGCTGGTTTAAGGTGGGACTAGAACTCCTGGGCCCCTGGTTTCCAGCCTGGTGCATTAACTATTATCCCAAATTGGGTCTCTAGTTCTACAAATAGGGATCCTTAAAATGGATTTGACTTCAAGTAAGCAACAGTGAGCATCCTGTGAGAAATTAGATTTTTCAGAGCAAGACTTTTCACTGTAAATTAATTTCTAACATAATTCTGTAGAGCTTTCATAGATTTTTTTTAATGGTTAGTAAGACAACAAAGAATTCCAAAATTCGACGAATACATTTGCTTTCCAATATGATCCCTCTGTGTAATCTATTCAAAGCCATTTACTTCTTGCTTCTTTTAACCCAGGGCAAGGGTTTTAAGGGCAAAGGAGCCAGTTTCTATTAGCCAGTTTCTATTATAAGTCAAAAAAAGACTTGGTTACTTTCATTTCTACTAATAAGCTAAAATAATTTATCCTCTTGAGAAGGAAATGTTACATATTCTAGGAATGTAGGCACAATTGCAGTCTCTTGGGATGCCATCAGAAGGCTGCTAGAATTCCTTACCATATCAGTCTGTAAAATTTTTGCCCTCTTTATTTTATTTTTCCCGGAAACATTCAATGTTTTCAACTTAAAATATATACACACACACATAATACATATATATATATATATTGTTCTTCAGGCATTGCAGGGCCAGTATCTATTGATGCCTCTGGAGAAAGGTTTGGGGATTTTTCTGTGGTTGCCATGACTGATCCTGAAACTGGAGCACAGCAGGTGAGTAAATGCTTCTAAATCAGCTTTGACCGTGCTAAGACGCTGAGCTTGTCGATCAGAAAGGTTGGCAGTTCAGCGGTTCGAATCCCTAGCGCCGCGTAACAGAGTGAGCTCCCGTTACTTACTGCCAACCTAGTAGTTTTAAAGCATGTAAAAAATGCAAGTAGAAAAATGGGGACCACTTTGGTGGGAAGTTAACAGCATTCCGTGAGCCTTCGGCATTCAGTTATGCTGGCCACATGACCACGGAGATGTCTTCAGACAGCGCTGGCTCTTCAGCTTTGTAACGGAGATGAGCACCACCCCCTAGAGCCGGAAACAACTAGCACGTATGTGCAAGGGGAACCTTTACCTTTTATGTACGTTGAACAAGCTCTTCGTATGGGTATGTTGAACAAGCTCTTCGCATGGATAGCAAAATGCCCAAGCCTGAGAGCTGAAGACCAACACCTCTGGAGTCCATCAACTTCAGGAAAGCTGTTCTAAATTATAAATTGGATTGAAATATATACTTGTCTTGTTTCAATCAATCTTTGAACGGCATTCAGGTTCTAGAAATTTTAGGTATAACAATAATTCTCCCTACTGAACAGAAATTGGAACTATTCCTTTCCTGCACTAAGTCCAGTACTCTAATCATGTCCCAAACGTGCATCAGTTTTATATTTGGCTACTCATAGAAATCTGCTAGGAATTTAGAAAAAAATTAAGGGCAGCAATTATGAACCTGAGAAAGGTTAAGGGAGTGAATTAATTTAGCTTTTATCCGGCACAATCAAATTTACAATTAAATTAAGCATAATTCAAACAGAACCACTTGCCTGCAATCAAGAACTGATGGAACCACAAAATAGACAAAATAATAGGAAATTAAGAAGCTAAAGTGCACATGACCACATTTCTGGTATTTGGCAACTGGCTCATATATATTCATTTTTGTTTATTTATGTATTAATTTATATCCCACCTTTATTATTTTTACAAATAACTCAAGGCAGTGAGCATACCCAGTGCTCTTTCCTGCTCCTATTTTCCCCATAACAACCACCCTGTGAGGTGGGTTGGGCTGAGAAAGAGTGATTAGCCCAGTGTCACCCAGCTGATGTTCATGGCTATGGCAGGATTTGAACTTACAGTCCCCTGATTTCTAGCCTGATGTCTTAACCACTAGACCGAACTGGTTGCAGCATCCCACAAACACATGAGTTTCTGGCAAACAAATGTCCATTTGGGAGAATGGATTTGGACTTAAAACTGTGTGATTAACTTTACAACTGTCACAAAAACAGTCATAAAATTGGGTGCATGCCTGGACATAATGACTGTCCCAACTTACAACTGAAATTCCAGTACCAATTGCAGTCATGAGTCAAGGACTATTGGTATGAAGAGTTCATATAACGTAACTCCCTGGCACCTTGAAAAGGTTGGAGAGAAGAATAGGTTGGCATAACAACAAGACACCAAACTAACCATAATAATTAGCTATCTGTATATACCAATTGGCATTGTGAAACGATAATGCTTGCAAGGACGAATACAAAATCCTAAATACAAAATATCACAAATATTGTATTCTGTAAAAATAGATGCACCATTGTGATAATACATGATAGAAAATTGAACCAAAATACATGCATGACAAGTATTTCTCATACAATTCCATATTTTGCCACTTAACAGCTAAAATTAATAATAATTTGGGAAGATGAAGAGAAACAGAGAAGGCAATCTGCTCACTTCCCCATGCTTTGATTTACCCTTGCCGTCTCTTGCAAGTAATGAGCAATCAAGCTGTAATTTAAATTACAAGTTCCTCTCTTTTTTATTTATTTATTTATTATTTATTTATTTAGATTTATATGCCGCCCCATCTCCGGGGGACTTGGAGCGGCTCACATAAAAGTCGAAATGAAAACATAAATACAAGAAATTAAAATATAAACTTCCAAATAAATCTCTAAAATGTAATAAAATCAATTAATTAAAAGTAAACCCCCAAACCAACTTCAATCCAGGCCGGCCTGTTCAAACAGACAAGTTTTAAGATCGCGGCGAAAGGAACGAAGGTCGGGAGCCAACTGCAACCCCAGGGGCAGTTGGTTCCATAGTGTGGGCGCCCTAACAGAGAAGGCCCTCCCCTGGGGAACCGCAAGTCGACATTGTCTGGTCGACGGCACCCCGAGGAGGCTCTGTCGGCTGGAGTGCACTGGGCGATTGGAACTCGATGGCGGTAGGGAAAGGGAAAGATTAGAATCAATTTACCAAAGATCAGCATTAGGAGAAGCTTCTGAATAGTAAGAGTGGTTCAGCAGTGCATGCGGTTTGTTTCACAAGGTGGTGAGCACTATTATCCTGCCAATATTTCATCAGAAGGTGGAAGGCCACCTGAGAGGGGTGCTGTACTTGCAAGATTCTTGCCAATATTACAATCAGTTTCTCCTTTCATACTCTTAGTATTTGAGGTCTACCTAAAGTCAAATGCAGATTCCTGTTTCCTGTTAATTTACTAAGCAGGCTTTGAAACAAAAAAAACCTGCAGTTATAGAGCCTGGCAAATCAGGTAACTATTTCCTGTTTTCAACATAATGGGGAAATATTTTCTTTAATCAGGACTGCAATACTCTCAGAGAGGGGAAGTAAGTGCTTTTCTGGGTTCATGACACAAGCGTCATTACATCCGAACTGTCAAGAGTCTAAGAATCTAGAAAAGATGCCATTCTGTTGAGCTTCTATTGTGGAAATGGCTCCCATTAACGCAACGGAAGTCATTACTTTCGGGTGATTATAATCTGCTCAAGAATTGGGGAAATCATTGTTATGTCACCTTGCTGAACCACAAGTTCAGTGAATTGGTTTGATTTGGCATGGATGAGCCTCTTTGTGCTATTATCTTATTCATATAACCTTGTTGACAGCATTTATGATATTTTGAGGTATATATGATGTCATATATTGAAATTTTACCCTCTGAGCCTCTGGATATTTATTTGTTTAGTTTGTTATATAAATTTATATACAGCCCATCTTGCTGTTTGGGGCAGCTTGTAATACCACAAAAATATAGATATAAAAGCCATTATCAATATAAAAACAGATTAAAATTCACAAAAGATTAAATGGTGCCCTCTCTATCCCTGCACCAACCACCTCCAGGCTACAATTTCTCTATCAGGGCCTCACACCAACCAACAGAGTCAGGCTGTAAGGCTCTTCCTAAAGGCCAGAAGGGTAAGGGCAAATTTCACCTCTGGTGACAAGATATTCCAGAGGGTGAGGGCCATGCCAGAAAAGGCTCTTCTCTAGATCCTGCTAGCCAAAATTCCTTGGCTGATGGGGTCTACAGTAGGTGGGGTGTGTGGTAGGCCCTTTCTGTCAGAACAAGTGGGATGGGCCAATCCCATGGGGCAAGATGGTTCCTCAGATTTCCTGGACCCATGCCAGAAAGAATTTTCTGCAGAAAAGCTTTGTGCTTTTATATCTCGTTATCAAGGCCCTATAGAAGTATTTCTTGTTTTACTTTACAGCTGCAAGGATTTTTTGTTAGACATTTCTTTATCACAAAGGACCACAGTGGCTTGTGTGGTTAGGGTGCTGAGCTGGAAGTTAACAAGCCTGTGTTCAAGACCCAAGTACTGCCATGGGGCAGGGTTGAACTCCTGTCCTTCGCTCCAGCTCCTGCTGGGGACATGAAAGGAGTCCCCAACTGGGCGTCTCGCAGGCAATGGTGATGTCACCAGCTCCTTTCAAACCAGAAGTGCCTTGGCATTTCTGAAAGGAGTGCTATATCATGGATCTCCAACCCCACAGACTTCAGAGGATAATTAGGAGTGCAGAAAAAACAATTACTACTAACCTGCCTTCAATCGAGGACCTGTATACTGCACAAGTCAAAAAGAGGGCTGTGAAAATATTTACAGACCCCTCACATCCCGGACATAAACTGTTTCAACTCCTTCCCAGTTTTTTCCCAAATGCCATCACTCTGCTGAACAAATAATTCCCTCAACACTGTCCAACTATTTACAAAGTCTGCACTACTAATTACTATTAATCTTCTCATCACTCCTTATCACCCATCCCATTTCCTAGTATGATTTGACTGTAGGACTGTAACTCTGTCACTTGTATCCTTACGATTTATATAGACTGTTTCCTAGTATGATTTGATTGCTTATTGTACCCTATGACTATCATTAAGTGTTGTACCTTCTGATTCTTGACTCTTGATGAATGTATCTTTTCTTTTATGTACACTGAGAGCATTTGCACCAAGACAAATTCCTTGTGTGTCCAATCACACTTGGCCAATAAAAGAATTATAATTCTAGTGGGCCACAGCCTGTTTGAAACTGAGAGAAATGGGCAAGCATGTCTGAAACTCCACTCAAGCAAGTGGAGGGCATTCACACTCACACGCAAAGCTCCATTGATGCAAATGGAGCTTTGCGTGCGAACACAAGCGCCCTCCGCTCCAACACCCTGTGCTCGCGCGAGTGGAGATTTGCGTGCAAGGGCAAGGGCCTGCCGCTCGTGTGTCTGCTCACATGGAAAGCTTCATTTGTGCAAGTGGAGGGCGTACACATGCACCACTCACACAAATGGAGCTGCACATGTGTGCGTGCGACTCCCACACACCACCCAGTGCTGAGCCAGGTTGCCAAGCTGGAAAGGTTAGGGACTGCTGTGCTATGTTATGCTATTTCTCTATCACATGCCTGCCTTCCTGGCTGTCCACACTTCCTGATTGAAAGAAATCCTAGATAAGACTTCCTTCACTGATTCTTTCTCCAGGGCTTCACTAGAAAACGGAAAGTTTGCACAGGGGAGAGATGTTTGGCCAGTGAAAGACAGATACCCTTAATTACTAACATAATCCAAATCCTGCTCCAAATTTAAGAGAATTTTGCCTCTGCTTTGTCAAGTAAGCAAACCTTTTCCATCAAGTTGACTGAGAAATGCTAACAAAACAACTGAGTAATAAAATATTAAAATGGAAGATGTCAGAAGAGAAACAATAAAGGTAATAAAAAGTCCAGAGGTCATCTGAGGAAAGACCAAAGGATTCAGCATCTTAAGCCAAAGCTTAGGAAAAAAATATCCATGAAAAAAAAGGATTTATATTGATTCCATTCTCTGCAGATGTTCCTGTTCAGCTCTCGTCTCGGGCAGCAACAATCAGTGCAGAGCTAGGAACCATTTGTTAACTTTCTGTTTGCCTGTACAAACATTTCTTTTCAGATCCTAATTACTTTCCCTTTTGGTTGACATAATTCATTTTACTATGTTTGTCCCAACCCTGTTTTATAATATTCCCCTCTTTTTGATGATGCTAGTGGCAGTGTTTATTTACTTGGGAGATTCCTTTCCATCGCTCATGAAAAGTTTATTTCCTAAGTGGAACAATGCCAAAGGAACTTAAGTCTTTGTCTGATCACTTGGTGTTTACAACAAGGTTACTCTGGCTTCTTGTAAAATAAAATAAAAAATAGCCAAGGCACATGATAGAAAATCTTGACAACTATACACAAATGGCAAAAATGTCTCAGATTGTAATGATACCCTGATAGTTTCTCTGTTATAGCTGCAGGAAGCTACTTTGTATGTGTATCCACAAACACAGATGGGCTGGAAATGTGATTTATTCTCAAGGTCTGTATAATTTCAGCAACTCGGTTTTGCACCAAACAAATCTTAGGAGTTTTAGAACAGGCTAGAATTGTTGTTGTTGCTATCATTGCTATTACCATTGTTAGTTTCTTAATAATTTCAGTTTTCTCGGGGTAATTTTTCCCATTAAAAGATAGAGCGAAGAGAATTACATGGTTCACCATCTCTGTCCTCAGTCAGTAAATCTTAAAATCATTAATGTTCTTTACTAGACTTCTGATGTAGATGTGCAATGGGATGGATGGATGCATGCATGGATGGATAGAGAGAGAGAGAGAGGAGAGAAATAGAGGAGGTGTGTGTGTGTGTGTATGTGTGTGTGTGTGTGTGTGTGTGTGTGTATATATATATACATACATACATACATATATATATATATGTATAATTCTATCTTTACACAGCATATATTATTGCTATGTTATTTTTATATACAGGTAATTGGAAACTATTATGGAAAACAGGGACGACTTGAAATAATTCCAAGTGCAAATTACCTCTGGGAACAAAGACTGAAAATAGATGATAGTCGAGGATTGGAGCACACGAACAATGCAGCATGTAAGTTAAGTGTGGTTAATGTATGAGTTTTAGGCCTAATCAAACTAAGTTGATAATCTATGCTTTTACCTCTGTATTCACTCGCCATCTTCAGGTTGGTGTTTTTGGCTTTGTATTTGTGCCAGCAAAACGTGATCGGAGCTGCCTTCTCTCTATAAATACTGGAGGGGAGGTGTGGTGTGCTGGCTCTGTTGTAAGCAGGTTGGTTGGCTTACAACAGAGCCAGCACACCACACCTCCCCTCCAGTATTTATAGAGAGAAGGCAGCTCCGATCACGCTTTGCTGGCACAAATACAAAGCCAAAAACATCAGCCTGAAGATGGCGAGTGGGATCTCATCGAAATGTCGCCAAGATATTCTCAATCTTACACGGGATAAGACCCGAATACACTAAGACCTGCATACCTTTACCCATGAAAATCTATGAAAACAAGTGTGTGTGTGTGTGTGTGTGTGTGTGTTTTCCCCCCCAGTCATTATAGTTGTGCTTTTAAAGTGTAGTGACATTTCGGCAGAATATCATCTGCCATCATCAGGCTTGTGTATTGGGTTCATCTGTGTGTCAGGCTTTCACAGCTGTTTCATATATATATATATATATATGAATCTCCAAGAAACATTTTCCACAGACATCCTCATTGCACAGTTGTTACATCATGAAACAAAATGTGTAGAAGGAAAATTGACCACTTATTAGTAGTTTTTTCTTCCCTGATATTCCAATAACTGGAGGTCAGACCATGAAAAATAAAGCAAGTTGTGCATTAGAACAACTATCCAGAGACCAAGGCAAGGCTATTCTTTATCTGAGTCTAGTCAAGTCCTGAGTTCATCAGGCAGAAGTGCATCTTATCTGCTTAAGGCTGGGTTTACTCAGGCACAGCTAGCAGAGGGCAGCTAAACAGAGCTAAAGTGATATAACTGCCTTTCATCATTTTAGACAAGCAAACCCTTCCCTTCTGATAGAAATAGCAGGAATAAGGGCAGATCTAAAGCAGGGGTGTCAAACTTGCAGCCCGTGGGCTGGATGCATCACATACTGGCCCCGCCCCCACCCGGTTTAGCAAAGGGGGAAGAAGTCCCGATATGTCATGTGACACCACGAGTTTGACACCTTTGCTTTAAAGGGATGACCTACTATGATATTCATAAATTTAGATAGGTTAACTGTTTCATTTAATAAGTATATATGTGAGCTAGTGGAACTGTATAAGAAGATAGTCTGTGGATACAAAAAATGTCGCAAATCATCCTAAAATACTTCACCAAGGCTTACAATCTACATATTTCAGAATAGGAAATATGCTTATGTTAAAATAAGTCATTTCTCTATTAGAGTAGTCAGGGAGTTTCATTGTTTTGGGAAGGGGATTGCGTGTTAACAATGAATCCAAAATAAACATAATTCATAAAAAAAGTGTGTGAAGCTAAAGAAAAAAGAACATTTCAACCTCAGCTAAAAACTAACCTTCAAACAAATCTGTACATTCAGTTACACATTGAATCTGTAATTCAATCATTCTGCAAGATTTTGTTGTTAACGGATTCCTTTGGTTGATTTCTGTTTGTTTTTCAAGCAGGTGGCGTAGGAGAATCAGCAGTTACTGGAATAGTTGTAGGTGCCTTACTAGGAGCAGGATTGTTGATGGCCTTCTACATTTTCAGGTGAGTTTAATTTTAACACCCAGCATCTTTGAATGTCTGTCTCATTTCTCCTCCCAACGAAAGCAATAGGAGAAAGTCTGCAGTCTGGCAGGTTGGGTTCCATCAGATAGAGAAGGTTCATGAACTGATCCAAACACTCTCTCAAAGAGAATGGTAATTAAAAAGACTTTTATCCAAAGTCAGCCTTGTTTAAAAAAAACCTCAATAGTTGGAAACGAGAAATGAAATCAACATGGCAGCCAAGCCTTTCATGGCTTAGAACCAGGTACTGTCTTTTCTCAGTTGTTTTTACCTGTCCAATTCAATCAGGCAGGTTGGACACCGGTTGAAGGCATCAGCCAAGAAATGGTAACTGGAGGGGACCAGGAGGAATGCCTTCACTGCCATAGTGCCTTGTCCTCTTGAACATTTTCCCTCCAGAGATTAGGATGGTCCCAATCTTGAAGACCTGATGCATGGGCCTCAAATCCTGAATATATGAAGAGCCCCATTCCCTGGTTATGCTAATATTTATGGACTATAATAATTCTCTGTTGCTATATGCATTTAATTCTTCTTTTAGTGTTGTGGTTGCAATTAAATTTTAATCAATTGAATGATTGTTTGCTGGCCAGAGTCACTTGCTTGAGATGGATAGTCAAACAACGTGAAGGAATGAATGAATAAATACAATTTATTGGCTGCCCATCTTACCATAGGGTAACTCTAGGCAGCTTATAGTTATATATAAGCTAAAACATGTAAAATTAAAAACAAACTTTAAAACCAAAGACACACGGAGAGAAGTGAAGGAGAGGTGGGATCTGTTATTACTCAAGTAAACCAGCTCCATTGCGTTGATCCTCCACTGGGGTCCCAGATGGGAGGGTTGGGGCCAACCTCACATCAGGGGGCAAGATGTTCCCCAGGGCAGGAGCAACAGCAGAGACGTCCCACTTCCTGGACTCCACCAGCCAGAATAATTGGTCTCATGGGACCCCAGCATGCCTCCTCTGCTGGCACTAGTGATACAGGTCAATCCCAGTGGGGTGAGATGGTCCCTTAAGTAACCTGGACCCATGCCATGAAGGGCTTTAAAGGTGATCACCAACACCTTGAATTGCACCCGGAAGCAGCCTGGCAACCAATGCAGCTTGCAGAGCAGTGGTGTTACAGGGGCCATTCTAGGGGTCCCCAAAACTAATGGTGCTGCTGCACTCCGCACCAGCTGTAGCTTCCAAATGCTCTTCAAGGGTAGCCCTATGTACAGCGCATTACAGTAGTCCTGTCGTGAGATGACTAGGGACCAGAGGTGGTATTCAGCAGGTTCTGACCAGCTCTGGAGAACCAGTAGCGGAAATTTTGAGTCGTTCGGAGAGCTGGCAAATACCACCTCTGACTGGCCCCGCCCCCATCTATTCTCTGCCTCCCAAGTCCCAGCTGATCGGCTGAGTCTTCTTTGGTTGCCCTGCACAGGAGAACAGAGCTGGAAAGCAAGTTAGTGGGGTGGGGAGGGAATGGGATTTTGCTGTAACCTTCCCCCTGGAGTAATGTGGGAATGGAGATTTTTCAGTATCCTTCTCCTGTCATGCCCACCAAGCCATTCCCACCAAGCCATGCCACACCCACAGAACCACTAATAAAAAATTTTGAATCCCACCATTGCTAGGGACTGAATGATTGAGTGTAGGAATCATAATTCCAATCCAGAGGAAGTCTAAGAATTCTACTGCTTTTATATATGGGGGTCATATGCTGCTTCTTAGCAGTTCTTAGCAGAAATAAATTTTCCATCAAGGTGCAACTTACCCATGCAGGCAAATATTTAAATCAGATGAAACTGTCTTAAAACCAGTGAGATTGACGACAAAATCTTAAAGTATTCTTGTTTATGCCTTCTTTCTTTCCAGCTTCTCTACTCCCCTACTTTTCATCCCACTGCAAATAATTAGCATTCTGTAGCAAGTTGGCAAACAATGTCCTCTTGTTTTATGAGGGGTTTGCCATGTTAGGGTTTCTTTTTCTAAAAAGCACTTTTCTGCTTCTGCATACTGCTGACCGTCCTCTTTCTTAGTAGGGTTACTCTGGTGATTCCATTTGCATCATTCAGCATTTGAGTTTCCTGTAAAAATAATACCAACAACAAGAAACAGGGTTGCACAATATATTGATGTAATTAACAGAATGAACAAACAATTCAAATTTAACTGGCTCGCAGATAAGACTTTTAATGCAGATGCTATTTTAATTCTCACTGGATATAAAGAATCCTCTTGTTTTTAGGGTCATTTTGTTTCATATTTGTAGATAAAGCAAACAGCTTATCTGAAAATGTTAAACCTGCCTTAACCTGTATGTGAGACAAAAATGATGCGAGGCACATCGCTTTAATCTTTTGGCAGTGATACTCATTCATGCAACTGATTATGCCAAACCCAGATGTTCTTTTGTAGTGGGAGTTTTCTTTCTTATCTCAAATTGCTGAAGGAATTATTCTTACTTTCTGCCACTCAGGAAAAAGTACAAAATAACCATTGAAAGAAGAAATCAGCTGGAAGAGTACAACATCGGCAAGCACCGACAGTTACGAGAAGACTCCATCAGGTCTCACTTTTCTGCTGCATGAAATAGAAAAGGATTGCTCTTGTGTGGATCTCTGTAGACAAATGGACGCTACCAAAGACTGCCACTGAAAAAAAAAGAAGTGCGTTAAGGACTCCACCTTTTAAAAGTAGAGTCGCTTGTCTTAATTTTTTTTTTTTTCAGAAACTCAGGAATGATTTACTAGCCACATTATGCCACATGGCCTTTTTTTATCTCATGAAAAGATGAATGATTAAAAGAAAAGATAACCCTGTTTTCTCATGACAAGACATTATTGATACTTAGTGGATATCTCAAGGCAGATTTGGGGTCTTGAGGATGTAAACATTCCTTCATGATGCCTTGTGAATGTCAGGTGGTTCTTCACCACATCACACACCCGATGCTTAAGTGCTTTCATAGACCAGGGGTCTGCAACCTGCGGCTCTGGAGCCACATGCAGCTCTTTCAGCCCTCTCCTGTGGCTCCCTGTTGGCTGATCCCACCACTGGCTGGCCCCTCCCCTCCCCATCACTCCTCGCCTGGCCTGAGTAGGTAAGGGTGATGGCGGGGGATGGAGACTCGCTCCATATTCCAGAGCAGGAGGTGACTGGGTGGGAGTGAGTGACATCAAGTTGGCCATGCCCACCCAGTCACACCGGTTGTTAGATTATTGGCTCCCCTGCGTTTTCTATGAGAAATGGGCCCAAATGGCTCTAAGGTTGCAGACCCCTGTCATAGACAAAGGGGCAGCTTCACATAGGGAACAAAATACGTTCTGAATTGGATAGTGGAGATTGGATGGCGGGTGGGGAAAGAGTGTGTAGCTTGTTCAGTGCAATATAATTTTGGAAAACAAACAATCATGCATCTCATCAACGGTGGAAGAAAATGAGGATTTAATACAGAACACCAGTTTACGTCTCACGTTAGTTTTGAAATTGCTCTATAGTGATTCCTGGCAATATTCTCTGATGACTCTATTATTAATCTAAGAAAGAGAGCTGTATCCATGGGAAGGGAAAATTCTTTTTCAAATGAATTCCACTTTACCCTGAATTTTTATTTTGAGGAAGTTTCCCCACCCACATTATTTCCACATCCAGGGGGAAATGCTTCCTGACTTTAGATCCATCATCTCTAGCTTGTTGCCCTCCAGATGTTTGAGGTTGTAGCTTCCTAAATTTTCAGCATTGCTGTTAGGAATCTGATCGATTTCAATCATACTTTAAGAACCAGCATAGAACAATGGTTTAGACATGGCCTAGGATCTGGGAGACTCCAGTTCAAGTCCATCCCTGGACCTCTTTGAATAACTTCACACAATTTTGTCTCAGTCCAACCTGCCCCATAAAAATTTTGCCATATGGATAAAATTAGAGGAATCAATATTAAAAATCACCAAGATCTGACAAATGATAAATTCATAATCCATCTAGACAGTGATGTTTATTTTAGAAATTTGGTATATGGTTAACACAAAAGGGTTTTGGAGGAAAGAGATGCAATTTTAAGCCAGTGTATACATAAGTTAGCATAAAGTGGAATCCTGAAGTTTGGGTTTTCTAGTTCAGGATGCAAGATTGTTCTAGCTCAGAGGTGTCAAACTCAAAGCCCAGGGGCCAGATCCGGCCCGTGGGGTGCTTAGATCTGGTCTGTGGGGGTCGCCCTGGAAACAGCAAAGGACTGGCCCGCTGTGCTTCTGACAGTGAAAACGGAGCTTGGCAGGGCTATGCGTGGACCTCCCAGATTCTGTTTTCAGCCGTGACGGCCTCCTGCAGCCCTCTGCCAGTGAAAATGGAGCTCGGGGGACCACATGCGCCTCCCTCCAAGCTCCTTTTTCACTGGCAGAGGGCTGCAGGTGGCTGTCACGGCCAAAAATGGAACTCAGGATCCCGTTTTTGCTGGCAGAGTGGGGGGGCCCCCACAGGTGCCCCCCCCAACAAGAGTGATGTCAAGTTGGCCATGCCCCCCACCCCTCCCTCCCAAGGTCAAATACAACCCTGATGCAGCCCTCAATGAAATCAAGTTTGACACCCCGTTCTAGCTAATCCTCTCAGTGGTGGATAGGGCAGGTGTGAACTGGATTTCTATAAAGCATTGAAAGATTGAAAGAGTCCAGCAGGTTCTACCATCTGGATGCCAATCTCTGCCTCTAATCAAAGCGCATGCTCCTCTCTACACAAGTAGTTCTCGACTTAACGACCTTCCGTTTAGTGATTGTTTGAAGTTACAGCAGCAGTGAAAACGCTGACTTATCACCATTTTTCAGATAACTGTTGCAGCATGCCCAGAGTCACCTGATCAAAATTCAGGTGCTTGGCATGATAGTGGCAAAACCCTTTTTGCAACTTTCTGACTAGCAAAGGCAATGGAGAAGTCAGATTTACTTAACAACCATTGTTACTAACTTGACTGTAGTGATTCACTTAACAACCGTGACAAGATTGTAAATGGGGCAAAAGTCACTTAACAACTGTCTTGCTTAGCAATGGAAATTTTGGCCCCAGTTGTAGTCGTAAATTGAGGATTTTCTGTATGGGCATGCTTAATTTAAATGGACAAGCATATGCACACACCATTAGAAATTCAGGTGAAATTCTCCTCTGAATGGTGCCCTCTTGGCCCTTAAGTCTGTAATTGCCACTACTGAAATTTAAACTAATGAGAAGAGGGGCCCCCAGTGAATGACAGCAAACCCCACCCCTTACTAGCACTGATGATGTTTCCCAGTGCGGTGAATGAAATGTCTGCAAGAAAACAACCAAGCTCAGAGAACACCAACAACCCCTCCTTTCAACCCTGAGCTACAAATAGTTTTCTCTAGTGCAACTAATGAGATCCTCGGCCCCCACAGTTGTGTACTGTGTGTCAGGTTCCAAGTAACATCCCACAGCAAACAAAACTCCGAGGCAGGTAGATTCCTCAAAGAATAAATTTATTTGATATGTCATATTGGCACAGGCTTGTGAAAACTGACTCTGAAGGTTCCTGTGGTTTTTCACCTAATTAAAAGTTTTTCCACCTTCCCAAACAATCAATCACATGGTCCAATCAAGGTGCTATCTGGTTGTCTGGTGACATCACTCCTCCTTCCTCTGACCAGGTGTGAGAATGTCCTTGGTTCCCAAGGGAAAGAATTTTATTTTGGCTACAAAACACCAGCTATCTCTAATCCCCACCTCCCTATCCCTCAGCTCCAGTGTGGAAACACTGAAGCGCCAAGATGGCTCTGATCAGGTCAGCTCCAGGGTTGACACTGTGCAGCTGTGAGAATCCTGATGTCTCCCTTTCACCAAAGCAGAGGTGGTATTCAACTGGTTCGGACCGGTTCTGGTGTACCGGTAGTGGAAATTTTGACTAGTTTGGAGAACCGGCAAATTCCACCTCTGGCTGGCCCCGCCCCCCACCCCCGCCATTATCTCTCCTATATTCCCTTGTTTTGTAGCCTAGCACACAGAGAACAGATTGCCACGCCATAGCTGAGCTAAAAAGCCTC
The DNA here is from genome assembly GCA_009733165.1 of Naja naja. Lineage (NCBI taxonomy): Eukaryota > Metazoa > Chordata > Lepidosauria > Squamata > Elapidae > Naja > Naja naja. The sequence continues at coordinate 289,464,592 of CM019149.1, forward strand.
AGCTTACCAGCATTGACAGAGGTCGGTCTTTGAGCCCTCCACGCATGCGCAAAGTGCATGTTAGGCACGTAGCACGCACACATAGAACCGTGCCATAGAACCGGTAGAAAACAATTTGGAAAACCACCACTGCCCCAAAGCAACTGGTTTTCAAAACCAGGCTGTTACTCAAATGTTCCATTTTGAAAACACTGGCACTTACGAGAAAAAAAAGTGTAGGATCAGGTTACAATACAGCATCTACCCTCTACAGTTTTTCGTAGGATGCAAATACCCAACTGCCAACTTGGGGCCTTGGGTACAGCCCAGACTTTGTAAATATCACGTGGCAGAATAGTTTTGTACAGCAATGGAAGTCAAAAGTACTTGGTTGTATAAAAATGATGTTCTAGTTTAATATTTTATGTTTAGGTATTCCTATATTTTTCTATTAGAAAAATGGTTATCTATTTGAGATATCTGTTCCACTTTGGAAAAGATATCTGCTTGGGATCTCTGCTTATGTTGGAAAATCAAATGAAGAGCATGTTTGGAGAGAAAAAAAATTTCTTTTGAAGTCTGAATATTCATGAGCAGAGAACTTAGATTCAATAAAAGTTGAATCTTTTATATCAGCATGGTCATAGGCTGATCTTCCTCCCTTTCCCTTCTTTCTGTCCACAGGGGCAACATACCAGAATTGAAAGTTGATGTTCATATCATGAACACAAAAAAAGATCAGGCTTACACAGGAATATGTTTGCCTTTATTTACAAAAGCACAGAGAGAAACAATAAATTCTGTTTTTAAAAAATCCTCTGGATTAGGTTTTCTGTCTACTGCTCTAAAATTTCAATTTTTGTGCTTCAGTTCAATTGTACATTGAGGAAATTCTTTTATCCAGTTGAAATGAAAGTGATCCTAAATGTGCATTACATTGTAGTCCAAATAATACATACAGTGCTCAGACAAGTATACTAAAAATTAATTTAAGAATTAAATAATTATCTAATAGTTGCATGGTTCAAGGGAAAAACAAGACAGTAAATCTCTTTTGGTGCATGTGTCACTGAACCAGTAGCTTTTGGTGAAAATTGTTCCCAATTCCATGCAAATTTCCAGAATATTCAGCCACTTTTATTAGTAGACATCGGATTAATCCAATGTAATCCATGCAGAAGGTTAAGAAAATTGATTTCTGAGGAAACATACATTGAATTGCACTATTAAATACTGTGTATATTATTTTCCTCTTTGGTATTATTTAGAAACAGCTGTGAGACATAAAATTCAAGGGAATTCTTCCCAAAATAATGAATTGGAGTGTTTCCATTTCCAATCAGTGCCTATACTTTGCCAATAATGTTCAAGCCAACACTAAGTTTGAAAGTGATTTAATTATGACATGCAAAAAGACTTTTTAAGCTGTGTAGTTTTTGAGGTATGCCCAATGTAACTGTGGTAAATACAAAAATGCAATTCTACTTTGAAAAAATGTTTGTATTTAATAATGATAAAATTCAGATATTTATTCCTACTTGTTGACTTGGATCCCAATATACTCAGAGGGGCTTTAGAGAAATCTAACTGAAGTTTCTCTGATTTCAGACACCTGTTCTAAATCTGCCATAACCTAGTTTTGAGATCCAGATTTCAATAAACTCTAACAAGAAAGTAAGACCGAATGAAAGGCTATAGGAGGAAGGTCGGTTGAAAACAAATAACAATATTTCACAATTGCTCTACAATAATTGTATACAAATATTAACCCTTACAAAGTTGATCCTGGAATGTGGATGTCATAAGGAGAAGACCTGTGGATTTAGCTCTGAAAAACAAAAATAGTAAACATAGGTTTTCTGTTAAGAATTCACTGCAGCTTCTTTACGGTAGTAAATAATTGACATGAAGCTTTCTAAAACCAGTAACTTGGTTTTCTAATACAACATTCAATTAATACTATTTAATTGATGCATGCATTTTAGAGCACTATGAATAATGTTTAAAGCTGTTCCTTGCACATTTTACATTAACCACTATTGTTAATGCTATTCACCAAAGATAAAATTTCTAAACCAGCAAGAAAAATGATAGGTTATATTGTAGGTTTACTAAACAAACAGACACAAAATACCCTCATGATTTTGATATTGCTGAGTCACATATTAATCCATAGTACCTGTACTAGGCAGAATGTGTTATGTGAATAAAATGATTTCTTAGTGTATTTACTGTGTTATTTTTCTAAAAATGCACCTAAGCCTGTTTTAAAAAATGAATGAAATTTTCTTTTTTAGAAAAGCTGTTCTAAATTTTTTAAAAAACTAAACTGATATAGACGTCAAATTATATTAAGACATACACAATGTCACATATACAATACACAACATACAATACACATATTTTTAACTAAAAGTTCTTACTACATCCTGCAATGACACTATGACATGGAATCCAAGTGCAGTATTAAATATTTAGAACTGCTTTCCCAAAACTGTTACCTCCAGAGATATTAAAGTTGGATTAAAATGGGCATCTTTGTTCATATACCTCTGGAGGAAAACTGTTCTGGGAAGACTAAATAATTACACCATCTGAAGTGTTGTTTTAACAAATTACAGTTCTCAAACATTATTTATTCCGGAACAATTGGAATAGCTAGCGAGAGTTATTTGATTGTACGATATGTCAGCAAACACAAAAATGCATCCCAAAAGAAGAAGCAAATGGGAGTTTCCATGGTCCAGCATATCTTTTAGGCCAGTGGTTCTTAACCTATGGTCCGTGGAGTGCTAGGGAGCCACAATGTCATCACAGGAAGTCCACGAAGGCTTGAAAAGATGATTTAAATCTTGAATTAAGTCTTGGGGATCTGTGGCCATGGTCCATGGACACAAGGTGTATTTAAAGGAGATCCATGGTCAAGAAAAAGTTGAGAACCACAGTCTTAAGGCTATTAGAGGAAAGCACTACATTTTCACCTCTGCTTCAGTGGCAACAAATAGAGAAAGCAGAGAAGAAATCACAAGTGAAATGAGACATCTTTCTCTATATGGTTAAAAATAGTTATTTTTCTAGACAACCTCTGTACATTCCGAGTCAAACCAGAAAGCCTCATTCTATGTATTTACGTGCAGTTTTCACAGTGGCTTAATCATAAGTGGACAAGTGCAAAAATCTGTTCTCGATGTTTTGTTATACCTTGAAAAAGATTGGTCAGAGCAAGAGAAATGGTAAACTAGAAGCAACCCTCAAATGCAATCCACGCACTACTTAAACTTCTGTTTATCCTGTCAGTTATGGCATAGGAAGACAATGAAAAATACAAGGCCAGTCTTACAATCTCACTATACATCAACTAAGACCAGTTTCAAAGCTAAGTGACGTCTATCTTCACAACAGATCTCTCTTGGGTCTTACTAAATGTTTTCCTAAAGGAAATACGAACTTTTCTTGTTCGTTAGGTTAGAAAGCAGATGGATTTGAATCATGAAATAGTTCTGATTGATCCGTGATGCAGTTTAGGCAATTTATCACAACACCTGAGGAAATCAGAATTCAAGACGGTGGATATTTCACTTTGCCCATATAATGACTGTAAAAATATATATGCAGTATAATCTAGACTTGTAATATTGGGGTGGTTTAAAAAGTGGAAGAACAAAAGGAGAGCTGCACAGTATATTGTACTGATGTAAGCAGAACTATGTGCATATGATGCGATTTTTGTTTATTGCATTTCTGTAGAAACGGAATTTACAACTGTGGGTATAACCTCATTGTTACGTTTTTCATTTGTTTTACAAGTTGCTCATTTAAATTTTTATTGATGTCCATTGACAATTAAATGTGTTTATTTTTTTGTAAACATTTTAGGTAGGTCAGGTCATCATACTCTCACATAACTAAAAAGACTTCCATTAAAAAGAGAAATTATACGTTCATACCATTTGATATGATTTCATGATGTTCACAAAATTCTTCACTCTTTTCTGCTATCCAAGAGCCAAGGGATAGTTCCATGAAGTTCATTCATTTTCGGGTTACTATATAAAAGTGACATATAAACATCTACTTTCTATCAGAACATATAATTACAGCTTTAGCATAAATCCAGTGTTTATTGCCAGCTCTACTATCCAACTGTTCAGTCTGTTCAGATGCGCAGTTAAAAATTGTTTAGAAATTGGATATTTCTCAAACCACAATAGCCACCAATGAAGTAGAACAACCCAGGTCAACAGTAACAGACAGACAGATTATGATGAATAATAAATGAAGAAAAATATTTGTTATCACCTATAGTACAGTAAAAACTATCACAGTATTATTTTCTCTCCTGAAGACACAGTGTGGTAGAGACATACTTATTGCTAACTATTGTTATCTATGAAAATTCCCATGGTTTCTTACTTAAATTTTATCTTCAGTTTGGTTCACTCCCTTCTGATTTTCCTTCTTTCTATACCCTCCAACCTTTAATTTAATGTAGACAAACTTATGTTAGAACTATACATCCCATGGTGCAGTACAAAATCTTATGCAATGATATTGTTGTTAATAGGCTCCAGATTTGTTTGTTGGTTTTTCTATGACAGGGTACCTCCCTAGGAATCTCTAAATGTGTACAAGACAGAGGTGAAATTCAACCACCTCGCACCACCTCGGGAGAGGTGGTACGGACGATTTAAATCGGTTCGGAGAGGTGGTAGGGACGATTTGAATTGGTTGGCCCCACCCATGCCTACCCGCCTTCTTCCTTTTAGAGACTGAGTCCCACCAAGCCACGCCCACAGAGCCTTTAGGGAAAAATTTTAAATTTCACCCTGATACAAGATATTCCGTTTACTGTATTCCACAAGATATGTTTCTAACCTTTGGATATATATTCATCCATCCATTCACCTCAGCAATACAAAAATAGATTTCAAGTGAACAACATCAGAGAGGGGATGGGGAGAGGAAGAGAGAGATTCACTTTTTGATCCTATTTAAAGTTGTTAGGGGTCAGGCAACATATAAATTTCTGTCATCATCAGTATCTGGATTTTCTAATTCAGACACAGTTGTCCTACCAAAGAGGGCCAGTGTAGTGTGTGTGTGTGTGTGTGTGTGTGTGAAGAGATTCTTGCTTCATATAATGAAGAAAATTCAAGCCAATAGAATGTGCATTTATTTATTTATTTGATTTGTCAATCGCTTACAAGATAATAAGTATAAGGGTAAACACAGTTATCAATACATGAAATGAATACATATAAGAAAAATGAAAGAAACAATAAAAGAAACAATAAAAGAAACAATAGGACAGGGGCGGTAGGCACATTAGTGTACTTATGCACACCCCCTACAGATCTCTTAGGAAAGGGGTGAGGTCAACAGTAGAAAGTCTAAGGTTAAAGTTTTTGGGGTTTGGGGAAGAAACCACAGAGTCAGGTAGAGTATTCCAGACATTGATCACTCTGTTGCTGAAGTCGTATTTCCTGCAATCAAGTTTGGTGTGATTAACCTTGAGTTTGTATCTACTGTGTGCTCTTGTATTGTTATGGTTGAAGCTGAAGTATTCATTGACCGTAGGACATTGCAATATATGATTTTATATACTATACTTAGATCAGACCGAAGACGGTGTAGTTCTAGGTTTTCTAGGTCTAGAATTTCAAGTCTGGTGGCATAAGGTATTCTGCAACGAGTAGAAGAGTATAGAACTCTTCTTGTGAAATATTTCTGGACTTTCTCAACTGTGTTAATATCAGATACGTGATGTGGGTTCCAGACTGATGAGCTGTATTCGAGTATTGGTCTAGCAAATGCTTTGTATGCCCTAGTTAGTAGTGTGATATTACCAGAGAAAAAGTTACATAGGATTAGGTTAACAACTCTTAATGCCTTTTTGGTTATGTAGTTACAGTCGGCTGTAGCACTTAGATCATTAGAGATGAGTATTCCAAGGCTCTTGACGGAGCTTGGATCATCAACAAGGTCTTGACTATTCAGCTTGTATTTTTTTCTGATTTTTTTTGCCAATATGTAAGACACAGCATTTATTTGTTGAGATTTGAAGTTGCCATTTGTTTGACCATTCAAATACATAGTCGAGGTCTTTTTGAAGGGTAGCAGTATTGTCTGTGGTATTGAATAGCTTTACATCATCAGCAAAGAGAACGCAGCTGCTCTTAATAAGACCATTGAGGTCATTTATGTAGAGTATGAAGAGAGTTGGCCCTAGAACATTGCCTTGGGGGACACCACTGTTGACAGGTACAGAATTTGATAGGATGCTCCCAATTTTGGCCATTTGTTATCTGTTTGACAGAAGTGCTTCTATCGAGTTATGCAGTTGTCCAGAGATGCCATAAGATCTTATTTTTAGTAGTAGTTTGTCGTGTACCACTGAATCGAAGCTTTACAGAAGTCTATGTAGATTGTGTCTATTGCTTTGCCCTGATTGAGTTGTGTAGTCCATATGTTTTTGCAGTGTAAGAGTTGCAGATTACAGGATAGTTTTTTCTGAAACCAAATTGTTTATTTGAGAGTAGGTTGTTTGTCTCTAAGTGGAGGATAATGGATTGGTTAATAATTGATTCCATGACTTTACAGGTGACGCAACATAAAGAGATTGGTCTGTAATTTTCAACTAGACTGGGGTCTTCCTTTTTGAAGATGGGGATGACCGTGGCTTGTGACCATAGGTTTGGCAAGGAGCTGGTCCTGAAAGATTTTTCAAAGATTATGCTTAAAGGTTTGGCTATGGCAGGGGATAGCTTTTTTAAGAAGTAGGCACATATTCCATCCGGTCCAGTAGATAGAGATGGTTTTAGGTTGCGTAGTGCTGTTTCAACATTGTCTTCTGTAAAATGGATATGTATTAGATCATTGTAGTTGTCTGTAGTTCGACTAGGAAATACTGGGCATGAGCCATAGCTGTTTACAAATACTGAGTCAAAGAATATGTTAAAGAGGTTGGCTTTGATGGTGTCGTCGTTACAGTCTTTACCATTAGGTCCTTTCAGGGGTGGGATGGATCTTGAGTCTTTTAGTTTGTTGTTTACAAAATTGTAGAAAGAGCAGGTGGAATTGGTGCATAGAAGGTTTTCCTCTTGTTTAATGTGATAATTGGTGCATTCAGTCTTTATCTGGTGGCATAAATTTTTGTATCGGCTTTTGAAGTTGGCAACTTCAAAATTTAGTGTATGACTAAATTAACCACACTTTTGGTCACTGCCTTCATTTTATGAATTTGAATGGCATTGGAGACCTGTAATTTTAGCTGCACTAAAAATGATCTGTCCACCATGACAATGAGATTAGGAATAATAAGAGACAGAAAGATATTGTCACAAGTCTACTATAGACTCAATCCAGTTTCAACCATGCTTGAGTGATTATGGCTTTAGCAGCAAAACCTTTTCATCCCAGTGGGAAGAAGGCAGCTGTACACAAGCAAACATAGATTTCAGTCAGTGGAATTCTTACTATTTTTTGGCTAAAATTATGTTATCACACCCTAATTATTGCATTATTAGTTGAAAAGATCTTTAAAGCATGTCGCAAGCTGTGTCTTGGTAGAACTTCCTGTTTACTTGAAGAATACTTTTTTTTAGCTTACTAGTCCACTTTTATTTATATTATAGGTTGCGTATGCATGAAAGTTTTACATCTTTCTCCCGCTTTTAAACTTTTATTTTTAAGAGAAAGCTCAGATAATTGTTTAAACTGCCCTGGTCATATTTTATAAAGGAAACACTCAATATAAGTATTTAAAGTAAACATACTTTACAGAACTGAAATACATAAAAATGCTCTTAACACTTGAAATTAAAAACCAGATTGGGATGCAGGAAAGATGGTATCAGAAGTTTCTTTGCTGTGGAGAAATATCATTTCCATTGCATTTTGCAGACCTAAGAGCTTAACAAAAGTTTCATAGCTAAAAAGCCATCTCAACTGAGATTTAGAACAACTTGCAAATCAATGCAATTGTTTTTCAGCATGGTTCTATGTCTCACTTTGCTTTCTGCTTTTGTTCATAGGAAAATTCATCTTCTGAGTACTTTTAATCTCATGAAATGTACCCAAGTGCAGACTTTAATTTAAAGTATAACAGCAGCCCAGAATAGTGGCACAAAACATAGGGAGAATGGTTTCCAAAGACTTAAGCAATCGCATGCAAATGGAAGCCTATTTTATGCATCCTTTAATGAATGGTACTTTTTAGAAAGGCTCTGTTCATTTAATTCAACAATAAGATGTATTGAATGGACTTTTGGCCAAATCCACAGATTTCTAGATAAAATCCAAAGCTCACAGAAATGATGTATGGATCGTTTTATGAAATGGTTACAAAGTTTTGAATTGCCAAGAACGATTTAACAGGAAAGCTGGTCAAAAACTAGAAAAAACTGTGTCACTGTGAGAAACAAAAAGAGAGAGAAACTAAAGTTTGAACCAACCATGATTGTATTTTTGAATAGAGTGAGGCCTTAGTATAGAACAAGGCTGTCAAACTCCTGGCCTGCAGGCTGGATGCGTCACCAGAGGTGGTATTCAACAAGTTCTGACCAGTTCTGGAGAACCGGTAGTGGAAATTTTGAGTAGTTCGGAGAGCTGGCAAATACCACCTCTGACTGGCCCCACCCCCATCTATTTTATGCCTCCCAAGTCCCAGCTGATTGGCTGGGTCTTCTTTTGTTGCCCTGCACAGGAGAATGGAGCTGGAAAGCAGGTTAGTGGGGTGGAGAGCGAATGGGGATTTTGCAGTAACCTTCCCTCAAGAGTGGGGAGGGAATATGGATTTTGCAGTATCCTTCTCCTTTACACCCACCAAGCCATGCCCACAGAACCGGTAGTAAAAATTTGTGAATCCCACCACTGTGTGTCATGTGCTGGGCACACCCAGTTTAGCCCAGTTCAGATAGGTCACATGATGCCGCCCTGATGGTGTCAGTTTGATACCCCTGGTATAGAACAAATCAGCAGTGCAGAAGAAGATATAATTAATACAAGTCTTGAGCAATAGTTCTCCTAATGCCTTGCAAACAACTTGCTTCATCCAAACAAAATACCCAAGTATACACAATCCTGGAGTCAGTAAAATAAAACAAACTCCTACGGCTGCCCTTTAAAGATGCCAGACCCAAACTGAACGACTTGAAAGATAGATGAGGACAGGTGATATTCTTCTATCATCAACTGAGTTTGCTTCCAAGGATGTATGCTACAGAATGGAGAAAGAAAATGTTGAATCATAAAATGCGCGCTCATAATTAAACTACCAAGTACAAACAAATCAGCAACAACTTGACCTTGTGCTGCTGCTCAGGTCTTCATCTTTGAGTTTTCTGCAGCTGTTTTGGATGAAAAAACTCCTTGGTTGCCAGTGGGAATTCCTTGCTGAACATTTTGACAAACAAAGCTTATGAACAAGTCTTTGCTTCATTTTTCTTTTGTTTTTCTCCCACAAGCTAATTAGTGTGATGAGAACTCTGAGTATTTTAACAGAATAAGGCCACTTACTTTTTAGTGACTGATATTTTCATTGGCAACAGATGGATAAATGTCCAGTTGTGCTGCCTTGATCTGTAATGTGGATTTTTGTTTAAGAATCACAAAAGAGATTCGGTCAAGGCACCACTGCTGTCCATTCAAGGTAAACTGGAGCTGCTAAAAGAAGAAATAAATATAGCTCCAATTAAATATTTTTGATAGACTCTAGATCCACACCGAAGCATTCATAAGTGGAGCATTTTTCCTTGTTACTAATAACGCCCAGATTATTTTTGCCCCCAGAATCCATCAGAATAAGTGGGACAGCCAACCTCAGAGAGACGTGGCTCTTACAAATAGTTTGCAATCTCTAATTTCAGGAAATTTTAAAGAGTTTAAAGTATTAATTTTTGCATGATGGAGAACGGAGAGAGAGGAAAATCGAAGTTTCACTGATACTGTTTTATGTACATAGGAAGGACACCAGTGGTGGGATTCAAATTTTTTTACTACTGGTTCTGTGGGCGTGGCTTGGTGGGTGTGGCAGGGGAAGGACACTTTAAAATCTCCATTCCCACCCCACTCCAGGGGAAGGATACTGCAAAATATCCATTCCCACCCCACTCCTGGGGGAAGGTTACTGCAAAATCCCATTCCCTCCACACCCCACTAACCTGCTTTCCAGCTCCATTCTCCTGTGCAGGGCAACAAAAGAAGACCCAGCCAATCAGCTGGGACTCAATGGGAGGCAGAGAATAGATGGGGGCAGGGCCAGTCAGAGGTGGTATTTGCTGGTTCTCCGAACTACTCAAAATTTCCTCTACCAGTTCTCCAGAACTGGTCAGAACCTGCTGAATACCACTTCTGAAGAACTCTGAATCTGATTTTACATTCATCTTTAAAGTTGTCTTTTGCTTTTCCACTAAATGGGGTCAAATGTTAAAAGAGGTGCTTTTAAAATTCAGGAATTCTGACCTTAGCAATTCACTTTAAGATTGTGAAATAACCCCTTCCTAATTGCCCTGTTTTCTTGATTTCAGCAATGTAATAGGATAGGAAGAACATTTCATTTACTCTGATTATTATATGAGTAGGAATCAGAAAGACTTGACAAACTACTGCAAAGTATCCCTGATGCAGAAACTACTTCTGCTCTTCGTTCTCGGCCTCTTTTCATTGGCCATAACTCTTCCTCATCTCAAGGACCCGTCTTGCCCAAGTGGTGTCATCCAGATGTTGGAACTTCAGTTTCCAGAATCCTATTGGCCATCTGCTGGAGATCAGAAAAGCATTAAGTGGATGTCATTACACCCAAAAAGATGGGGGAATAAACAGAGCTGGAATAAAAAGAGTACAAGAGAGAGAGAAAGAGATGTTTACTTAGATGCGTGGATATGTTTTTCTCTTGGCAATAATACAGAAATAGTTGCCACTGCATTCTTTCAGAATGTTTATTTCATTACCCAGAGCTACGATTGATATATTAAAACTAGTACTTTAATTTACCCTTCATGTTATCCTCAATTTGTTGGGACTGGAGCTGCTATTTTCTTATTTCTTTCATAGTCTGTGAGGCTCCCTTATTATTAATAAACCTCTGTCTATTATTCTCTTCTCCTGTTTTAACTCTGCCATTTTAATTTCTCATTATTTTACTAATTATTATATAATGATTTTTACTACTGCTTGTCTTATTTACTGGATTATTACATGTGTCCAAAGTCACTTTCTGTGAGATGGGCAGCCATATAAATTTGATAAATAAATTTATTTTTAAAAAAAGAAAAAGAAACAGGTAGATGATAGATAGATAGATAGATAGATAGATAGATAGATAGATAGATGATAGATAGGATAGATAGATAGGATAGATAGATAGGATAGATAGATAGAGCTATAAAATTGTTAATTTTTACTCTAGGAAAAACAGCAGTCTGTATAGGGCAAGCAGATTGCAAACACTGTCAAAGCTTCCTTGTTAGAAGTAAAGTCATATGTAACTGGCATAATGCCATGTTTCTTTTGATGAGGAAGATTAAATCTGAGTTACTTTTTCAAAACAGGAAAGCATGGCAAAATTTTTCTTTCAATTAAATAGTTCCCATATAAACACAGGAATTCCACTGCCATCAACCTCAGGAATCTCAGACTGGCAAACAAGCTGGGTAAAAGATCTGTTTTTAACAAGCACATCATAAACATGAGCCCGACACATATCCTCACAACCTGTTTTTACATTGTTCAGATCTTCTGCTTTCTCTGCTCAGTCACAGATGTCAGATGCCTTTGATGCTATAATACAGATGTTTAACTGATGATATCAAAGCAGCAGCATGTTATAGGCACAAACATGTGAGTTTCCTATTCAAGTGGATGGATAAAACTTTGCTAATGCAATTCAGAATGGCATAAATGATTTTTTTGGAAGTGTAGAACTGAAGAGTTGAATTGGGACTCTAACTAGGGAAAGGGGCATTATGACTCATTGTGTCCCACTTCCTTGCTGATCTAATTTGGATCAGTTACCCTCAAATTCAAATGCATGCAAGATACATTCCGGAGAGCTACATAAATGCAATAAAACTGTTTTTATTGTGGTTTTAATTCTCAAGCCACTTTAGTAATCAAAATTCTTTCCACTGAAGGAAAGATTGTCTGATTCCAGGTGGTTATTCACATCATTGAGTCTGAGTAGATATGAAACCTGTTAGATTTGTATGAAGAATCAGACACTTCAGTGAAGAGTTTATTAGTGACTACAGCTCATAACAGACCCGATTTGGCTGGTCTGCGCTGCTACTTATAGCCAGCAGCCGCAGTTGCCAGCCAATCAGAGTGCAAGGTTTTCCCGCACTTTTCAAACCAATCATTTCTGACATTTTACAAGAACAGTTCAAACTTAACCAATGACATTCAAACCTGCATACATAACACCCCTCCCCACTAGGTTCAGTCCATACTCAAACCCCAACCTATCTAATGTATTCTTTAAATAGGTGGGGCTCTTACGTGTACGTTGAGACCTTCGTGGTTCAGAAGTTTTAACGTTCTCACCCAGTGAGAGGGAAAATGTGTCTGTTGACATTTCCCTAGTTGGACTTCCTGTGAAAGAAGACCCTGTTTGATTGTTAGAATCTGGTCTCTCCTCCCAACCCATCTCCAGCCCAATGTCAGCACCCAAGTCAGGTAGTGATGTGCAATCTTCCACTTGTAAGGATGGATTTTGGCATTGTGACAGGTTTTGGGATGGTTCCTGTCGTAATGGCTCGTTACACATGGGTTGATTCTTGTTTGCTGATTATCCTCATGTTCCTCCCTCCCCCTAGAAAAGCATTAGGTATGGGAACTAGAGAGGAACAATTGCGATGTTCCTGAGGTAACCTGGATCTAAGCTGATCCATGTGCCTGCTCCAGAGGACACCATCCTCTGTTTGTACCCTGTAAGAACAAGGGCCTGTGATTTGAGTTATTTCAGCAGGAATCCATGAAGGCTCACCCATAAGGTTCTTAGCATAAACAGAATCACCCACACTGAATGCGAACTTTGCTAGTGGAATCTAGTGGTACGTTGGGTGCGTAAGTGGGATGAAGGCGGTCAAGGGGAGACCTAAGTTTCCTACCCATCAACAACTCTGCTGAGGATAAGTTAGTTGGTGGGTTAGGAGTGATGTGCTGAACACTAAGAAGTTTTTCAACTTTCTCAGTGATGTCCCCAGGACCCAATTGCTGAAGCTTTTCCTTGGTAAAATGTACCATTCGTTCAGCCCGGCCGTTGGCCGAAGGGTGCCCAGGGGCTGTCAGGGCATGTCTGATACCCAGTTGTACTAGATAGGATTCAAAAGGGTTGGATGTAAATTGAGGGCCATTGTCAGAGACAAGAACATCAGGTAACCCGTGGGTTACAAAAAGCTTTTTAAGCTGCTTGATGACAGCATCAGTTGTGGTGGATGCCATAGGGATTACCTCTAGCCATTTGGAATATGCATCTACTATAATAAGGAAGGTGTGCCCTCTGGTAGGGCCAGCAAAATCAATGTGAATCCTAGACCAGGGGCCCCTAGGACATTCCCATTCCTGTTTGGGGGCGAGAGGTGGGGCAGGCCTGACTACCTGACAGTTGGGACAAGATGCAACCCAGTTTTCAACCATTTTGTCAATACCTGCCCACCATACATAACTCCTGGCCAATCCCTTCATCCTTACAATACCAGGATGACCCTCATGTAGCATTTCCAAAACCTCCCTTTGCAGTTTTGCAGGAATAACCACCCTGTACCCCACAAAATACATCCTCTTAATACAGATAATTCAGTTTGCCTGGATTTAAAAGGTTGGGCAAGGTGAGGTAGATCTTGAAGAGGCCAACCTTTCTTAATCCAGCCTATAATAGGAGCCAATAAAGTGTCTTTGGCAGTCTCTCTGACAATTTCAGCAGCACGTACTGGAAGCTTGGCAACAGTTTCTAGAAAAAAGGTGTGTGCCTCAGGTTCAAAGTCCTCCTTGTGACAAGGAAGTGGGCAACGACTCAAGGCATCAGCATGTCCAATGTCCTTGCCAGGCTTGTGGATAAGGTTGTATGAATAAGCAGCAAGAAATTCAGTCCACCTCAGCATTCTTGGTGACAGGATAATGGGTGTAGGTTTGTCTCCTGCCACAATGCCTAACAAAGGTTTGTGATCTGTGACAATGGTAAATGTTCTCCCATATAAATACTCATGAAACTTCTTGATAGCTGCAACAATTGCCAATGCTTCCTTGTCCAATTGGCTGTAATTCCTCTCTGCTTTGGTCAAGGAGCGAGAGTAAAATGCAATAGGGGCTTCCCTCCCACTGGGAAGCCTGTGGCTCAAAACCCCCACTCCAAAGGGGATGCATCACAAGTCAGTACAACAGGTAAATTCTCAGAGAACTGTATCAGTACAGCATCAGACGTGATTAGTCTTTTAATACTGTTAAATGCTGATTGTTCCTTCCTCCCCCAGACCCAAACAGACTTTTTGTCAAGTAATCTGTGTAATGGTTCTGCAATGGTTGCCTTCTGAGGTAGGAACATGTGGTAAAAGTTAATAAGTCCAAGGAAGGCTTGCAAAACTGTTTTGCATTTTGGTCTAGGGGCTTCTTTGATTGCTTGAACCTTGGCATCTGTAGGGTGGATGCCATGCTTGTCAATCATGTAGCCCAAGAACTCAACCTTGTCAGTTCTAAGAGTGCATTTTTCTTCCTTGACTTTTAACCCCGCTTTCTTGAATCTGGTAAGGACTTCTCTGAGTCTCTCTTGTAATTGAGTGTCATTTTCAGCAGAGATTAACACATCATCAAAGTAAGGCACTACCCCTGGCAGTCCTTGGAGCATCCTTTCCATAAGGCTTTGGAAAATGCCTGGTGCCACGCTTACTCCAAACTGTAACCTTTTACATTTGAAGGCACCTCTATGAGTCACAATGGTTTGGGCCTCTGCAGTGGCATCATCAACTGTTAACTGTTGATATGCCTGGGCCAGATCCAATTTGGCAAAAACTGTGCCCCTGCCAAGTGAATGTAATAAATGATGCACCACTGGAACTGGATATGCGCTCTGTTGAAGCGCATGGTTCAATGTCCCCTTATAGTCCCCACAGATTCACACTGACCCATCAGTCTTGACAGGTGTGACTATGGGTGTTTCCCATCTGGAGTGGTCAGTAGGCTCTAAAACTCCTTGAGCTATTAGTTTATCTAATTGTGCATCAATTTTTTCCTTTAAGGCAAATGGGACCCTTCTGGGCTTTAAGCGAATTGGGGGCACCTTGGGATCTAGGTTGAAAGTGATAGGGGTCCCCATATACTTGCCCAATCTGTTGCTGAAGACCTCTGGAAACTCAGACTTCAGGGCCTCCTCCCATTCAGTGTTGCTCACGTGATTGATGCCAGTCACCTCGATGCCTAGTGGATTGAACCACTCAAGTCCCAGCAAGCTTGGGCAATCCTTGTCCACAATGGTCAGGGGCAAACGTTTGGTGTGGCCTTTGAACTTCACGATGAATTCTCCTGTTCCAACTACTGGAATCTTGTTCCCTTGGTAGTCTTTAAGAGTCAGTGCTTGCTTCTGGAAATGCTTCTTCTGAATGTTGGGAAGTAGCCTGTGAATAGTGTCCCATGACACCATAGATAAATAGGAGCCTGAGTCCACTTCCATTTGGCAAGGCCTTCCTTCAATGAGTACCTTCACATGTACTTTTCTGCTTCTTAAGATTGAAGAATGACCAATGGTGACTGTTGGATGAGTTTCATTCTTCCCTTTTGCTTCTGTATTGCACCCCATTTTCTCACTGAAGTTGTTAGGCTTGAAATCTTTGTCAGGAAACTTCTTTCTGCTTGGTGGAGTTCTGGATGATTTGCAGACTCTTGCTAGGTGACCTCTTTTTTCACAACGGAGACAGATGGTATCAAAAAACTTGCATTCAGTATGGGGGTGCCCCCCCCACAACCTCTGCAATAAAAGTCTTGCCTCTTTCTTCCAAGGTCTTTCCTTTTCTTCTCCATTCTGAGTCTATAAATTCCTTCCTCCACCTCGCTACAGTCTGAATCAGAATCTATTTGCTCGCAATGGGTTGTTGTGGATTTTTCCACATCAGGATGGCTTGCGGCCTTGTTAATTTTCTTCATGGCTGCTGCTGAGGACTTGGTAGCTTCCGCTGAAGAAGCTTCTTCTATGGCCTCCTTAAGCGTGATCTTAGGTTTCATTAATAATTTGCTCTGAAGCACCTTGTCTTTGAGGCCTAGAACAAATCGATCACGCATGGCCTCTTCTAAGTTAATAAATTCACATGCACCCCCAATGTCCCTTAAACATGCCACAAAGTCATTAACGTTTTCGCTTTCCCATTGATCCCGACAGTAGAATTCGTGTCTCTTAATGAGGCACGATAATTGTGGGGCGTAATGGCCTCTTAATAACTTTTCTAAATCAGGCCAGTCCATTACCTTCACATCTGCAGCTCCTGCCAATGCCTTTGCCATCTTGAAAACGGCTGGACAGCAGTGGGTGAGAAAGACCGCCCTCTTCCGCTTGTCGGAAATGTCGGTGAGATCGTTTCCCTCCAAATACATTTGGATCTGCAACGAGTCCCAGTCTTCTGCATCAGAGCCAGCTTCTTCTCCGCGTTGTCTTCTTCAGGAAGGATCCCACCTTCGTCGCCAGTGTTAGATTTGCATGAAGAGTCAGACGCAGAGTGCTTCAGTGAAGAGTTTATTAGTGACTACAGCTCATAACAGACCCGATTTGGCTGGTCTGCGCTGCTACTTATAGCCAGCAGCCACAGTTGCCAGCCAATCAGAGTGCAGGGTTTTCCCGCACTTTTTAAACCAATCATTTCTGACATTTTACAAGAACAGTTCAAACTTAACCAATGACATTCAAACCTGCATACATAACAAAACCAGCTCAGACCTCCTCGAAAACATGCTGAATTTGAATCTGTAGATTCCCAAAATGTTGCTTGAGATATGCAAGGACATCAAACCCCAGGAGTTTTTCCCCCGGTTGTTCTTTTTTTAATTCACAAAATTCCACAAAATGCTTAAACAACATTGGTCTTCCCCTTTCTTTTGTAAGTTTTGAAAACTTTTGTCAGTTTGCTTGACTGCCACTTTTGACTTCTTCCACTGTAACCTTTAAAAAATCTATTAAAGAGAGAAGGAAGAAATCGCTAGCCCATCAGAATGTACTAGAACCAAGCATGAAAAAAACATCAATTTCTCCTCATGCTTTCTCTATAAGGAAAATAACATGATGGGAAGAGGGAGGGAGGAATAATACACTATTGTTTTATGTTTTGTAGATCTGGCTACTATTCACACTAATGGGTTCTACAGAGCCATAGCAAATGTGTAAAACTAATACATCTCAGGACTATATCTAAGCAGCCATCTTACCCCAGTGGGATTGGGCTGCCCCACTTGTTCTGGCATCAGTCAAGGAATTCTGGCTGGCAGGATCCAGGAGAAGAGCCTTTTCTGCTGTGGCCTCCACCCTCTGGAAAATTGTGCCCCTCTAGGTGAGATCTGCCTCCATCATCTTGGCTTTCTGAAGAGCCTCAAAACCTGGTTCTGCCAACTGATTTGGTGTCCCCATTGGGGCCACTCCCATGTAGGGAGTGGTTATTGGACTAAGAAAAATATCCACCTCCAACCCATAGTATTGGTTTTTTAAATTATTTTATCTCTGTTTATTTATGCTTTGTTTTTTGATTATTGTAAATCACCAAGGGTCATTTGTCAGTGAGATAGGTGGCATATAGATTTATTAAAGAAATAGATATTAGGCCACTTAAAACCTGCACTGATGGAAATTGTAGAACTTCAGTAGTTATTGTGCTGCAGGAAGGTTGGAAGAAAACTGCACCTTCAGTTCTTAGTTTCATAGCACAATTTTCATATTTATTATATCTTTCAGCCTAGACTAAGAAAATAGCTTGATAAAATGTCTCAAACAAGCCCAGCCTGGTTCACGTAAACGTAAGAAAAAGGAAGGGAAGTCCATTCAGACTTGCAAGATTCTGTTACTCTAGCACAGGGGTGTCAAATTTGCGTCGTCACGGCAGAGTCACTTGACTTTTTTCCCCTTTGCTAAACTAGGTGTGGACATCAGAGGTGTATTCAGCAGGTTCTGACCAATCCTGGAGAACCGGTAGTGGAAATTTTGAGTAGTTTGGAGAACCGGCAAATACCACCTCTGACTGGAGATTTTACAGTATCTTTCCCCTGCTATGCCCACCAAGCCATGCCCACAGAACCGGTAGTAAAAAAAATTGAATTTCCCCCACTGGTGGGCATGGCCAACGTGTGACACATCCGGCCTGCAGGCCATGAGTTTGACAGCCCTGCACTACCAGTTAAAATAAATGTAATCCTGAGATGTATGTTATTGATTTCCAGCTTGGCTTAACTTGTGGAGCTCATACATATACATATATACACACGGGCCTTTAAATTATTTGTTTTCATTCCTCACAGCACCTCAGGTTGTGTGTCCTTCTGAAAGTATTAAGGTTTCTTGCCTTATCTATGACACATTCCACTTTCACACTAATTGTGGATGGAGAAAGTGTGAATGAGGAACTCTTGTTTCCAGATTTGAAGATTCCCGTTCTAAAAATATGTTTCTTTCTCAGATTTTGCAGGTGTCTCAAATATAGGGCATTACATAAGGTTCTGTATTATTTTCTTAACAACTGTCTACAAAGAACCCCACAGGGAGATAAATGAATCCTTTTTTTCATCCCTCAGAACCACCCATTAAACATGGGTGGAGAACAAAATTGGGCCAGATGAGGTAATCTGGAAAAGCATCATCCCTTTGTAAGGGCCTACTAAGGAGATTCTATATTTCATTCCAATCTATTCTGTTTAAGACAAAAAAAACCACACCACCCTACTCATCTATTGATTTTAGTGATATCAGTCAAAGGCATGAAGCTCTCTAGGGATACTCAGCCTCTGAAATTATTTAAGCCAAATTGGTTTCAAATGATTGACTTGGGACGTGTGCCAAATCTTTTGATCATTCACAGCCCTAGTAATGGGTGCGTTCAGATCCCAGACAGTTTATCTGAGAGTTAAAAGGAAGAAGGAATTGCAGATAATGTTAAATTTGACAGCGATGACAGTTCACAGAAGAAGCCCTACCACAGCTAAGAAGAATCTTATGGTTGCTCATAGTTACTAACATTGTCTGGATTCTAAACATTTGATTTAATCAAGGAGAGAAGCAACTTAGTACCAAGGAGAAATTTCCTGACAGTTAGAACAATTAATCAGTGGAACAACTTGCCTCCAGAAATTGTGAATGCTCCAATACTGGAAGTTTTTAAAAAGATGTTGGATCACCATTTGTCTGAAGTGGTGTAGGGTTTCCTGCCTAGGCAAGGGGTTGGACTAGAAGACCTCCAAGGTCCCTTCCAACTCTGCTATTCTATTCTATTCTATTTGATTTGATTTGATTCGATTCGATTGAAGAAGTAGGAGCTTAAGCGACTGCAGATGATCTGCAGAACTGGTTCATAGTAATTAGATCAACCCTTTCTGAGATCTTCTCTCCACTCAAGGGTGATCTACATTTTCAGCAGGACTCAAAACAAAACAGAGTAGTGCAACATCTATATTCCTTATGGACTGATTGTGTTTTGCTGAAGGGGAGGAAGGAATACAATCATCTAAATTAAACTATCACAAATTATATCTGTGATGTTAGGAATATCTCTCAAAGAACAGTTAGGCAAAGGAACTGTCCATGTTCCTTTATAAACAGTGTTGGAGAAGGATTATGCATGATTGATTTGCTGAAATGACTTCCTCTGATGTCATGAAATGTTTAAGAACCAGCCTTTCCCTTTGCAAAATAAACAAACACACCATTCACATCAAGGTAATTTGCGTCAGTGAATCCTTGTAGACTTTTTTTTTTTGTAATATGAAAATGTGATCCTAGCACTAAACAGTTGACAGATCTTCAACATCACATTTGGCACGGAACATCACATTGGGGAAGAATGTGTAAACAGAAATCATTCATAAATAGACAGTATCACTAGACTGCCTGTCTAGTGGAATAATAATTTGCCCCCAAAGGCACATCTCTCTTCATACGGAACATACTGTATGTTCACTGGATCCTTCAGAACATCTTCCTCCCATCTCTCTCAGCCAGTGCTACTAACAGTGATGGGGAGTGGTACCTATTGCTGATGAACCTGTGTAGTTGTTCTTTCTGCTGAACAAGCAGAGACTGCCTCAGACACTGTAGGTAGAAAATGAGGCAACCCATTTCCTGGAAATGAGCTCATTGAGGAGGCAAACAGGCAGAGCTAGCAAGAGTTGGTCAATGAAATTCTTCAGGAAGAATAGAGAAAACAAAGAGAAAGAGCTGATCAAAAAGGCCTGTGATGACCCGGGGCATGGCACAAAGGCAACAGAGTCGTATAAGTAAGAAAAGTCCCTTTAATACCTCCAATTTTGCCCTCAATGTCCAGTTACCTTCGGCTGGAGAAAAAACTCTCCCAAGAACAGTCTTTAAGTGGAGGAAATTCAGTCGGAAAACAAAGTACATATAAACTGTAAATAAAAATCCATACAAACCACGCTGCAGCAATTAACTGGACAGGGCAGGATAAAGAACTGCAGACTTCAAAGGCCAACAAAACACACACTGTTGGGAAGACGCCAGGAACCCAGATAAGCTCGACAAAACAAGATAATACACAATTTGTTTCCAACAAGTTGCTGTGTGCAAACTCCCTGTTTAAACACTGTGTTCCCAGCTGCAGATAATGAAGGGAATCAGGGCTCTTTCCTCCCCCGTAAGCCACGCAACTCACATTGCTCCCTTCTCTGTTCCTTCCTAGGATGAAGAGGGGGTGGTGTTATGTATGCAGGTTTGAATGTCATTGGTTTAGTTTGAATTGTTCTTGTAAAATGTCAAATATGATTGGTTTAAAAAGTGCGGGAAAACCCTGCACTCTGATTGGCTGGCAATTGCGGCTGCTGGCTATAAGTAGCAGCCGTAGCCCAGCCAAGATGGGTCCATTTGAGCTGTAGTCACTAATAAACTCTTCACTGAAGCTCTTCGCGTCTGACTCTTCATGCAAATCTAACACTGGCGACGAGGATGGGATTCCCCTGAAGAGAAGACGACGCGGAAGACAAGCAGAAGAGCGAGATGGCTGCGCTGAACACCCGCCCAGCCCCATTCGATCCGGCGGCAGAAGACTTGGAATCGATATGCGGATCGCTTCCAAATGTATTTGGAAGGAAACGACCTCGCCGACATCTCCGAGAAGCGGAAGAGGGCGGTCTTTCTTACGCACTGCGGTCCGGCAGTCTTCAAGATGGCGAAGGCATTGGCGGGAGCTGCAGACGGAAGGTAATGGAATAGCCTGATTTAGAAAAGCTTTTAAGAGCCCATTACGCCCCACAAGTATCGTGCCTCATTAAGAGACACGAATTTTATCGTCGGGATCAAGGAAAACGCTAACGACTTCATGGCAAGTTTAAGGGACATTGGGGGTGCATGCGAGTTTAACAACTTAGAAGAGGCCATGCGCGATCGATTTGTTCTAGGCCTCAAAGACAAGGTGCTTCAGAGCAAATTATTATTAAAACCTAAGATCACGTTGAAAGAAGCCATAGAAGAGGCCTCTTCAGCAGAAGCCACCAAGTCCTCAGTGGCAGCCATGAAGAAAATTAACAAGGCCGCAAGCCATCCTGATGTGGAAAAATCCACAACAACCCATTGCGAGCAAATAGATTCTGATTCAGACTGTAGCGAGGTGGAGGAAGGAATTTATAGACTCAGAATGGAGAAGAAAAGGAAAGACCTTGGAAGAAAGAGGCAAGACTTTTATTGCAGAGGTTGTGGGGGCACCCCGACTGAATGCAAGTTTTTGATACCATCTGTCTCGTTGTGAAAAAGAGGTCACCTAGCAAGAGTCTGCAAATCATCCAGAACTCCACCAAGCAGAAAGAAGTTTCCTGACAAAGATTTCAAGCCCAACAACTTCAGTGAGAAAATGGGTGCAATACAGAAGCAAAGGGAAGAATGAAACTCATCAAACAGTCACCATTGGTCATTCTTCAACCTTAAGAAGCAGAAAAGTACATGTGAAGGTACTAATTGAAGGAAGGCCTTGCCAAATGGAAGTGGACTCAGGCTCCTATTTATCTATGGTGTCATGGGACACTATTCACAGGCTACTTCCCAACATTCAGAAGAAACATTTCCAGAAGCAAGCACTGACTCTTAAAGACTACCAAGGGAACAAGATTCCAGTAGTTGGAACAAGAGAATTCAACGTGAAGTTCAAAGGCCACACCAAACGCTTGCCCCTGACCATCGTGGACAAGGATCGCCAAGCTTGCTGGGACTTGAGTGGTTCAATCCACTAGGCATCGAGGTGACTGGCATCAATCACGTGAGCAACTCTGAATGGGAGGAGGCCTTGAAGTCTGAGTTTCCAGAGGTCTTCAGCAAGGATTGGGCAAGTATATGGGGACCCCTATCACTTTCAACCTAGATCCCAAGGTGCCCCCAATTCGCTTTAAAGCCCAGAAGGGTCCCATTTGCCTTAAAGGAAAAAATGATGCACAATTAGATAAACTAATAGCTCAAGGAGTTTTAGAGCCCACTGACCACTCCAGATGGGAGACACCCATAGTCACACCTGTCAAGACTGATGGGTCAGTAAGAATCTGTGGGGACTATAAGGGGACACTGAACCATGCTGCAGCAGAGCGCATACCCAGTTCCAGTGGTGCATCATCTATTACATTCACTTGGCAGAGGTACAGTCTTTGCCAAATTGGATCTGGCCAGGCATATCAACAACTAACAGTTGATGATGCCACTGCAGAGGCCCAAACCATTGTGACTCATAGAGGTGCCTTCAAATGTAAAAGGTTACAGTTTGGAGTAAGCGTGGCACCAGGCATTTTCCAAAGCCTTATGGAAAGGATGCTCCAAGGACTGCCAGGGGTAGTGCCTTACTTTGATGATGTGTTAATCTCTGCTGAAAATGACACTCAATTACAAGAGAGACTCAGAGAAGTCCTTACCAGATTCAAGAAAGCGGGGTTAAAAGTCAAGGAAGAAAAATGCACTCTTAGAACTGACAAGGTTGAGTTCTTGGGCTACATGATTGACAAGCATGGCATCCACCCTACAGATGCCAAGGTTCAAGCAATCAAAGAAGCCCCTAGACCTAAATGCAAAACAGATTTGCAAGCCTTCCTTGGACTCATTAACTTTTATCACATGTTCCTACCTCAGAAGGCAACCATTGCAGAACCATTGCACAGATTACTTGACAAAAAGTCTGTTTGGGTCTGGGGGAGGAAGGAACAATCAGCATTTAACAGTATTAAAAGACTAATCACGCCTGATGCTGTACTGATACAGTTCTCTGAGAATTTGCCTGTTGTACTGACTTGTGATGCATCCCCTTGGAGTGGGGGGGGTTTGAGCACAGGCTTCCCAGCGGAGAGAAGCCCCTATTGCATTTTACTGCACTTTGACCAAAGCAGAGAGGAATTACAGCCAATTGGACAAGGAAGCATTGGCAATTGTTGCAGCTGTCAAGAAATTTCATGAATATTTGTATGGGAGAACATTTACCATTGTTACAGATCACAAACCTTTGTTAGGCATTGTGGCAGGAGACAAACTACACCTACTATCCTGTCACCAAGAATGCTGAGGTGGACTGAATTTCTTGCTGCTTATTCTTACAAACTTATCCACAAGCCTGGCAAGGACATTGGACATGCTGATGCACTGAGTCGCTGCCCACTTTGCCACAAGGAGGACTTTGAACCTGAAACACACACCTTTTTCCTAGAAACTGTTGCCAAGCTTCCAGTGCATGCTGCTGAAATTGCCAGAGACTGCCAAAGACACTTTATTGGCTCCTGTTATAGGCTGGATTAAGAAAGGTTGGCCTCTTCAAGATCTACCTCACCTGGCCCAACCTTTAAGTCCAGGCAAACTGAATTATCTGTATTAAGAGGATGTTTTTGTGGGGTAACAGGGTGGTTATTCCTGCAAACTACAAAAAGAGGTTTTGGAAATGTTACATGAGGGTCATCCTGGTATTGTAAGGATGAAGGGATTGGCCAGGAGCGTATGGTGGGCAGGTATTGACAAAATGGTTGAAAACTGGGTTGCATCTTGTCCCAACTGTCAGGTAATCAGGCCTGCCCCACCTCTCGCCCCCAAACAGGAATGGGAATGTCCTAGGGGCCCATGGTTCATGATTCACATTGATTTCGCAGAGGCCCTACCAGAGGGCACACCTTTCTTATTATAGTATGCATATTCCAAATGGCTAGAGGTAATCCCTTGGCATCCACCACAACTGATGCTGTCATCAAGCAGCTCAAAAACTTTTGTAACCCAACGGGTTACCTGATGTTCTTGTCTCTGACAATGCCCTCAATTTACATCCAACCTTTTTGAATCCTATTTAGCACAACAGGGTATCAGACATTCTCACTGCCCTGGCACCCTTCGGCTAATGGCCGGGCTGAACGATGGTACATTTTACCAAGGAGAAACTTCAGCAACTGGGTCCTGGGGACATCACTGAGAAAGTTGAAAAACTTCTTAGTGTTCAGCACATCACTCCTAACCCATCAACTAACTTATCCCCAGCAGAGTTGTTGATGGGTAGGAAACTTAGGTCTTCCCTTGACCGCCTTCATCCCACTTACGCACCCAACGCACCACTAGATTCCACTTCCAAAGTTTGCACATTCAGTGTGGGTGATTCTGTTTATGCTAAGAACCTTATTGGTGAACCTTTGTGGATTCCTGCTGAAATAACTCAAATCACAGGCCCTCGTTCTTACAGGGTACAAACAGAGGATGGAGTCCTCTGGAGCATGCACATTGATCAACTTAGATCCAGGTTTTCTCAGGAACATCGCACTTGTTCCTCTCTAGTTCCCTCACCTGATGTCAATTCTAGGGGAAGGGGAGGAGCAGGAGGATAATCAGCAAGCAAGAATCCATCCCATGTGTAACGAGCCATTACGACAGGAACCATTCCAAAACCTGTCACAATGCCAAAATCCATCCTTAGAAGTGGAAGATTGTACATCACTACCTGACTTGGGTGCTGACATTGGGCTGAGATGGGTTGGGAGGAGAGACCAGATTCTAACAATCAAACAGGGTCTTCTTTCACAGGAAGTCCTAGTAGGGAAATGTCAGCAGACACATTTCCTCTCTCACTGGGTGAGAATGTTAAAACTTCTGAACCACGAAGGTCTCAACGTACACGTAAGAGCCCACCTATTTAAAAGAATACATTAAATAGGTTGGGGTTTGGTATGGACTGAACCTAGTGGGGAGGGGTGTTATGTATGTAGGTTTGAATGTCATTGGTTTAGTTTGAATTGTTCTTGTAAAATGTCAAATATGATTGGTTTGAAAAGTGCGGGAAAACCCTGCACTCTGATTGGCTGGCAACTGTGGCTGCTGGCTATAAGTAGCAGCCGTAGCCCAGCCAAGATGGGTCCATTCAAGCTGTAGTCACTAATAAACTCTTCACTGAAGCTCTTCGCATCTGACTCTTCATGCAAACTTAACAGGTGGGACTGGATCTTCCTCTGAATTCCCTCTGCCTTGCTCTACATCTCCCCTGCTCTGCCCAGTTGGTCTGTGCCCTTCCCCAGTTTCTTCCACAGCCAAAGGAGCCACACTCCCACTCCCTGTCAGCTGCTTGGCCTCCCCCTTGGAATCAGATTCTGACAGGGGCCTGACAAGGCCTTTTTGCCTTGAGGAAATGAGTCCTCCAGAAGAACAGTTAATTCCTGAAATTATATGGGTGTTCGGTATATACACCAATACACCAGTTTATACCATGTCTGTTTATAAACAACACACTTGCATTCAGATTTAGAGAAGAGCAATAAGGATGATTAGGGAATTAGAAACAAAGGTCTTAGACCAGAAATTGAAAGATATGTTTAGTCTTGAAAACAGAAGACTAAGAGGAAATATAATGACATTCTTCAAATAGCTACAACGATGTCACAACATAAAACAGCCAAGATCTGTATTCCATCTTCCTAGATTTCAGGATTCTGACTATTAGACTTAAATTACTGGAAATCATGTTTTGTTTGAGAGTTAGGGTGGAAAATTCTAATAATAAGAGCATTTGACAATGAAATCAGTTTCCAAGAGAGATGGTGTGCTCGCAATCATTGACCAGAGACTGAATAGTTATCTGCCAGGGATGCTTTGACCTGCGTTACAGCACAAAGTAGGGGATTGTACATGATATACCTACATGACTTCTTCTAAAGCTATATCTCTAGTATTTTGATTATTCTATGATGCCAGCACAGCAGTTGGCAGCCCTAGAAGGCACATGATTTATAAAGCTTGTCTTAAATGAGTTGCAGTACAAGTATTTTATATAGATGTATGTGTTTCCAAATTTCCAAATGCTGATATACTATTGTTATAACTGTATTTGTGCTACGCTGCAAGAAAAAATGTAATGCTTTTGGAGCTCAATTCAAATTGAAATTTTCTATCTATGTCTTCTGCACCATAATTTTCATAGTTCATAGTCAAGGCCTGTGAGAGCTGTAATCTAAAATATTTAAGTCCAGCTCCCTGCTCAATGCAGGAACTCAGGTTAAAACATCTATTCGAGAGATGGCTCTTTTAGTTCTACTTGGACATATTCATGGAACATTCGTTGAATATATTGTTGAAGGAAAAATAGGAATATGAGATATGTTCATTGCCTTCAGCTGTTTATAAAAATAATTAAAAGGTGGGATATAAAAGAGGGGGGGGAAGGAAGGAAGGAAGGAAGGAAGGAAGGAAGGAAGGAAGGAAGGAAGGAAAGAAAGAAAAGAAGCCCATTAAATATCAGTAACTGGCAACATTGTGAAACAGCTTTCAACGTTTATAATGGCTTCTGCCGTTTTTCAGTTTTTCTTTTCCAAGGGATGTTAGATAACTTTAAAAAAACAAAACCAAGAGGTTCCATTTGTTGCCACTTTGTTCTGATTCAATGTTTATAAAACAAATGCTCAGTACTTTATATTCCCTATTTGTGACTGCCTCTCTGTTGAATCATCATTCACAATTGATGCCAGCTGTGGCACAGTTAGGTATTTCAACTATGTTGAAATCAACATAGGAAGCTGCATATGGCATAGATTTTATATTTATTTCCTTTGTCAAAATTATAGTGCACTATTTCTCTTAGCAAATTTAGGCCTTTGGTAGGTCAGTCAATTATCAAAGACCTCACACAGATTGGGAGTAGAAATATGCCACCCACGTGGTTCTGAGGTTATGACCAGGGCAATAATAATAACCTTTGTTCATGTCTAAGGTCATGGGAAATACTGTCAGATCAAGTTCCTAGACTTGAGGAAGCAATGTTAGAAAACACGATCACTACTGTTTCTTTGTTAATCAATGACTCCCCTTCAAGAGCACCAACTGGGATGCAGGAAGTCTCAATTATCTTTCTTATTTTTACTGTTCTGTCTAGGAATCCCATTCAGTCCTCTGGAAATAAGCTTCTGTTCCTTGTTCATTCCATCAAACTGATTTTGGCCAGCAGCAAAAATTGGCATTTCAACTGTATATTAAATTAGCCTGAAACAGTTACATTCAGAACTTTAGGTGCAATTGTGGCTTATCAATGCCAGTGGAATAACTTAAGATGAATTAAGGCAGAGAAACCAATTTGAGAAATGTAAGCCGCAAAAGTCAATATCTGTCTGAAGTTCTAAGAACATCATTCTTAATTAAAACAGTTTACCATCTGAGCTACAGTATCTCTTGAGAAGAGTCTGTATTCTGAAGTGAATTTAGCAGACTGAATGTCTAGGTTATGCCTTCAATCAGAGAATTCTAGTTTGAAATCTCTTTGTTCAACAGTAGGAATGGATGATGTAATTCAAATACTTAGAACAACAGAATAGAATAGAATAGAATAGAATAGAATAGAATAGAATAGAATACTTTATTGGCCAAGTATGATTGGACACACAAGGAATTTGTCTTGGTGTAAATACTCTCAGTATACATAAAAGAAAAGATACATTTGTCAAGAGTAGAGAATCATAAGGTACAACTCTTAAAGATAGTCATAGGGTACAGTAAGCAATCAAATCATAGTAGGAAACAGTCAATATAAATCGTAGGGATACAAGCGACAAAGTTACAGTCAAAGTGGGAGGGGATGGGTGATAAGGAGTGATGAGAAGATTAACAGTAATAGTAGTGCAGACTTTGTAATAGTTGAACAGTGTTGTGGGAATTATTTGTTTAGCAGAGTGATGGTGTTCAGGAAAAATCTGTCCTTGTGTCTAGTTGTTCTGGTGTGCAGTGCTCGATAGCATCGTTTTGAGGGAAGGAGTTGAAACAGCTTATGTCCGGGATGTGAGGGGTCTGTAAATATTTTCACAGCCCTCTTTTTGACTCGTGCAGTATACAGGTCCTCGATTGAAGGCAGGTTGGTAGTAATTGTTTTTTTCTGCAGTCCTAATTATCCTCTGAAGTCTGTGTCTGTCCTGTTGGGTTGCAGAACCAAACCAGACAGTTATAGAGGTGCAGATGACAGACTCAATAATTCCTCTGTAGAACTGTATCAGCAGCTCCCTGGGCAGTTTGAGCTTTCTGAGTTGGCACAGAAAGAACATTCTTTGTTGTGCTTTTTTGATGATGTTTTTGATGTTAGGTGTCCATTTTAGGTCATGTGATATAGTAGAACCTAGAAATTTGAAGGTCTCTACTGTTGATACTGTGTTGTCTAATATTGTAAGAGGTGGTAGTATGGGAGGGTTTCTTCTAAAGTCTACCACCATTTCTACGGTTTTGAGTGTGTTCAGTTCCAGATTGTTCCGGTTACACAACAAGGCAAGTTGTATAACATCCTGTCTGTATGCAGATTCGTTGTTGTCTTGAATGAGACCAATCACTGTTGTGCCATCAGCAAACTTCATTTTAACTGTAACTGGGAATTGAATGTTTGAACTAATATAGACACTTGGATATGCATAGACATGACAGACAGACATACCCATCTCTCTATTTTTGCAACATTATGCAGAATGGAAAAAAGGAATATGAAATAGTAAGCCAAATAGTACAATTTTAAAATGTACTATACACTTTCTCATCTTGATACATTTTGATGTCTTCCTCAAAAGAAAAAAAAAACCTCAGCTGTATAACCCTCTATTTAGCATAAAACCTCACCGGATTTCACAAAATTTACTTATTGTAGCTTCTTGTACCTTTTTAATCATCGTCATTCCACCATATCCTTTCCCAGCCACCCAATTAATGTTCCCTCTACTTTATGGTTGCATTCCCTCTTCTTCTTTCCCTTTTATAGGGGAACAATCGTAGCATTCTTCTCATAATCAGGTGCAGGTGGTGTCTTCATGGTCTCATTTAACAAGTTGTATGACCGGTCCATGAGGAAACAACACCAACATTTGAACTTTTCTCCAGTTACTATTTCTACATCTGCATCCTTCCCATTTTTCAATGTTCTCACAGCATTTGTGACTTACTTTTCAACAACTTATTGTTGACTTATAGCTCTTGTTTCAATTCCAGTTTTATATCACTATCATTCTGAATACAAATCCCTAAAATAACTTTGTCCAGCATTCCCTCACTTCAGTTTTCTTACAAATCATTTCTCCACTTTTATGGTACTGCAGCAGCTTAATGGTGTTGGAACTGCCAGCCAGAAATGGTCTGCACTCCAGCGGTTTGAGCCTGGCTCCATTAGATGGGGTGAGCTCCTGCCACTTGCTCCCCAGCTCATGCCCATCCAGCAGTTCAAAAGCATGCAATATTGTGAATAGATAAAGTTGGAAAAACCTAACTACGTTCGTGTGTGAGAAGAG
Organism: Naja naja; assembly: GCA_009733165.1. Classification (NCBI taxonomy): domain Eukaryota; kingdom Metazoa; phylum Chordata; class Lepidosauria; order Squamata; family Elapidae; genus Naja; species Naja naja. The sequence continues at coordinate 289,494,487 of CM019149.1, forward strand.
TGAAAGCCGGTGTTGGATCTGGGCTTCCAGTCTTTGCACACATGAGGCAACCAGGGGTGGGATTCAAATTTTTTAACAACTGGTTCCGTTGGCGTGGCTTTTATGTAAATATTGTAAATATTTATGTAAATATTGAATTTTTTATTTAAAAAAAGAGCAACTTTTACCCAAAATCAGGCAAAGCAGGCAGACAGGTTGAGTTGCTCACAGAATCACAGATTCACTTAGAGATCTATCTATCTGCAATCGGCTACCTGAGTCTGCAGTGAAAAGTAGAAGCTTCAGTCCTAAGGAAGTTCGGCTTTTCTTTTAGATTAGCTAGAAAGCAAGAAATCCAACAATTTCCTGCTTTCTAGCTAATCTAAATCTCCTGGCAGAGCAGAACAGCTGATGGTCCGGGGGGAAAAAAGGAAAAATAGCAACTTACCAAACCAGGCAAGTTGGATGGGTCGCATGCCAGGTAAGGAGTGAGTGGGTGGGGAGGGACAGGGCCAGCCAGTGGAGTGATTTGCCGGTTCTCTGAACTGCGGACAATCATAACATGTGTATGTGCAGTGTTTGCAAGAAATCACCAGCTGTGCCACCTGGACATCTGACAAGCACTGTGCGCCGGTGTGCAGCGTTTGAAAATCCTCTTGTTTCCTGCTTTTTCAACCTCAGCTGTGCCACACAAAGCAGCTGAGGAGGGAAAAGCAGGGAATAAAGGACAGCCTAGAGCCCGGGCAGGCAGGTGGGCCAAACACCAAACCGGTTCGGTGTCAGCTGCTCTTCGCAGCTACCGGTTCTGTAGAACTGGGCTGAACCGGTAGCATCCCACCTCTTCCAGCAACCCTAATGTTGCTAGTCAAATGGTATAAACTAATTCTCCCCCTGAAGTGCACCAAGGATAGGCACACAAGCACCAAACAGAATGAACTAGCAAGTTAGACTGTCAGGACTGCAATGTGTCTAGCAGTTGTAGATTTTCCTGACATTGTATGCCATACGCTTTTCTTTTGAATTATATTTACTTTTCTGGAAGCCCCTTGTTTATAGTCCTGTTCATCTACTCCCAAAATAATGTTTAACTTCCTGTTTAGTTTTGAACACACCACATACCTATTTTTCCTTCCTTCATTTATTTCACTTATTAATTCATGTTCTTTATCCTTCACAGTATTCCTTTTCCATTCAAAATCTCAGTAAGAGAATAACAGATTTGGAAAGGCAGATGTAGACATAGAATAATGGAGTTGGACCTTAGAGGTCTTTTAGTCCAGCCTCCTGCACAAACAGGAGGAGAATCTATATCATTTCAGATATAAAACTCATGGTCTCCTGCTTTCCAGCTTGGTGCCTTGCTGCTCAGGGAATCACAAAGAGCCTTGGTGGTGCAGGCTGTTAAATGCTTAGCACTTAATTCCAGCTGCCTGCAATTAGTGCAGGCTCTAATCCCACCAGTCTCAAGGTTGACTCAGCCTTCCATCCTTTTGGGGTAGGTAAATTGAGGACCCATGATTGTTGGGGGCAATAAGCTGACTTTGTAAAAATGCCGCTTAGTAATAAGCAGGCATATACAATGGAATGAAGGCTATTGCTGAGTGCATTGGGTTGCGCTCCAAAAATTGTAAGCTGCCCTGAGTCTCCGGAGAAGGGTGGTGTAATGTATGCAGAGTAAATCTGATTGGTTGTTGAAAATATGCAGAGTTCAATCTGATTGGTTGTTAAAACAGTGGGAATTCCGAATACCGCCATTGGCTACAAGCCGCGGCAGCCAGCTATATAAGCTGCTGAGACCAAGCCATTCTGGCGTAGTTCTGAGCTGTAGTCACATTATTAAAATGAGCTGAAGCACTTTGCGTCCTGTCTTCTTCCGAACTTAACACTGGTGACGAGGATGGGATCGTAACAGACAAGAAGACAACGCAGAAGAAAGAAACAAGATGACCGGGCTGAACACGCCACCAGCCCAGTTCAACCCAAAGAATGAAGACTGGGAGTCTTATGCAGATAGATTCCAAATGTTCTTAGAAGGAAATGATCTAGCTTCAATTTCTGAACAACGGAAAAGAGTGGTTTTCCTAACACACTGCAGTCCTGCAGTGTTCAAGATGGCAAACTCTCTGGCTGCACCAGCAGACGTGAAAGCGATGGCAGGGGCAGACTTGGAAAGGCTATTGAGGGCGCGCTACACACCCCAAGTATCGTGCCTGATCCGCAGACACGAATTCTACCATCGCGATCAATGAGAAGAAGAAAGCATCAGTGACTTTGTGGCCAGCTTACGAAACCTTGGAGGTGCCTGTGACTTCATCACGCTAGAAGAAGCCATGCACGATCATTTTGTCTTGGGGCTTAAGAGCCAGACGTTACAAAGTAAACTACTCATGAAACCAAACATTAAGCTAAAAGAAGCCATCGATGAGGCAATAGCAGCAGAAGCCACGAAAACCTCCACAGCCACAATGAGGAAGATGAACAGTTTAACCAACCATCCAGAGGGTGAAAAAACCGCAACAACGCATTTTGACGAACTAGAGTCAGAATCAGAGTACAGCGGAGAAGAAGAGATAAACAGACTCAGAATGGAGCGGAAATGGAACGCCCAGGGCCGGAAGAAGCGAGACTTCCGTTGCGCAGGATGTGGAGGGAACCACCCCCACACAGAATGCAGGTTCCTGGAAGCCATTTGCCTCCGTTGCAAGAAGAAAGGGCACATCGCAAGAGTCTGCAAATCATCCAGAACTCCACCAAACAGAAGGAAGTTCAGTCCAAATAACAAGGACAAAGAAGTAAAACCCGGCAGCACAAGCGGGAAAAATGAAACACATCAAACTGTAACAATTGGTCATTCTTCTTCACTGAACAACAGGAAGGTGCATGTCAAGGTGTATATCGAGGGAAGACCGTGCCAGATGGAAGTAGACTCGGGATCATATCTATCCATGGTGTCATGGAACACTATACAGAGACTCATTCCAGAGATCCAGAAGAACCAATTCAATAAGCAAGCGCTAACCCTCAAAGATTACCAAGGAAACAAGATTCCAGTAATCGGAACAAGAAAATTCAACGTGAAATTCAAGAATCACACTAAACTTCTACCATTGACCATCGTTGATAAAGACCACCCAAGTCTTCTAGGACTGGAATGGTTCCACCCCTGGGCATCAAGTAACCGAATCAACCATGTCAGTGAATCAGAATGGGAAGAGTCATTGAAGAAAGAATTCCAAGAGGTCTTCAGCGATGGATTAGGCAAGTACTTGGGGACCCCTATTACTTTCAATTTAGACCCCAACGTACAACCAATCCGTTTAAAATCCAGACGAGTGTCGTTTGCACTCAAAGCAAAAATCAATGAACAGTTTATTTATTTATTTATTTATTTATTTATTTATTTATTCGACTTATATATCAGTTAGACAAACTGATAGCTCAAGGGGTACTAGAGCCCACAGACCAGTCCAGATGGGAAACACCCATAGTTACCCCTGTCAAACCTGATGGCTCTGTAAGAATTTGTGGGGACTATAAGGGGACATTGAACCATGCACTGCAACAGAGCGCATATCTGGTTCCAGTGGTACATCATTTGTTACACTCCCTTGGTGGGGGTACTGTTTTCGCTAAATTAGACCTTGCCCAAGCATACCAGCAGTTAACAGTAGATGATACGACTGCAGAGGCACAAATGATTGTGACCCATCGGGGTGCCTTTAAATGCAAAAGGTTGCAATTCGGAGTAAGTGTGGCACCAGGCATATTTCAAAGCCTTATGGAAAGAATATTACAAGGTTTAAAAGGGGTAGTACCTTACTTTGATGACGTCTTAATCTCTGCTAAAAATGACACTCAGCTACGTGAGAGACTCAGAGAAATATTGATCAGGTTCAAAAAGCAGGACTAAAAGTCAAAAGAGAAATGCACACTAAGAACCGACAGAGTAGAATTCTTAGGTTACATGATTGACAGACACGGTATTCACCCCACAGAAACAAAAATTCAGGCAATCAAGGAAGCCCCCAGACCTAAATGCAAAGCTGACCTTCAAGCATTTCTGGGACTTATTAATTTCTACCATATGTTTTTGCCGCAGAAAGCAACAACTGCAGAACCCCTACATAGACTGCTCGATAAAAAAGCTACGTGGGTCTGGGACAAAAGAGAAGAAGCAGCTTTTAACAGTATTAAGCGCCAAATCACGTCTGATTGTGTTTTAATACAGTTTAGTGAAAACCTGCCCGTGCTATTAACTTGTGATGCTTCTCCTTTTGGAGTGGGGGAGTATTGAGCCACCAGCTACCGAGTGGAAGAGAAGCCCCCATTGCGTTCTATTCAAGAACATTGACAAAGGCAGAGAGAAACTATAGTCAGCTGGACAAGGAAGCACTGGCAATAGTAGCAGCTGTCAAGAAATTCCACGAATACGTTTATGGAAGAAAATTCACCATTGTCACTGATCACAAGCCTCTCCTTGGAATAGTGGCCGGCGATAAACCAACTCCTATCATCCTTTCACCCCAAATGATGAGGTGGACCGAATTCCTCACTGCATACTTGTACAGACTCGTTAACCGTCCGGGAAAGGAAATAGGGCACGCAGGCGCATTGAGCCACTGCCCATTACCTATGAACACTGAAGATCTAGCACCTGAGACTTACACCTTTTTCTTAGAAATAGTTGCTCAACTACCTGTGGATGCTGCTGAAATTGCAAGAGAAACCGCTAAAGACAGTTTATTGGCACCTGTTGTCGATTGGATAAAGAAGGGTTGGCCACACCAAGGACTAATGGACATCTGCAAACCATTTAAGTCCAGACAAACCGAACTATCTGTGTTAAAGGGGTGTATTCTATGGGGAAATTGAGTGGTTATTCCTGAAAAGTTACAGAAGAAAGTATTGACTATGTTGCATGAGGGGCACCGGGATTGTCAGAATGAAGGGGTTAGCTAGGAGCTATGTATGGTGGCCGGGGATTGACAAAATGGTTGAAAACTGGGTTGCTGGCTGTAGGAATTGTCAGGAACTGAGGCCCACACCGCCTATTGCCCCTAAACAGGAATGGGAATGTCCTAGGGGGCCATGGTCCAGAATTCATATTGATTTTGCTGGGCCAACTAAAGGGCATACCTTTCTGATTGTAGTAGATGCATATTCCAGATGGCTCGAGGTTCTTCCCATGTCATCCACCACAGCAGAGGCTGTTATCAAACAGCTAAGGAAACTTTTTGTAACTCACGGGTTGCCCAATGTTGTTGTTTCTGACAATGGTCCCCAATTTACTGCCACCCTTTTTGAATCATACTTAGCACAGCAGGGCATAAGGCACGCCCTTATGGCCCCTGGGCACCCCTCCACTAACGGCCAGGCTGAAAGTATGGTTCGGTTTACTAAAGAGAAACTTCAACAGTTGGGTCCAGGGGATATTACTGAGAAAGTAGACAAACTGCTCAGTATCCAACACATTACCCCCAACCCCTCCACTAATTTAAGCCCTGCAGAGCTCTTAATGGGCAGGAAACTCAGGTCAACCCTCGACCACCTTCACCCCACTTACACACCCGAGAAACCTGTAGATTCTAGTAGCAAAACTCACATTTTTCAAATAGGGGATCGAGTTTATGCTAAGAACCTTGTGGGTGAGCCTTTATGGATTCCTGCGGAAATTACCCATGTAACAGGACCCAGGTCTTACAGGGTACAAATGGAGGATGGGGTCACTTGGAAAAGACATATAGACCAATTAAGGTCCAGAAAGTCCCTAGAAACTTAGCCTGGCACGTTTCAGGACTCATTACGCACAACCCAAGGCGTGGGGGAAGGAGGAGACCTTTTGAATAATGAACAAGTAATAGTCAATCCCCTCTTAAACGGAATAACATGACAAGAGCCATCCCAAGCCCTAACACAATCACAACAAATGCTAACTCCAGTAGAGGACAGCACAACTTCACCTATTCAAAGGGATACCAATGGGCTGGGAGTGGACTGGGAGGAGAGACCAGGTTGGAGTAACAGAGCCGGATCACCCAGCCAAAAGATTCCAAATGAGGAGATTCCAACAACTAACATCCCTTCAAAACAAATAGAAGTTCCTAGAACACCTGAACCATGCAGGTCCAAACGTAACCGTAAAAGCCCCACATATTTACAAGAGTACATTAGATAGATGGGGTTTGAGTATGGGCTGGACCAGGTGGGGAGGGGTGTAATGTATGCAGAGTTAATCTGATTGGTTGTTGAAAATATGCAGAGTTCAATCTGATTGGTTGTTAAAACGGCAGGAATTCCGAATACCACTATTGGCTATAAGCCGCGGCAGCTGGCTATGTAAGCTGCTGAGACCAAGCCATTCTGGTGTAGTTCTGAGCTGTAGTCACATTATTAAAATGAGCTGAAGCACTTTGCGTCCTGTCTTCTTCCGAACTTAACAGGCGGCATATAAATATGAATTAAAAGAAAAAAAATTCAGGTCCAAAGTTTTTCATACAGATATATTCCTGACAATAGGACTAATTCCACAAAATTCCTCCAGATGCATCATCTGTAACACAAAAATATTTCTTTTTCTCCTATTTTAAATGATTTCGATCTTTACGTTCCTAGCCACTGGCACCACCTATTGATTTGTATGGGCATCTGCAAGGAGAGCAGAAGAACAAGGGGCACCCCAAATGTCATGGGCATCATTTTCCAAATAATGCAACTTGCATCATGGGTATGATAATGTCATGCCTGGGTTGGTATGTCTCTACAAAATAAGCAGGTAACGCCTTTGAGGTTCAAAGCCAATCCTTTTGAAAATGTTTTTTTTAAATCCCCGGGAATGACAGAATGCAGGAAAATAATGCAAGGATGTTGCAAGAGATTGGAAAATGGCATTTTTGTCTTTGCTTTTATTATTTTGTGTGTCATTTTTAAAATTAATAATTATGCTGAGCATGCTGGAGGCTTAGTTACCTAGGTTTTCACGTTAAAACCTGGGGCAAACATGCATAGCGTCTTTCATTTTTCTGCCAGAGTTAATAACATAAATCTAGCCCACTCAGGAGCCATGAAACAGGACTCCTTCCTCATCTACAATCTTCTCTCAAGGAATTCTCTGCAATAATAAATGAACCGTGTCAGTTGAATTAGCTTTGCTGGCCTCAGACTGCATCAACACAGAAATACAAACACACCTATTTGAGTCACAAATGAAACATCAGGAGGGGATCACATCCTCCAGATCACAAATCCTGCCGAGCAATCAACAAGAATGCACTCCATTATTTTGGAAGCCAAGTGGAAAAAAAGAACATTTATTACTGCCATGCTACAGTGTTGTGGTCAGCACAGTGCAGAGGTAGTATTCAGCAGGTTCTGACCAGTTCTGGAGAATGGGTAGGAGAAATTTTCAGTTGTTCCGAGAACCGGCAAATACCACTTCTGACTGGCCCTGCCCCCATCTACTCTCTGCCTCCTGAGTCCCAACTGATTGGCTGGGTTTTCTTTTGTTGCCTTGCACAGGAGAACAGAGCTGGAAAGCAGGTTAGTGGGGTGGGTGGGAATTTTGCAGTAACCTTCCCCTGTCTTGCCCACCAAGCCATGCCATGCCCACCAAGTCATGCCCAGTAGTAAAAAATTTTGAACCCCACCACTGGCACAGAGGTGTAATCATTTAAACAGAGTCGTGGTTAGAATGCACTATTGCAGAGGTGTCAAAAGTCAATGTAATTGAGGGCTGCATCAGAGTTGTGTTTGACCTCAGAGGCCCAGAGTGGGCGTAGCTAGTTTGACATCACTCATGTCGGGGGCACCTGTGGCAGCCCAAGCACTCTGCCAGCAAAAATGGACTCTCAATCTCCATTTTCAGCCACGATAGCCTCCTGCAGCCCTCTGCCAGCAAAAATGGACCCCAGGTGGGCCGCATGTGCCCCCCCGGGCCCCATTTTTAGCTGCGATGGCCTCCTGCAGCCCTCTACCAGTGAAAACAGAGCTCTGTTTTCACTGGCAAAGGGCTGCAGGAGGCTGTTGCAGCCAAAAATGGGGCCTGGGAGGGCCACGCATGACCCTCCCAAGCAGAGGTGGTATTCAGTGGGTTCTGACCAGTTCTGGAGAACCGGTAGTGGAAATTTTGAGTAGTTCAGAGAACCAGCAAATACAACCTCTGACTGGAGATTTTACAGTATCCTTTCTCTGCCACACCCACCAAGCCACGCCCTCAGGACCGGTAGTAAAAAAAAAAATTGAATCCCACCACTGCTGCCAAGCTCCGTTTTTGCTGGCAGAGGCACTGTGGGCCAGTCCTTTGCTGTTTCCAGGGCAGCCCTGTGGGCCAGATCTAAGCACCCTGAGGGCCAGATCCGTCCCTCGGGCCTTGAGTTTGACATCCCTGCACTATTGCAAGTTTACTCTGCCCACAGCTCAGTGTTTGATGGTGAACGGCTCAAGGTTGATGCAGCCTTCCATCCTTCCAAGGTCAGTAAAATGAGGACCCAGATTGTTGGGGGCAATAGGCTGTCTCTGCAAACCACTTAGAGAGGGCTGTAAAGCACAATGAAGGGTATATAAATCTAAGTACTATTGCTACTATCATATGCTCTGAGATTTAATCCCTGGGCAATACCTTCGCAAAAGTAATTTGGAGCAAAAATGTGGAGCAATTTGGAGCAATATTCAAAGTGTGAATGTTATATGTGAACATATACTACTTACTCCTGGACAGCAGATTTGTTTTTGCTCCAGATTTCAGTGAAAACCAAGCAAAACAAAGGCAAAATAGTATCCACTCACCCATATCTCTAAATAGTCATTTTTTCAACATTCAAAAACTTACTTTAATTAATTTAAACATTTGCCTCAATTGCCACTATTCTAGAGGTTTTACTGGCTTTGTTGGATAGATAGCTGGATTGTGATAAGACTTTAGGAGTCAAATTTAAGGCACAATGTAGTTGACACAATAGCTAAATTTAAGAGGACATGTGGCAGATTCCTACAGAACAAATAATGTTTTGCAATTATGTGTGCATACATACATATAAGAAGAAGCTTGAGGGTCTGTGCAATTTCAGATAGAGGCATTATACTAAAAAATGAACTATTTTTTCATTCAATCTTGTGCAATTATAAAGGAGTACAGCCATACAGAATCTGTTTGTAAGTGAATTTTGGGCTGGTGGTGGGTATCTATGAGATCACTGATAAGATTAATTAACATGATGACACACTATTTGACACATAATATTATCAACCAATCAATGATTGAACAATATTATGAAATGGTGATGATTATAGATGTGATAGACTTCCTTTACACATACATATAGAAAGTCTCCATGAGATTTTACAATCCTGATTTCCCAGGTTCTAGATTCTTGTGAAAAATCTTCACAGATGGGAAGGTTTTTCTTGTCAATAGTCACTTTTTACAAGGCAGTAGCCATAAGAACGACACAGGAAAGATTGTGTTAAGATGCTCATCACAGCCATATGTACCAATAACAACTCCCAAAACCAGAAAAAACAGATTACCCATAACAATAAGGAAACTTCAATCCAAAAAAAGATCACTTTGGTGGAAAAACAAATCTGGTCATGCTGCCAACTTCAAAAGCCGATACAAAAATGTACGCCACCAGATGCACCAATTATCACATTAAAGAAGAGGAAGCCTTCTACACACCAATTCCACCCGCACTTTCTACAATTTTGTAAACAACAAACTAAAAGACTCAAGGTCCATCCCACCCCTGAAAGGACCTAATGGTAAAGACTGCAACGACGACACCATTAAAGCCAACCTCTTTAACACATTCTTTGGCTCAGTATTTGTAAACAGCAATGGCTCATGCCCAGTATTTCCTAGTCGAACCACAGACAACTAGAATGATCTAACACATATCGATTTTACAAAAGACAATGTTGAAAAAGCACTACGCAACCTAAAACCATCTCTATCTACTGGACCGGATGGAATATGTGCCTACTTCTTAAAAAAGCTATCTGCTGCCATAGCCGAACCTCTAAGCATAATCTTTGAAAAATCTTTCAGGACCAGCTCCTTGCTAAACCTATGGTCACAATTCACAGTCATCCCTGTTATGTATGTAGGTTTGAATGTCATTGGTTTAATTTGAATTGTTCTTGTAAAATGTCAAATATGATCGGTTTAAAAAGTGCGGGAAAACCCTGCACTCTGATTGGCTGGCAACTACGGCTGCTGGCTATAAGTAGCAGCCGTAGCCCAGCCAAGTTGGGTCCATTCGAGCTGTAGTCACTTAATAAACTCTTCACTGAAACTCTTTGCGTCTGACTCTTCATGCAAACTTAACAATCCCCATCTTCAAAAAGGGAGACCCCAGTCTAGTTGAAAATTACAGACCAATCTCTCTATGCTGCGTCACCTGTAAAGTCATGGAATCAATTATTAACCAATCCATTATCCTTCACTTAGAGACAAACACCCACTCTCTAATAAACAATTTGGTTTCAGAAAAAAAACTATCCTGTAATCTGCAACTCCTACACTGCAAAAACTATGGACTACACAACTCAATCAGGGCAAAGCAATAGACACAATCTACATAGACTTCTGTAAAGCCTTCAATTCAGTGGTGCACAACAAACTACTACTAAAACTAAAATCTTATGGTATCTCTGGACAACTGCATAACTGGATAGAAGCATTCCTGTCAAACAGACAACAAATGGTCAAAATTGGGAGCGTCTTATCAAATTCTGTACCTGTCAACAGTGGTGTCCCCCAAGGCAGCATTCTAGGACCAACTCTCTTCATACTCTACATAAATGACCTCTGTGATCATATTAAGAGAAACTGCGTTCTCTTCGCTGATGTTGTAAAGCTATTCAACACCACAGACAATACTGCTACCCTTCAAAAAGACCTCGGCTATGTATCAGAATGGTCAAGCAAATGGCAACTTCAAATCTCAACAAATAAATGCTCTGTCTTACATATTGGCAAAAAAAAATCACAAAATAAAATACAAACTGAATAGTCAAGACCTTGTTGATGATCCAAACTCCATCAAGGAGCTTGGAATACTCATCTCTAATGATCTACATGCTAGAGCCCACTGTAACTACATAACCAAAAAGGCATTAAGAGTTGTTATCCTAATCCTACGTAGCTTTTTCTCTGGTAATATCACACTACTAACTAGAGCATACAAAACATTTGCTAGACCAATACTCGAATACAGCTCATCAGTCTGGAACCCACATCACGTATCTGATATTAACACAGTTGAGAAAGTCCAGAAATATTTCACAAGAAGAGTTCTACACTCCTCTACTCATTGCAGAATACCTTATGCCACCAGACTTGAAATTCTAGACCTAGAAAACCTAGAACTACGCAGCCTTCAGTCTGATCTAAGTATAGTATATAAAATCATACATTGCAATGTCCTTCCGGTCAATGAATACTTCAGCTTCAACCATAACAATACAAGAGCACACAATAGATACAAACTCAAGGTTAACTGCAGGAAATACGACTTCAGCAACGGAGTGGTCAATGTTTGGAATACTCTACCTGATTCTGTGGTTTCTTCCCCAAACCCCAAAAACTTTAACCTTAGACTTTCTACTATTGACCTTACCCCTTTCCTAAGAGGTCTGTAGGGGGCGTGCATAAGTGCACCAACGTGCCTACCGTCCCTGTCCTATTGTTTCTTTTATTTTTCTTATATGTATTCATTTCATGTATTCACAACTGTGTTTATCCTTATAGTTATTATCTTGTAAGCGATTGACAAAATAAATAAATAAATAAATAAAATAAATATAATGAATGCACTTATTTTCTTTAAAGAGCTGTTCAGTTCCATTTTGGAAACTAACAAACTTACTTAAACTTAACTTATTTTTTGTAAATGTTTGGTAAATGTTTAAAATGATAATTCTAAATTTGTAATAAGAAAGTACACTCAGCGTATAATTGGAATTATTAAATTTTCTACAGGAAATCTTTTCTCTTTAAGTAAACTCTGGAACTAACACTTTCTTTTCAGTGCAACCTTTAGCTTCAAGTATTACAGGGAATCTACAGTCTGATTCATTATGAAGGCTATTATTCCAAGCAGACTAAACCCACCCTTCAAAACGTCTCTGTTTTGGAAGTCTTGTATCTTCAATAGAAAAATGTAAGAAGTGGTCCAACTCTGACTTTTTTTGGATTGATTTATTCCACATGATCCAGTTAAAAATTACACATGACATATTCCATATGTGATGGTTCCAAAAAGTTAGCAAATTCTTCCAAATATGGGGGCTTGGGGAGTGCCTGTGGTTTCCATCAGGAAATGGATACAAAAACTGTTTTGAATCATAAGAACATATCAGTGTTGGATTAGATCAAAGGCAATTCAGTCCAACATTCTGTTCCACAGTGGCCATCCAAATGTCTTTGGGAGATCTGCAAACAAGATATAGTGCAACACAGGCTTTCTACTTGTGCTATCAGTTACTGGTCCTAAGAGGTAGTCCATCTTTAATTTGGAGATAATCCATAGGTATCACAATTAGGAGTAGCAAAATTCTAATTCTCTATGAAGAAATCTAGCCCTGTACAAAACAGACAGTCATCCCAACTTTTCCTGTTAAAATTATGTGATGGGTGGAGAAAGACTGTTTTTGTGTGTTCTGATTCTCCCATAATTCAGTTTCATGCTTCCACAGAATGAGGCTGAATTAGCAAAGAAAGGAAATCATCCTTGTAGATACACTGGACAATATAACCCACTGGATGATCGTTTCAATTGGACCATCATTTCAGAGATATTTCCTTACCTAAACAGATCAACAGAATGACCACAGGTGGGCACCAAAGCAGGGAGAACAGATGATTTCTGACTTCCTGCGGTCTTCCCCATTGAATTTGGTTGTGAGATGCTTGCAGGAAAAAGGTCAGTGGGAAAGCCAACAGGGAAGATCGCAAGCTGCTCAGGGAAGTCTCTTCCACCATATACCCTACTATAGTCCTTCTGTAGTATTTTACATGAATATTTTAACTTACTGCACCTCTGTATGGTTTGCCAATTGCACAGGGGCAGATAGGACAGCACTCCAGAGGGTTAACGTCATTGCCCAGAGGATCATTGGTTGCCCTCTCCCCACTTTGGAAGAGCTTTATAGCTCCCACTGCCTTAAGAAAGTTCAAAACATTCTCAAAGATTCATCTCATCCTGGGCACCCTTATTTTCAACTATTACCATCTGGTACAGGATAATAAAAACAAGGACAAATAGGCTGAAAAACAGCTTCTTATCCCAGAGCAGTAACTATATTGAATTCTACTGTATAGTGCAATATTAATGCAGTATCAATTTAATTGATATTGAATTGATTGGGGTTTCAATTCAATTGTATGAAGGATGTGTGTTTGGGTTTTATTTTGTAGTTATAATGTACACTGAATTAAATGACATTTAATTTCGTTGTATGAGGTGCAATTACAATAAAGTAAACTAACTAATTAACTGTGCTTGTGCTGTGCTGGCCACTCATCGACCCCTGTGCACCCTCCCCAATCCACATCACACCCTCCCAGGAGTGGGATTCTGCCTGTTCGGACTGGTTTAGGCGAACCCTTAGGTCCAAAGATAAGCTGGGACTGAACCGGTTCACTCCGACGATCATGTTGCCCTATCCACCTGCCCCTGTGCTATACTGACCTTTATCATCCCAGCTGATTGTGGGAAGCGCACAATCACCAAACCAATTGTTATACCAGCAGCATCACACCCAGAGGTGGTATTCATCAGGTTCTGACCAGTTCTGGAGAACTGGTAGTGGAAATTTTGAGTAGTTCAGAATACCACCTCTGACTGGCCTCTCCCCCATCTATTCTCTTTACTAGACTAGCCATGGCCAGTTTCTGTAACTGTTCATATATTTTAGTCTCCAGTCCCCATTTGTTTGTTCGTTCATTCATTCATTCATTCATTCATCCATCCATCCATCCATCCATTCATTCATCCTCTTTGCCATTTACTGTTTTTACATTCCAAATCACAATCTTCCCTATCTCACGATTGTCACCAGATGGCCCATTATTCAGACAAATCAAGTCTTAAAGGTCAGTATTAAATCAAGTATTAAAGGTCAGATGGAACCATTGATACTCACTTCTGTTGCCCATCATTATTTTTGTACATTAAAACAGCACAGCATAATGTGTTGTACTCGATTATATGTTGGCTTCAGAGGTGGTATTCAGCAGGTTCTGACCAGTTCTGGAGAACCGGTAGCGGAAATTTTGAGTAGTTCGGAGAACCAGAGGTAACCTTCCTCCAGGAGTGGGGAGGGAATGGAGATTTTACAGTATCCTTCCCCTGCCACGCCCACCAAGCCACACCCACCAAGCCATGCCACACCCACCAAGCCACACCCACAAAACCAGTAGTAAAAAAATTTGAATCCCAACACTGGTTGGCTTCACTATTTCATAGTTTCCTGGGCAACACTTTGGCATGTGAGGGTATAAAAATATAAATAAACCCAAAATAGCAAAAGTTCACATCCAAACATTACCAGGAGCCGAGAGTAATTTCTTTCAGGTAGTAATTTCCAGAAGCACAGTTACAGTATATTGACATGTTCTTGCAAAGATGCTTCAAACTTCAAATCCCAACATTCCCGATCATTACAGATGGCAAAAATGCTTGACCAAAATGTTTGGAGCTAGGTGGCCTATCCTTGTGATATAGCAAATGCATCAAAACATTCACAACATTTAAAAAAAAAAACCCAAAAGTTTGGACTAGAACCACCTTTCCCAAAGCCTAGTATTTCTGGGATCTGTGGTCCTGCCACACCAGGTTTAAGCAGACGACTCGGTTGTATGAGTAAGACATAACAAATCTCTTTTTCTCTAAGCTGAGCCAATGCGCTCCTTTCAAAGTCTAGTAATGTTTTCCTGTTAGTAATGTAAATGAAATGCCATTATATTAAATCTACATCTCAGAAATCAGAAGGTTAACACTAACCAGACTGCACAGATATGTAGGTTTCTGCTTTTTATAAACAAGGACCTTTCTCTCTTTTTTTGTTTCATTAAAATTGTGCCGGGTGCTTCTAATTGCAGTGATGTTTATGGATTAGTTGACCTTTTAGGTTTTCTGAGAGCTGCCATGGAATGAAAAATCCTCCTGAAACAAAAAAACCTATAGGAAAAATAAAGAAGGCCCAATTAAGCAATGTTAATGGAAGGCAGGGCCAGTTCACAGATGGCCCAAGCATTTTGATTCTGCTTGCAAGAAGCTGTGGAGGTGAACCTGAGGGCCATTCATTCATAGACCCCTTAATGAGAGCCATATGCACAGAACTGCCGACTCAGCAGCCATGGGCTGCTTAAACAGTCCAAGGATATGACAATCAATTCATGCAAACTACAGATTACAGATTAACAGAGTTGGAAGGGACCTTGTAGGTCATCTAGTCCAACCTCCCACCCAAGCAGCAGACACTACCCCATTTCTGACAAATGGCAGCCCAATCTCTTCTTGAAAGCCTCCAGTGATGAAGCTCCAAATCACAACATGAAACTTCCTGAAATTATAAATTCATAATTGCCCACGTGATAAAAAGCACCTCAGAATTGTTTAGAGGCACCCTATTGACCATTGACTAAATATAATTAATCCAGAAGACCTGATTAAAAAGTTATGTACTCATTAATTGCTTCCCTTTAAGAAAATAGTTCTGAATCCAGGCACCACTGTTTGTTTCCAGCTAAATACCGCATCCAATTTCAAGGATTACAAGATAGAATCAAGACCGTTCATATAAACAAAACAGAGTCAATACCCAGTCGCTAAAGATCAGTATGTAGGTGCTTTTCCTCTGTATTCCTGTAGCTACTGGAATAAGGGACTCCATGTTGGCTGCCATTTTCAAGGTCCTGCAGTGGCCTGAAATTGGCTTTGTTAATTTGTCATTAAGTGATATAGATCAGGGGTGTCAAACTCGCATTGTCACATTGTTGTCACATGACATAGCGCAACTTCCCCCCCTTCGTTAAACTGGGTGTAGCCATGGCTAACGCATGATGCATCTGGCTCACAGGCTGTGAGTTTGACACCCCTGATACAGATAATTTGTCTATGTTTATTGCATGAACTAGACTGTGTTGTTTCTGTGTGTGTCATATAATATATGTGGGTATATGCATATTTTTTTATTTATTGGTTTATTTATTTTGTCATGTTTCTGTAGTGTATATTGAAGGTGGTGACCCTTTGAGAGCTGTAATGCAATGAAATTTCATTTTAATGTATGGCAATTAATGTACATTTCAAATAACAATAAAGTTATTCTAAATCTAAGTCTTGTCTATGTTTATTGCATGAACTATGGTGGATTGGGTTTGCCCAGTATGCTAAGCTAGAAGCACACAGCATTGTGAGAGGTTTTGGGTGGAGCCCTTCCAAAACTTGCCACTGAACTGGAATTCTTAATATAACCAAAGGTCAGATGATTAAAGACGTGGGTAATAATCCTGTGTACTAAGAACATTTAATGTAAAACAGTTAGGACATTTGCTTGGCCTTCTTCACTTCCTTATCCTTATTTCCTTTATGGGAACAAGTGGCATTATGTGTGTCATGATGCCATTGTGTAAACACAGATACTGTATGTGACTTGCATGAGTTGCATCACACACAATTTGCATGCTGACCTCACCATGATGGGGCTAGTTTTGGGTGAGCATGCCCTTCAAGAATTAAGTCAGTTCCCCTGTACTAAACCTGTATTGGTATAGGACTGTGCTACATAATAAGGCAAAATCAAAAGAGATACATGATTTGGGACAATGTCTAAATTCAACCAACCACAGCATTCTACGTTGCTCAAAGAAATGTTCAAAGGTAGGTTGTTTTGCTACAGATCATAGTGATGCCATTATTACAGTGTGATAATATTACCAACATCTAGGATCCTTTGTCAAAGACTATCTTGAAGGCAGCATCAACCTAGCACACAATGCATTTTAAAAGCATCCAAAATAGTCTGCTATATCTTCTACTTATAGCTTATCTATCAGAACTTGAAGAGACGTTGTAGAAATAGAAGCTAAATTCATACTTTAATGTTAAAACTAGAGAGAGAAAAGAGGGATAATTGGAAAGCTTCTCTCCTTCGCCAGACTACTTATGAGCAAGAGAAGGCATGCAGCTTTGTGTCTGGAACATTAATGTCACGATTGGCAACAAGTCAATGTGTGTAGAGAGCTGGACATTTTATTGTATGGAGCTGAAAATCTGTTTGGAGATCTGATCCTGGAGAAGAAAGGTACTAGAATAGAGGGGGAAGAGTAAATGAGATTGAGGACCTGATCTGAGAACAGCTGGCTACAGTTGAGAGGATCTCAAACCATTTGACTCACTGAGTAATGCCTGAGGCAGGCAAACAAATTAAACCTTCTATGAGGGTCCAACAAGGGTCAGAAATGACTACCTGTCCTTATCTAGCTATGTTTCTGTCCTCCTGCCACTTTCAGTAGAAGGACAGTGGAAGAACGGAAATTTAGAAGATGAGCAAACTAGTTGACTAGGGAAGAGGTAAGAATGAGAGGCCAAAAAGCTTTGTGGGTCTCCTCAATGCATTACCATCCCAAATACAACTGTATCTTTGTAAATTGATTTACAACAGGGGTGGCAAACTCAAGGCCTGGGTGCTGGATCCAGCCCACTGGGTGCTTAGATCTGGCCCATGGGGCTGCTATGGAAACAGCAAAGGATCGGCCCGCAGTGCCTCTGCCAGCAAAAATGGAGCTTAGGAGGGCCGCGGGCAATGAATAATTGCAGGGTCACTTAACCTAATTACATTAATATCCATTTTTCTCTCCTCCCACCCATCTTTTTTTGTGGCTGCTTTTGATAATTGTTGAAAGGATCTATTAATAAGCATATATTCACTGGCAAAGGGTTGCAGGACACCTTTGCAGCCGAAAACAGAGCTTGTGAGGGCCGCGGATGGTCCTCCTGAGCTCCGTTTTTGCTGGCAGCAGGTTACAGGATGCCGTCGCAGCCAAAAACAGAGCTTGGGAGCCCATTTTCACTGGCAGAGTGCTTGGGCCACCATAGGTGGCCCCGACATGAGTGACATTGAGCTGGCTCCTGCCCACCAAGCCATGCCCAACCTGGCCCCTCGAGGTCAAACACAACCCTGATGTGGCCCTCAATGAAATCAAGTTTGACACTCCTGATTTACAATGATTTACCTACCAAATACAACTACACCTTTGTGAATTACCACTTGCTCTTGTTTCTCAACATATGAATTTGGAACTAACTACGGTATGTATTTTTGCAAACTAGTGGGCTCCAGATGTGAGTTGGTCTGGTGATCTCCAAATAGACCTTACTCCCTGGGGACTGAATCCTTTATGGTGTTATTTTATTCAAGCACTGTTGAAATGGCAGGGCACATTTCTCTTTCAGTAGTAAGTCCCATTTCTCTGCGGGAGTCTGAAGGCAATGGAATATCAGCTAAAAGGTCACTAATTGGTACACTTCCATCTGTACAACCCCACTGAGTGCGTAGGAGTAGAGTAACAGCAGAGATATTCTCATCCTTTCTTCAAAGGTATGTGCAGTCTGGCTAACGTGGACTTCCCCTCTATGCAAAACTCATGCTTTGGATTCTTCGTCTCCATCATTTTCCATCGCACAATCTTTGCTTGCTGTCCTTACCACAAATATTAATAACCTGGAAAAAACACCAGAAGGAATTTGTTTTGTCTCCTTGTTTAATGTAAGATAACTTACGTTGTAGAAGTGGAATATTTGCTTTATTTAATCATTTTTGCCTGAGGGAAGAATAAATAAATTGCAGACATAAATCCACGAAATACAATCCAAACCTTCAAAAGAGAATGTGAATTTCAGGCACACTGTAACAGCTGTATAATGCACGCTCATTAATTCAAGACACAAAATATCAGCCCCATGTAGCATTTGCCTTATTAACATTCAACCTCTTCCGTTGGAGAAGCATTCATTTCACTATTTTCAATAACTTTAATTTAATTTGATTTAATTCAATTTGATTTGATTTAATTTAATTTAATTTAGGCACTGTCCAACTCCAAACAAATCAGGGTGGCTCACAATATGATACAGATATAGAATACAATCCAGAACCAGAACCAGCAAAAAACAAATAAACACAGATGTAAAAAAAATAACAAAGTGAATCTGGCCAGCAACAGAACTTATAATGGCTCCAGCAATTACGGAAATGAAAAGCCAAATCTTTAAGGTCCTCCAGAGGTGGAAACCACCCAGCTTGGGGGAAGAATGGAAAGGGTCATGAACTTGTGAACTGAGAATCACATGAGGAGTGAAGATGCACACCATATCCAGTTAGGGTCATGACCAGGTGTCTGTTATCACCTGTGGTGTGTTTACTTTGTTGGCATTGCTGATCATTAAACAGATAAGCAAGCCACCATCAAAGCTAGTAAGCACTATTAATACTATCCATAATCCAGAACTAAGATAATGTCCTCGTTACTGGAAGCAACTCTGGAAGTAGAAACTAAAGAGCTGAAAATATCATCATCTTCTGTCTCCTTAACTGCTACAGTAAGTGACGCCCACCAAATCCATTTGAATCTGGTGGCCTTGAATTGATCGACGCTAACGAAGAAGCATTCAAGGTGATGAGGACTTACTGATTCAGCAGACCGATCCTGTCTGCTCCTCTCAAGAATAGAAACCCACTGTCAGGATTCCGGCAGTTACCCCAATTAAATCATGACTCTCGAGCCAAACTTCCAAAACTTCAGAGGATTTATTGGGAGTTAACATGTCTGGCACTGCCTGGGTAGCCGACTCTGAGACACATCATTCATTATCACCCTTGACCTGGTTTTCCCCCACCCCCTGGGTGTATCATAATTCATATTCTCCAATGAGACACATCCATAGCCAAGAGTCATCAATCATGTTCTCCAGTTAGATTTTTTTGCAGCAGAAATTTCAGTCACTTCATTACTATCTCTGAAAAACTATGTGTGGAATGCACTTTTGATTTCCAAGCTGCCGCACTGCTCTTTCTAACCCCTTTCCCCCCCTCCCTTTCTGTTGGCAATTCTAAAACCACCATAGAAATATTTTATGAGTAGACACCCACTTTAACCTGTGATCTAAAGGGGAAAGATGGATATCACAGTCCTATTTAAACATCTGGTGGCGCAGTAGTTCGAATGCAGTATTGCATTGCTTACTCTGCCCCCAGCCTGGAGTTCAGGCTGTTGGGGGCAATATGCTGACATTGCAAACTGCTCAGAGAGTGCTGTAAAGCCCTATGGGCCTTTTTATAAGTCTAAGTGCTATTGCTAAGTGCTAAAAATGCTTCCTCGGATAAAGAAGACCAGAAGAATGAGGAAGAAGTATTTCAAAAGCTATATGCAATCTTTCCAGGATCTAGCAATTACACTAAGCCAGTCACAAACACCAGTGTCTCTGTCACGGACTCAGCAGATCCTGTCCTAAATCTGGAGCCTCCTCTTTCCAGCCCTTGAAAACACTCTTATTTCAGGTAGATCTACAAAGGATAGAGAAATGTAAGAATGTTCAGCTATATCAAAAGTAAAGGAAACAAGGCCTGGTGAGGAACAATTGTGTTCAGGCTTCTGGTACTTAAGGGAAAAACTGGATATGATTAAATTCCCTGGAATAAAGATAATCCTTGAGGATCATTTTCCAGCTTGTCAACCTCTTTGTTATGGAAAAAACCTCTTCTAGCATGAGGCTTTAGTCCATTCTCTGACCCTTCCATTTATTTACTCCATTTATTTACTCTGTAGAACTTTTGTTTCTCAGTGAGCTTGCTTCTAACAGTCTGAATCCAATTATAGTTCAGTAATACTATATATAAAGAATTGACATTCATTTATAAGGAAATTGAGGTTCAAGAACCTCTAGCAATGAAGGTCTCACTTGGAGATCCCTGTTGTGGTTCGCCAGTGCAGACAGCAGCAGAGTTGGACAATGAGGAAGAAAGGGGACTAGTCAGGGAGTCTGGAGGGGACTCGGACGAGGATCCTGCGTCCAATGCAGGGATGGGGCCAGGACCATCTGGGAGTGGGGTGCTGCCTTCAGAGCCTTCAGAGTCTGGCAGCAGCGAAGCAGAGGACCCAGGGGAGTCTGTTCCCAGTGCGCGCGTGTGTAGAGCTGCTAGAAGGTGAGAGCAGCTGAAGCAGAAGGGGTGACTCGGGAGTAAGGCTGGGAGGTGATTGCCCCTCCCATAAGGGATAAAAGTCAGTCCTCAGTGACGAAAGCTTTGCAGGAAGCAAAGCAGTTCAATAGATTCCGAGTCCTCCTTGAAGCTCTGTGTACTCTGGTTGTTTTTTTCTGGTACTTCGGTAGGTTTCTCTTACAATTGAAGACTTCTGTTTTTGGTAGCATTCCACAGCACTGAAAGGCATGTGCTTATCTTGGGGAACTGTTTATAATTAGTTCTGGCTGGGAATGAAAGTAATTCCCAGCGTTGCAATAAAATAGGTTTTGCTTTTATAGCAAGTTTGTGTTTAAGTACGTTTGATGAAGCCTGGGTCAGAACAGTCCCAAAGGTGCTTTTTCAAGAAGCAATTGGACTTTCTGGTTTTTCTTTGAAAACATTTTGCTTCTCATCCAAGAAGCTTCTTCAGCTGAAGAATAGATAGGCAAACTGAAGAAACTTCTTGGGTGAGAAGCAAAACATCTTCAAAGAAAAACGAGAAAATCCAGTTGCCTCTTGAAAAAGCACCTTTGGGACAACCATGACCTGGATGACTGAGAATCTTCATAGACATCTCACTTCTCCTATTTTGGTCCATAAAGATGTAGGTGACCACTAGATGGAAGCAAAGAGATACAGGAAACTCTTTGCTGGCATCCAGTGGTAGTCTGGAGCCTATTGTCCCTATCAAAGTCCAGGAGATTGTCTGACATTAGAGTCTCAAAGGACTTTAAAGGTTCCTAAACTGAAGTGATCAGGACAGAGAGAGGTGAATTGTCCAGTCAAATTTGGAGCCACCTGATAACTACTGTAAATTGCAAATAAAAAGGTTAGGCAAAGGGGTCATGAGCAGGGGTGGGATTCAAATTTTTAACAACTGGTTCTGTGGGCGTGGCTTAGGTGGTGGGCATGGCTTCATGGTCATGTGACTGGACATGGCTTGGTGGTCATGTTATTGGCTGGGTGTGGCCAACTCAATATCACATCGAAGCACGCATCTCCTCGCCTGGCCTCTTGTGATTGTGGGATGCTGCAACAGTTGTAAGTGTGAAAAATGGTCATAAGTCACTTTTTCAGTGCCATTGTAACTTTGAATGGTCACTCCACACAAGCAAAGTACCAGCAAAGGAGGGGGGAAAAACTCCAGAGAAGTTCCTGAGACAGGAAGTCTAGTCCTGCCAAGAATGTAATAAGGGTTAACAGAGAGGCAGTTTCTGTAAGCAACACCAGAATGTTTCCTTCCTGCCTTCCTTACAGGATTAGGCCAGTAATTTCTTCTAACAACCAGTTCTCCAAACTGCTTAGAATGTTAACAACCAGTTCTAGCGAATAGGTGCGAACTGGTAGAATCCCACCCCTGGTCATGAGCCTCCTACATATCATGAAGTTTGCCCAGCTAGGTCCTTGCAGATTTCAATTTTCATTCTTTTTCTTTTTAGAGGCATTTCTTCCTTTTTTTTTTAAACCATAGCTCTTTGTCTCAAGTGGCAGCAGATCATCCTAACTTTTAATATTTCATAGTTAACATGGAGAAGAAGGTCCATAATCTCCTAGTATGTCTTTTTTAAAAATGGAACTGTGGCCAGATGCACTTCATCTTTAAGTGTCTCTGTGGGGCTTTAGTGACCATTGATTTATCTCTCAAATTATAATACATTTTTTCCACAGACTTTACAGTCATAAATCAAAGAAATTGTTGCAGGGTTTTGCACACGAGTTTTCAAAACAAGACAATCCAAACAACAAGAATAATAATGCCAAGGACATTCTACATTTGTGGAGTTCCAAGCCTTTCCATTTAGACCAATTTCCGATATCTTAAAATTTGCAAAGTTTTAAAAAAATTAATTATACCAGTTTGATCATTAGGTTTATGCATCAGTGCAAAGCAGTTCATTACTAACTGCCAAGGGGGGAAATGAGAAAACTACAAGAAACTTCTTCAGTTGTGACTTTTGGGACAAATGTCCATAGACCCAGGATGGGGAGACATGCTCCTCTAATCAACTTCCCAGGCCATATTTTAATTCAAGATTATGAAGTATGAAAACATTCATTCAGCGCATGATACGAGCTTTTTAACTTGATGATTAGAGGTTTCTTTGATTAATCTGTCCAAAATGATTTTTGGCCTTGACAGGATGCATTACATTTGGGTACTTCTGCTTATGTCAAAAAGTGTGTCTAGCTGTACCAGAATGGCTCATAGTGTAAGAATGAATAGAAGGCTCAATATTTAGATTTTAGGAGGGAGAAAAATGCTTAATGCTTCCAAAGCTCTTCAGCTGATATTTCTAATCAGGCTTTTTTCATTAACTATCATGTACATTGTTCTAATATGGCGGCTTGATAAGCTTATAAGTCAGGGGTGTCAAACTTGTGGCCCATAGGCCATATGTGTCACATACTGGCCATGCCCACTCCTCTTTTAGCAAAAAGTTGCGATACGTCGTGTGATGTATCATTGTGAGTTTGACACCTCTGTTCTAAGTAAAGATAAAGCATGACTTCACAGTCTGATCTCTGTGCCTAATTAATTAATTCAGTGGTGGGTGTTGGTTTCTGTCAGGTACTGGATACTTTCCACAACAAACCACGTTACTCACAACTAAAGATGTACGATGTTAAATTCAAAATTTTTTACTACCGGTTCTGTGGGCAAGGCTTGGTGGGCATGAGAGGGGAGGAATTCCCTCCCCACCCCACTAACCTGCTTTCCAGCTCCGTTCTCCTGTGCAGGGCAACAAAAGAAGACGCAGCCGATCAGCTGGGACTTGAGAGGCAGAGAATAGATGGGGGCAGGGCCAGTCAGAAGTGGTATTTGCTGGTTCTCTGAACTACTCAAAATTTCTGCTACCAGTTTTCCAGAACTGGTCAGAACCTGCTGAATACCACCTCTGCAACAGTTCCTTAGTCATGGTGGTTCTAGTTCTTTTTTAAATCAGAGATAGAAAGAATCCATTTTCTGGAGGACAATAGCAAGTCAAGGCAATTGCTGTTAGAAGTGGTCCTTATGAAAAATATGCCACGGAAAAGGAAAAGTAAGCAAGGCATCAATGACAGATCTAATGGCCAGTGTGAAGGCATTTCACCAGTCTACAAGGATACACTCTCCATTCCTGGAATTTTTTCTCTGGGAATTTGCTAATTTCAAAGTATGGAGTTTCTTTGACCAATCAGGTGAAGACCTGGAGTTTGTCACTCTATTGGCTGCCCTACTGCCTTCTGAAATCCTGTACCAATGCTGGCTGTGGAATTCTGGGAGTTGAAGTCTTAAAATGTTTTAAGGTTGGGAAGCACCGATCTAAAGAGATTTTGGCATTAATAGCAAAACTTGCACGGTCTTTTGCAGGACAGTGATCTGAATACAAAAATATATTTTAAAAAACATATCTGTGTCCTTGCACAGATCATTTCTTAGCAGGCTCGGAGCAGCTGCAACTCAGAACTGCGATATTTCATACCTAAATGTCACATCACCTTAATTTGCATGTGACAGACATTTCAGTAAATATTTATAAAGTTGAAGAACTGCGATTAAAATGATAAACATTGATCTCTGGGGGGAAATTCTCCTTGTTTCAACTTCAGGGCATTATGAATGAATCAACCAAAATAGAAACAGGGAATAAATCCAACACCATGAATTCTGACCTCCATGAATATTATCCTCTGACAACTCTGTAAAAGTAGGAAAGAGACTTTCCAATTAAGAAAACCAAACAAACAAAATGAAAATTGCATAGATTTTCCTGCCATTTGTTACTAAGTACAGCTATAATTAAACTAATACTACTAGAAGAGTGCATTCAAGAGTAGATTGCAGGTAGTTCTTGACTTACTACTACAACTGAGCCCAAATTTCCATTGCTAAGCAAGGCAGTTGTTAAGTGAGTTGTGCCTCATTTTACAACTTTTTTGTCATGGTTGTTAAGTGAATCATGGTATTTTTAAGCAAATCCTGTTTTCCCCATTGACTTTGCTTGTGGGAGGCCAGCTGGGAAGGTCTGTTCTGACCAAGGCTTCCTGAGACACCAACAAACACAGATTAAATCCAAAACCCTTTTATCTTAGTTCAATGGCTGTGAATTATCATTACTCACAGCCCATAATGAGTCTCAACCAATTATAAATAGGCCCATGGAAGTCTGCCAAGGTTCTTTGGGAGAAGTCTGATAAGAACACACCTTTATCTTACTTGAAGTGCTGCCAGTGACTAGAGTACTAATTAGTCTTTCAAAACCAAACAGAGCACAAATTCACCATGGAAATTTCAGGTTCCAAACTGACCAGAGCAAACAATGTTGCTTCCTGCAAAGATTCCAGTCCCTTTGCACTTCCTTTATACCTTATGGGAGGGGCAATCACCTCCAAGCCTTACTCCAGAGTTGCCCCTTTTGTCTTAACTGCTCTTGCCTTCTGGCAGCTCTGTGCACACGTGCACTGGGAACAGGCTCCCCTTGTTCCTCTGCCTCGCTGCTGCCAGATTCTGGAGGCTCCGGAGTCAGCACATAACTCCCAGATGGCCCTGACTCCATCTCTGTATCGGATGCAGGACCATCGTCTGAGTCCTCCCCAGACTCCCAGACTTGCCCATGTTCTTCCCCACTGTCCGATTCTGCTGCCATCTCCGCAGGCTGACAGCAGACCACAACAAGGTCTACAAACGGTGATCACATGACTCCCAAGACAACGTAACTGTCATAAATACATGCCAGTTGCCAATTGCCTGAATTTTGATAATGTGACTATGGGGCAGCTACAGTGGGTCATAGGTGTGAAAAGCAGCCATAAGTCATTTTTTTTTCAGCGCTGATGTAACTTTGAGTGGTCACGAGAGATGAATGGTTATAAGTCAAGGATTATCCGTATTTCTTTCTTCCAAAAATATGTCTTTGGAGATTCTCAATCATCCAGGCAACTGCTCTTTCTGGTTTTTCTTTGATGTCATTTTGCTTCTCACCCAAGAAGCTTCTTCAGCTTTGGCTGGATGGTGGGGAATGGAAGGATTTATACTTCTTGCAGACAGCTGGTCATTTGCATTCTTTTAGAGAGTTGTTGAGGCCACCTGAGGCCATCTGTGTCCTCAAGGTCACCTGAGTAGTGAAAATGGGTGTGGAATCTTCTTGGAACTGCTGAAAGACTGGAGATAGATGGTGTCATATCCCCCCTCCTCTGTTGTGAGAGGGCTGTTCAGTTTTGACACAGATGGCCTCTTTGACCCATGTTTCAAACTAGCCATCCTCTCTGTCCAAAACGTGGACTTTGCTGTCTTCCAAAAATTGTTCTTTACAAAAAAAAATGCAACTATTAAAAAAAACGGCAGACAAGTGTTATTCCACAAGATTATGTTGGAATCAAAATTGAAACATTGCTCAACCCTACTATTTAGCTTAATCCATTGAGGGCCTAGATAGAAACATTTCGGTCCTAATTATATAATATGAGAAGTTAATTCCATGGAAAGCTTTGGAATACGGGAAATAGGCCCTTGGCAAGGGGCACAGCTAACATGGAAATCCCACCACTGATTGGAAGTAATAAAAGAACAAATTACAAAAAAGCAATGGGGAAGAGAAAAATTCCGTGCCACTCACACACAGAAACACATATCCTGGTCCAGTTTTAGTGAATACTCTGAGGAAATGACTTGGAAATGGCAGACAATCTATTGTTTCACACACTTTGCCCTATTTAGAATTGCACTACTATTTATTCCAATAGCAGGTTTGGCAAGCCCCATGATAAAGTAAAAGAAAAAAGTTGTAACTACAGAAGGAGGAGGAGGAGGAGGAGGAGGAGGAGGAGGAGGAGGAGGAGGAGGAGGAGGAGGAGGAGGAGGAGGACAAATAAATACCAATAGATAGCTATGTTATCGCTTGTAAGTGTTATAATACTGGCCCAAAATTAGCCAGATAAGTGGGATCAGATTTTCCACTCTTAAAGTGTAGGGTCTCCTACTTGGGCAGTGGGTTGGACTAGATGACCTATAATGTTTCTTCCAACTCTGTTAATTTAATCAAGCCTTTTCAAGTTATTGCCTGAATTGATATGCAGAGTTGGCAATTGACATTGCACTATCTGGTCTCTGGGTGTGTGACTGTGTTACAAAGCAGTATTGCTAGATTTCCTGGTTTTAAACTAGAGGGTTTTGCCCCTTAAGATATAGTCATCTCCACATCATTATTGTCTCCCTTTGACACTGTTACAAACATGTACCATGCTCTAAACACTGGACACATGTACCATGAGCCAGTCAGTGTTTCACCCAGATGACCAACAGGGAAATAAAAGGCATAACATTCAGTCAATGCTTTTCCCCAAACTACCACCAGCCTTAAACCTACAAAAATCCCCTCACCTTACTGCCCACAAAATGGAGATAACATGAACTACCCCTCCCATGTCCCATGCCTGTTTGTTTGTTGTTCATGTGTCTTCTTTTCCCAGGAGAGGACAACAATGAGCTTCCATTATGTCCTCTTTGATTCATGGTTGGCTCTGGGATAGAAAGATGTGGTAAGACCTTTATATCTTCCACATTCTATGGCACTGACCAAATGGCATTGGTTCATCTGCTTTTAGATGTGTTTTCTCTGGAGAGCTGCAGCAAAAATAAGACATTTCAAACCAACACGTACAGAGCCAAGCAAATTGAGTCAATTTTTCAAACTTCCTGACTTGTGAGATTAGACAGTCCAGAGATGATTCTGAACAGCAACAAAGCCCTCCTGTAGACGTGTCCTAAGATGCACCTTCCAAGCCCTGTGAGAAGAAAACATCATCGAGCAGGATGTGTTTATTGGACCAGTTGTGCTTGATGACAACTGATGATCTCTTTGATTGCACAATCTGAATTGCACTAATCAGTTCTATGTAAAATCCATGATGTAATCTTCTTTCCCTATTCTTCCCAAAGATTAGGACATGCTTTTATTCTGTTTACCAGAAATTAGTTAAGAAACCATAATAAGGCCAGTTTTTGCAGTCTCCTTTATTCCTCTATGTGGTGAAAATATAGATGTGAAAGATGAAAATAAACTTTAAATAAATAATTAAACAGTTAAATATTTTGACTAAATATTATAGGATTTCACATCTCTTTAAAAATTGGAACATATTACTGAGATCCAGATTTTCTCTTCTTTGTACTTGTAAAGCTGTATGGTTTTGTTTTATTTGCAACTGGTAGAAATACAGATATTTTGGGGTATTACAAAGTTGATTGTCTTTTGCTTTGCTTAGTGAATGAAGAAAAAAATATTTTCATTTTAGGAGAGTATACAACAGCAGTACTCCTCTGTTGCCCAGTTCCATCTTTATTGCATTATTACATCATAAATACATTTAATATGGACAGTATTTCATGCATCAATGTATAGAAAATGTATATTATTGGCCCAAACCTTTATAAAAGACCTTTGGTATCTAAGTATACTTTCCACCAAACATGTCAATAGACATATATGTCTATCTGAGTAATACATGAGATTGCATTATAATAGCCATGTAAATATTGGGCTATCAAACTACAAAGGGAACACAAATTCTCTGTGTATGTGTGTGTGTTAGCAGACTAACCTAGCATAAGCAATTTAACAAAGGGCAAATTAAAACTTTCCTTTTTTGTTAAATGTGTATATTATATATTCATGAAGATAAGATCTCTCTCTCTCCCTCCCTCCCCCCCCTATATATATGAATTTCTAAATGTCCATTTTTTTCATTTACAGCTACATACATAAGTTTCCTTTGAATCATAAAAGCACTGTCTGCTTGAGAGCATTAAAATTTGGTCTCTTGTGCTATCATGATAAAATTAAGCATGTCTCTTTTAAATTCAAGGGCATTTCCCCATGGCTGAATTAAAGTGTTAACCACTCATCCTTGAGTCAACAGAAGCAGGAATAGGATGTGACTTCAAAGTAGGCAAATGCATTTTAAGCCATATCAACAGAAGTATAATTGCCAAATCATTGGGAGGGGTAATTTTGCTCAAAACCTACTTGGATCCTGTGTCCGGTCTGGGTACAGCACTTTAAGAAGGATTCAGGAAAACTGGAGAAGATTTGGAGAAGGGTAATAAGAGGAGTAGAAACAAAGTTTTATGAAGATAAAGTACATTTAGTCTTAAGAAAAGATGGAGTAGCTCTCTTCAAATTACTGAAATGATGTCATTTTAAAAAAGAGGTTCATTCCATTCTTTCACATTACAGAATGTAGATTATGGAATAATGAATCTATATACTGTTAAAACTCTACTTGTCATGACTTTCAACTAGGTGAAATGGTGTATCATAGGGCAACATTTTTTTGAAACAAGATATCTCAAATGCTCTAACTTACAGAATGTGCCCCAAATCCAGGGTACATAACTCCCAAGGGGAGGAAATTTGAGAAAGCTGTGGCTATTTCAGTGCTATTGACTACTGCTGTGGTCACGTGATCTTCATCTTCAATGTTCCATGACAGTTTCCCAGCCAGTCTTGCAATCCCTTGCACTCTCCCCAACCTAGCAGCAGTCACTGATGAGAATCAAAGCAAGCAAAGGGAAAGAAGGAACGCACCCTGCCAGATTTCCAGAAGAAAACTCATTGGGGAAGCTAGCAGGAAGTTGGAAGTTGCTCCTGCACCCATCGCTTTTTTGGCTGCCTTTGGGCATTCTGTTCCTCTGTTTAGGTAAGGAAATATCTCTGAAACCATGACCCAACAGGACACAGGTTACCTAGTTTTAATTTAAAGAAAGGGAAAGTCCAACTGAACACTTTTAAAGAGCTTTTCAACACTTAAAAAAAAACTTTTCATATTAAAAGCATTTTGACAGGCCAACAAATCACCCAGAAAAAATGTGCATTAACCTTTTTAATTTATTTATTTTATTTATTTATTTAATTGGATTTATATGCCGCCCCATCTCCGGGGACTGGCTTCCACAGAAATATATATACAATAAATACAACATTTATCAAATTATCTAATCCAATTATAATAAAATCTAATTAAAATACCCTTAAATTAAAATTCCCAACCCTGCTCAGTCCAGGCCGGCCTGTGCAAACAGCCAAGTCTTGAGATCACGGCGGAAGGAGCGCAGGTCCGGGGCCAAACGCAGCTCTAGAGGTAGCTGATTCCAAAGGGTGGGCACCCCCACAGAGAAGTTTTAAGTGATACCTAGACAGCTATCTACCTAGAATGTTTTTATTGATAAAACTGCTATGCTACAAAAAGGGGTTGGTTTCAAGGACCTTAATGCCTGTTTTTTATATGTGTTGAAGAAGATTAATGAAATCATTTAAAAATTCAAGTGATGTTATTACTTAGCCGAGAATGGTGTTTATGCTTCACTGTTTTATAATTGTTTTGTGGTTTAAAATTAACTCCCAAACTCAATGTGTCAACTTTTCTACTGGCTGTTTGAAATTACAGCTGGGGCCATGTCACTCCCCCAACCTTACAGGCACATCTGGAAGCAGCAGACAATGTTGAAGCATTCCAGAAATACCTTATTTCCCAACACTTCTATCCATGCACAAGGAAAGGGTGCTTTTTAAATAACCACCACCACCACCACGTTTTTGAAAAATGTTATTTCCATTCCATTCTTCATGGTTTCACACAGATCTTTCAAAGCCAGGCTATCAAAGTTAGAAGATGCTTTATGACCTCTAAGAATGAATGCAGCCTAGCTTGTTTTCATGGATGGTTTACTTTAGGAACAAGAAAGGAGAATATCAAAGCATTGGTCTTTCCCAGTTTTTCCAGACTTCTTTTAAACTAACCCCTTTAAACAGACCACTTGTATGTAAAGTAGAAATTCTCAAGGGCTAGAATTCTGGGAAATCTTGGCTCCTAAATCTACGTGTTAGAATGAACATCTGGGGAACCACAACGAATCATTTTAGCACCACAAATTGTACTGCTCTCCCCAACAGCTGTCAAACTTGATTAATTTAACAATGCATTTCATTCTTTGGCTTGGATTTTGTTAAATAATTGCTATCTCAAATATTACTCTATTTTTTTCCTTTTGTAATTCCCTCCCGCCTTGCTTGATGACCTTGCTATCGAGGCAAGAGGCTTGAGTGAAAGGAGAAGAGAATTCCCAAGGTCGGCTTCTTCAGAGCCCAGATCATGTCTGGATTTTCTCATTTCCTCTCCTGCCAAACAATCAGCCCCAGAGCCAGAAGTGGACAAGATCCAGCTGCTGTAAACTTCTTGGACGAACCAATTTGTGTGTCTAGTGGTGGAGAGAAGAAGTGCTGTTTGACTGAGGAGAAGGCAAAGCAAGAGAGCTATTGGGGAGGCTGAATTGCCTTCGTTGGGCCAGATGTCCAGGAAGTGCATCGAAGTAACCCCCCAGACTTTAATTTAATTTAATATTGGGATTTCTATGCCGCCCTATCTCCCGAAGGACTCAGGGCGGCTCACAACAATAAAAAACATACAATACAAACATTAAAAAACTATTAAACAAACTAACATCCCAATATACTGATTAAAACTAACAAACCACCCCTAAAAAACCCTCCCCCCATCAGTCCAGATCAGCAAGTTTCCTGTCTAAAATATAAGGTAGTCCTCAACTTACAACCAGAGGTGGTCTTCAGCTGGTTCTGACCAGTTCTGGAGAACCAGTAGCAGAAATTTTGAGTAGTTCGGAAAACCTGTGGTAACCTTCCCCCAGGACTGCGGAGGGAATGGAGATTTACAGTATCCTTCTCCTGCCACGCCCACCAAGCCACACCCACCAAGCCATCCCATGCCACGCCCACAGAACCAGTAGTAATTTTTTTTGAATCCCACCACTGCTTACAACCATTTGAGTAAACAACCATTCAAAGAGCCTTGGTGGTGCAGGCTGTTAAATGCCTAGCACTTAAGTTCCAGGCTCGAATCCCACCAGGCTCAAGGTTGACTCAGCCTTCCATCCTCTCGGGGTAGGTAAATTGAGGACCCAAGATTGTTGGGGGCAATAAGCTGACTTTGTAAAAATACCGCTTAGTAATAAGCAGGCATATACAATGGAATGAAGGCTATTGCTGAGCACATTGGGTTGCTCCAAAATTGTAAGCAGCCCTGAGTCTCCGGAGAAGGGCGGCATATAAATGTGAATTTAAAAAAAAAAAGTTACAATGGTGCTGAAAAAATGATTTATGACTGGTCCTTGTGTTTATGACTGGCACAGCATCGCCACAGTCATGTGATCAGAATTGGGACTCTTGGCAACCAGCATGTATGTGCAATAGTTGCAGCATCCTGCTGCAACTATAGAGGGTTGTTGCCTTTTATGGGGGAAGGGAGTGTTGGAGGAGAAAAATTATATAAAATTATATAAAATGCTCAGTTATCAAATGTGGTCTTAAATATACCTTGGCCCTGAAGGGCTTTCAGCACCTTGAATTGCCCACAGAGGTTGACTGTGAGTATTAAACTATTATATCCAGGGCTGGGCTGCTGGGGGTTCGCAGGGGTTCGGGAGAGCCCCTAGCTAAGATTCTGTGCGGGAGTTCGGAGAACCCCCAAATCCCACTCCTTGCTGGCCCCACCCACCCCTCCCCTCCCCGGAGTCCCCACGCAGCCCATTTTGGATGCAGGTAAGTGCAGGGCACACGTGGAGGCTCAGGGAGGCTGAAAAATAGGCCTCCTGGAAGTCTGGGAAGGCTGGAAATGGGCCTGTTTCTGGCTTCCAGAGACCCTCCGGAGCCCGGGGAGGCCGATATCTCCCTCCCGAAAGCTCAAGGAAAGCAAAAATGACCTCCCCGCCATGGTGCAGGAGGCCAACTAGGCCACGCCCACCATGGCCATGCCCACCCAGCAACTGGACAGAGAATCCCTTGCTAAAATTTTTGAAGCCCACCCCTGATTATATACAAATTATTTATTAATCTAGGACAGGGGTCCCCAACCTGCGGGCTACGGCCCACTATGGAGCCATGGCTTGCTGGGCACAAGGCTGCGTGAGAGGCTGGCCAGTACATGCACATGTGTGCACATGTGCACACTCCCACTCATGCTAGCATTGCTGCTCAAAGCCTCATTTGCATCATGTATGCACATAGCCCCATTCACACATGCACATGTGCACGTAAAGGCACCTGCCCCTCTGATCTAGGAGTATCAGAACTCTGATCTAGGAGGAAGAGGCTGATGGGCCACATGAGACAACTTGTCAGTCAAAAATTGCTTTGTCAAGACTACTTTGCTTGCACTACTTTGCAGATGACTGTTGTTATTTTAATTTGCCTTTTCTGAAGGGCAGCCCAAGGCTCTTGTTTGTCTGGCTTGTTAAAAAGAAATTTGCTTGCCACTGAATGCCATACATCGATCAGTTGGGTCTGCTTATTTCAGTTACCTCACATGTCCCCTCCCTGCCACTCCTAGATGGTGTAGGGCAGTGGTGGGGTTCAAATTTTTTTTACTAACAGTTCTGTGGGTGTGGCTTGGTGGGCGTGGCAGGGAAAGGATACTGCAAAATTCCATTCCCTCCCCACCCCACTAACCTGCTTTCCAGCTCCATTCTCCTGTGCAGGGCAACAAAAGAAGACCCAGCCGATCATCTGGGACTCGGGAGGCAGAGAATAGATGGGGGTGGGGCCAGTCAGAGGTGGTGTTTGCCAGTTCTCCGAACTACTTAAAATTCCCGCTACCGGTTCTCCAGAACTGGTCAGGACTGGCTGAATACCACCTCTGGTTTAGGGTTAAAGTAAGGAGTACTGTATTGTTCAGTGGTTAACAGTTTCCTCTTCAAATTTATGTGCTCAGCTCAAAATCACAACAAAGCTATTGCACCAATCAATTATGTTTGCTGTAGGTAAAAACTTTTCAGGCATGAAATTTTTAAACTAGTGGTAAAGAACAAGAAGCCAATCTAGCCTAAATTTGATTTTCAGATATATTGCACTGTTTAAAGGGGATCTAGCCAATCAACATCTAACATCCTTTACTGCGGGTTGGGGGTGGGGGCACTGTTTTGGTGGCTCTCCTCCTACCTGCTGGGCGGTCCTATCGGTGTTAACAGGGGACAGAGATCGTCCCCGAGGGCACTCACTTGTGGGGTCCCTCAGGGGTCGGTCCTCTCTCCCCTTTTATTTAATATCTACATGAAACCGCTGGGTGAGATCATTCGTGGTTTTGGGGTGAGGTATCATCAATATGCTGATGATACACAGTTATATATCTCCACCCCAGGCCAGATCAGTGATGCCCCTCCGTGATGACTCGCTGTCTGGATGCGGTACGGATCTGGATGGACGGAAATATGCTTCGACTCAACCTGGCCAAGACTGAGTGGCTGTACATACCGGCATCGCGGTCCAGTTTGGAATGTCCATTGTTGACCATAGGGGGAGTGGTGCTGCCCCCTGTGGATAGGGCTAGGAATCTGGGGTCCTCCTGGATGCACGGCTCGGTTGGAGGAGCAGGTGGGAGCCGTCACCAGGGGGCTTTTGCCCAGATCCGCTGGTTCGCCAGCTTCGCCCGTTCTGGACCGCGATGCCCTGCGTACGGTCACTCATGCCCTTGTTACTTCGCGACTCGACTACTGCAACGCTCTCTACTTAGGACTGCCCTTGCACACCATCCGGAGATTGCAGCTGGTGCAGAATGCGGCGGCGCGGGTGGTGATGGGAGTTCCCCGGTTCTCCCATGTTGCCCCCCTCCTGCGTGGCTTGCATTGGTTGCCGGTTGCGCTCCGGGTGAGGTTCAAGGTTCTAACTTTAACATACAAAGTCCTTCACGACATGGGTCCCTATTATTTAAGGGAGCGACTGCTGCCGACATCGAACACCAACCGCCCTGTACGATCTCACAGACAGGGGCTCCTTGGGGTCCCGTCAGCCGGACAGTGCCGGCTGGCGGTCCCCGACGACGGGCCTACTCTGTTGCGGCCCCGACCTCTGGAATCAACTTCCCTGGAGCCTGGCCCCTGACCTCCGCACTTTCCGTCATGCGACCTGAAGACCTGGTTGTTTAACCAATCCGGGCTGTGACCCTGGGGTGGGGTGGTTTTTTAGAGTTTTAATTTTGTAATTTTAGTGTTAATTCGGCTTGATTGTTTAATTTGGTTTTATCTAATTTATTGTTCTGTGATTTTATTTTGTAAGCCGCCCCGAGTCCTTTTGGAGAGGGGGCGGCATATAAGTCGAATTAATAATAATAATAATAACATCTGAAAAGCCACAGAGAGGCCACTGTTCATAGTCTAGAAGGAAGGAAGGAAGGAAGGAAGGAAGGAAGGAAGGAAGGAAGGAAGGAAGGAAGGAAGGAAGGAAGGAAGGAAGGAAGGAAGGAAGGAAGGGGGGTTGGGTATAGGGGGCACTGTACTTCGGTGGTTCACCTCCTACCTCTCGGGGCGATCGCAGTTGTTGGGGGCAGAGGTCTACCTCGAGGGTGCTCTCTTGTGGGGTCCCTCAGGGGTCGGTCCTCTCCCCCCTGCTATTTAACATCTACATGAAGCTGGGTGAGATCATCCGTGGTTTTGGGGTGAGTTCCATCAGTACGCTGATGATACTCAGCTGTACATTTCCACCCCGAACCAGATCGGTGATGCCCTCTCCCTGATGACCCAGTGTCTGGATGCGTACGGATTTGGATGAACGGAAACATGCTTCGTCTCAACCCGGGCAAGACTGAGTGGCTGTGCATACCGGCATCTCGGCCCAGTTTGGAGTGTTCATCTTTGGCCATAGGGGAGTGGTATTACCCCCTGTGGATAGGGGCGGAATCTGGGGGTCCTCCTGGATGCTCGGCTCGGTTGGAGGAGCAGGTGGGGCCGTCGCCAGGGGCCTTTGCCCAGCTTCGTCTGGTTCGCCAGCGCGCCCTTTTCTGGACCAAGATGCCCTGCGCACGGTTACTCATGCCCTTGTTATCTCCAGACTCGACTACTGCAACGCTCTCTATTTAGGACTGCCCTTGCATACCATCCGGAGATTGCAGCTGGTGCAGAATGCGGCGGCGCGGTGGTGATGGGAGTTTCCGGTTCTCCCATGTTACCCCCTCCTGCGCTGCCTTCATTGGCTACCGGTTGCGCTCCGGTGAGATTCAAGGTTTTAGTGTTAACATTCAAAGTCCTTCATGACATGGGTCCCCAATATTTAAGGGAGCGGCTCCTGCCGACATCAAATGCCAACCGCCCTGTGCGAGCACATAGGCAAGGACTCCTTGGGGTCCCATCGGCTGGCCAATGCCGGCTGGCGGTCCCCGACGACGAGCCTATTCTATAGCGGCCCCAGACCTCTGGAACCAACTTCCCTGGAGCTCCGTCTGGCCCCTGACCTCCGCACCTTCCGCCATGACTTGAAGACCTGGTTGTTTAACCAATCCGGGTTGTGATTTTCTGGGACGGGATGGTTTTTATGGGATAGTTTTAAGGGATATTTTATGAGTGTACTGTAATTGTAATGGGGCTTATTTAGTTTAATCTGCTTTTATTTATTTATTGTTGTTGTTGTTTTTGTAAGCCGCCCCGAGTCTTCGGAGATGGGGTGGCATATAAGTCCCATTAATAAATAAATAAAATAAATAAATAAGATTTTCGATACATCCTGCCAGCTTCCCACAAGGAAACTCAATGGGGAAGCTAGCAGGAAATCAAAAGTTGACTCCCCATTGCATTTTTTTGTCCATCTACAGCTATTCTGTTTCTCTGATTAGTAAGGAAGTATTTCTGAAATGATACCTCAAGGGAACAAGGATTGTCTACTATTTTTTTATATAAAATTAGAATGATTCTAATAAAGGAGAATATTTTTAGCTCAGGGATGAAATGAGGGATCAATTTACTGGTTAATGGTTGGGCTGTTTACTGGTGGCTCTTTAGCAGTTTCTGGATTGAAGTATTCCTTACTTGATTGTTGGTCTGAAGTTAACCTTGGAGTTCATTTATGCTGGTCTGAGTGCTGATTACTGTTGGAGAGGTGCTGGAGTCTTTTTTTTCTCTTTTGGGCTATTTGATTGTCTCTTTTGCATAGTCTATAGATGTTGTTAATATCTATTGTACTGTATGTGTCTGTTGATGGCTGATTTGTCAGCGTGCCAGGCTTCTAGAAATTCCCTGGCAGAGAACAACAAGGACACCTCATTAGAATGATTCTATATTGTTCCATCTAAATGGCAACATCAAGCCAGCTTGATTGATTGATTGAGCTATCCAGTTGGTTTTGACTCCTAGTGATCATAGGTAGAGGTTTTTTCTATGAAAATCTGTCCTTCAGGTTTTTCCACAGTGCACTAAACACTACTATTACTGAATCCATCCACCACTGATACCAAAAGGCTACTGTAAGTGGGTTTGATCAGGGTAGGCAGGGATTGGAGTTCAATAGGAAAAAGTGGAGGTGTAGACTAGACTGGGAAATCTATTCTTCTCTCTTGTGTTCTCTCAATCACATTTCTGCCCCTCAAAAATACAAGAATATATTATTTTCTTGTTTTCAATGCTTCATTTCCCTGTATGTTCAACTTTGCTTGCCCCTCTTTGGTTTACTCACTGTAATCTGCTCTCTCTTTGTTCTTTCATGATAGACACATGTCTGCAATTGTCTTGACTTGCTA
Organism: Naja naja; assembly: GCA_009733165.1. NCBI lineage: Eukaryota > Metazoa > Chordata > Lepidosauria > Squamata > Elapidae > Naja > Naja naja. The sequence goes on from CM019149.1 coordinate 289,532,260, forward strand.
TTGTTATCCAGAAACAGGAATCTTTCTATCTTTGATTCAAGAAAGAACAAGAACCACCATAACTAAGGAACTGTTGCTATAATATCTACTATGTTTTTGATCTAATTTTCCTTTTAATGAAAAATGGATTCTAGATTACCTAATTTAACAATGCATTGTATAAAAAGTATTTCCTTTTGTCTTCTTTAAAATATCCCCCACTCATTGGATGGTCCCAAGGGGCAATACTATTTAAGAGGAAAAATATCTCTTTCAGTCTAGATTTTCCATATCATGTGTAATATTTTAAACCTCTCCATGAAATTTCTCTTTCCTCAGCACATTCAAAACTAAAAAATTGGACATCATTATTTAGGTGAAATAATGATTAGTAAACTCCCAGAGGTGGAAACATCATTATTTAGGTGAAATAATGGGGGTTTACTAAATTTTGTTTCCTTTCCTTTCTTGTCTTAAACTTTTTCCAACTCTATGTTACCCATTTTTTATTTTTATTTGTTTGAGATGTGGCAGCTGGGGCTGTATAAAGGAATACAAGCGTGGCCGCTTCATAAATGTCTAGTAGCATTGTATTGGCAGGATAATTTTCAATTTTCTTCCAAATAATACCCAAAATGAAGCTTGCCTCTTTCTCTCCATGATATCTTTATTTAATTGATCCCAAGGTCCAGTTCCTGGCAACTAGTCACTGACAACGAAGTCCAGGATTCAGTTGGTGTGTTGAATCACCAACTCAAAAGCCAGCATACAAAGTATGGAAGGAACATGTAGTGATTTTATAAGGTTTAATGTAAGTCAAGAACTTGCTGATACGGTGTCTGAAATAAAATAAGTGATAATTAGCTAATATATAGTATATGTACTAGAATGCCATTATCACTACCCTCCTCTTTTGGCCACTTATTTTGGAATAGATTTCTTATCTTTAAGAATTTGGATCTATTTATTTTATCACAGAGAAAAGGAAGAAATCACAAACCAACAAGGCTAAATAAGAACATAAATGTGTCATACATTTTTATTGATTGATTGATAGGCTGCTCATTTTATTTTGTGTATTAGAATTTAACATAATAATTGGAACTTCACAGTGGCCTTGAGTATTTTCTGTCTTCTCTTTCCAACTGCCATTTCTCTTCCATATCCTAAATTATATCTATCTCAAATTTCTATTTATCAGCAGATTTCCAGCCTCCTGTCCAGACCAACCATTTTCTACAGCCAAATACACTAAAAACAGATGTATTTTTTTAAAAAAGTATCAGTGGGTATCAATGATTTAAAATACTTTTTTGTCATATCTCTATCAAAGGTATTTAAAACATCAGAATATTGATACAATATTCTGATTGTGAGATAACTTATCAAGATTCTGCTTTGTTCTTTCCCTCCATTGAGTTCAAACATTTCTTCAAATATTATAGCCTATTGTGTGTCTTCCCCCTTTCCTTCTCTGTTCTGTGGAAAATAAATTTTATTTTCTCATGCATATACTATATAACTTTATCCCATGGGTACATTCTATACTTTATACATAAAACCGGGCTTCACTCTGCAAATCTATAGCTTTAAGCAACCTCGCTCTCCCTGCAATTTACTTAAAATAATGAGGATTGATGACCTTAAGCTCGGTAGGCTAAATTCCAACCTCAAATACATACGAATGACGTAAATGGAGTTATTTAAAGTAACTGAGGGCAACAAGTGGCCCCAACTCAGACTCTTCTCTTTAAAATGATTGCAGAGGTCGCTATTATCTTATCATCTATAGGCCAGCCAACACGCATAATGAGGAATCTGTGGCTCCTTCTAAATTTAAAAATGTAGGAGTCATTGCACAAGGCAAGAAGAGAAAATGTCACTTAATTATAGCAGAATAGCTTGTGATGGAAAGCTCCTTCATCTGTTCAGTGACTTTTTTAAAGGAAAAAAAAGGAAAATAATTCCTTTTATAATATAATATGGCCCCTGAGAAATACGAACATCCATATGCAAGTATGAAAGAGCCTTATAGACAATATTATTTTGTCCCAAAGAAAACAACATAATTTTATATCACGCACAAAAAAATTGATTAATCAGTTTAGCCTGGACAGAAAACACAGAGTTTCTGACAATTGACATTCCTGCACAGCTTGCTTGAGTTGGGCAATAAAAACCCGGGGTTACAAAAAATCTTAAAGAAACAATTCCTAGTTTCAGAGCGTATAATCCTGCTTTTCTCCCCAATTAAAATTCCTCTGCGGAACAAAAGCTTAACCAGTTCATCAAATAAAATAACTACGTGAAATGTTCCATGTACTATTATTAAAATCAGTGTGTCTTGCATTTTGTGGGAAGCATACAAAAACTTCCAGTTGACTGAACTGCAAAATATTATTGCAGATAAAGTAAAAATTTGCTTTCTGCTCCCATCATCTTTCAAAATTCCTTTAAGGGTGAATTGAAGAGGCAAATACAGGTTAAAGGATGGAGCCATTATGCCTGCACTTCAATGAGGATTTATTTTCATATTTTATTTTCCCTTTTCATGAAAATAAAAATATACATCTGAATAAATGAACCAACCAAAGTCATAACACAACATTAATGTTTTCTCGGGGATATTACAAAACATGAGAATTATCAGAAAAAGGAATTTTCTAGCTGAAAAATATGAGGGCTTTTTTTAGCTTAACCAATAGATTTCTCCTCTTTGATAACAACTGAGCCATTTTAGTTTATATTATTTTTGCTGTGATGGCATGAAGACCAGATGTGAAGACCCTATAGAAATTGTTGAATAAAGTGAAGTGAGTTGCAGAGGTTGTGAGATCCTGACACAGGAGTCAAAGAAAGATGGCAGCTACTATGCCATGTGATGGAAACTCCCATTTTAGGGAGGGAATTGGCTGTCACGGTGAGTTTTTTGACTCTCTCTCCCTTGAGATACCCCCTGAGTCCTGAGAAGATTCCAATTCTTGGACTTCCCTTTCAGCAGTAAGGCAGAGCAGCTAGATTTGTTGTGGTGATGAGAGTTCATGAAGAGCAAAGATTCTGGAGCAGCCCTCTAGGGTGGCAGCCATCGTTTGTCCTAACTATGGCTTAGGGCTGCACCTGGACCAAGAGGTAAACCAGTTGAGGAACAGCCAGTAGTAGGATCCTACCCAGTGGTGGGATTCAAATTTTTTTTACTACCAGTTCTGTGGGCGTGGCTTGGTGGGCGTGGCAGGGGAAGGATACTGTAAAATCTCCAGTCAGAGGTGGTATTTGCCAGTTCTCTGAACTACTCAAAATTTCCGCTACCGATTCTCCAGAACTGGTCAGAACCTGCTGAATTACCACCTCTGATCCTACCTTAGTCACTACCGGTCTGGTGGGTGATCGTGTGTGTGCGTGCGTGTGCCCCTAACACACGCACACCTAACAAGCCAATCAGCTGAGAGGATGAAGAAAGGAAAGGCTAGGAGTGAAGGAGCGACCCTCCTGCCCACCCCCATGCACTTTTTGATCTTTTATCCTCTCAGCTGATCAGAGGCTTTTTTTAAGCTACTGGTTCCGCCAAACCGATAGTGATTTTTATTACCGGTTTGGCTGAACCAGGCCAAACCGGTAGCATACCACCGCTGGAGCAGCAGTAGATAAAGTACCTCTGATTGTCTGTCCCAAAGATGCTGTTTCAGGAGGCAACTGAACTTTCTTGTTTTTTCTTGTGAAGACGTTTCGCTTCTCATCCAAGAAGCTTCTTCAGCTCTGACAGGATAGTGGGGGATGGAAGGATTTATGTTCATTGCAGACAGGTGGTCATTTGCATCCTTTTAGAGGTTCGTTCCAAAAACTAGCTGAGAATAGAACTAGTGAACATTGATAAGTGAAGACTGGTTGAGGAGCTATTTTTAGCAGGTTGGTGTAATGCAGAGGTGGTATTCAGCAGGTTCTGACCAGTTCTGGAGAACCGGTGGCAGAAATTTTGAGGAGTTCGGAGAAGGGGCAAATACCACCTCTGACTGGAGGTTTTGCAGTATCCTTCCCCTGCCAGGCCCACCAAGCCATGCCCACAGAACTGGTAGTAAAAAAATTTGAATCCCACCACTGGTGTAATGGTAAGGCATCAGGCTAGAAATCTAATTCTAGTCCTGCCTTGGGCACCACACCATGTCAGAAAGTAGAACTTTCTGGAGTTACTATGCAGTTTACAAATTAGTACAGTTTGATGGGGTGATCAAACCTACCAATGACAGGGTGGCATTGAGCACCTCACTGTGATACTGTAGGACACGCCCCTAAGTATAAAAGGGCTGTCAACTGTCATTTTTCTAGGAGACTGAGAAAAGAGAGAAAGAAAACGAGGAGATTCTAAGGAGATTGGAGATACTGAGAAGATCCAAGACTCTGAGGAGATATTAGGATCTGACAGACTGAGGTCTGTGTATGAGAAGATATAGCAAAGAGATCTGAGAGAAGACCTATAACCTAAAGAGAAAGGGACTTTCTAAAGAGGTTAGCTATATCTAAGAAGAGGTTATGAGAGGAAGAACTGTGAATCTCTCATAGTGACTTCTAGTTCCTTGAAGGACTGTTTAAGAGGAACGAAAGAAGAAAAGACTCTGTATATATTTAAGAATATATATATTGATTGTTCTGTTATAAATAAATCTGTTTTGATCTGACACAACTTGGCATTGCAATTTATTGAATGACTCTGTGAAATAGATATAGGTTTAAAGATCCAGGCCAAACTCAATTATTATTATTTAACAATTTGGTAGCAGTGGGGGTTAGTTAAACCTATCTATCTTCAAGTCATTCAAAAATGCCAACTCTAAAACTACCAGAAAAGTGCCAGGGTGATGGCCAGAGCCAAAGCAAGGCTCCTGGCATCACAAAACAGAACAGAAACAGAGTCTGAGACAGCAAGCAACGTGGAAAGGAACCTGAAAGCTGTCAAAACCTCTCACTCACTCATGGCTCCAGATCTCTGCAATCCAGCCCACCAGATTGCACCGGAGGAAGCAGTCAGGGCCAGGACTGAGGCCCATGAAGACAGCAGACTGGTAAGGGTCACCCAGTCCTGCCCTGAAACCCCATTAGCTGCTGGCATGACAAGTGCAGAAAGCCAAAAGCACTCTCTTTCGGCTTTCCCACCCAACAAAATGTCCGCCCAAAGGCAGGAGATTCAAAATCTCACTTTAAAATGGCGCCTGCCACCTTCCTAGCTGAGGAACAGACCCTGCCTAGCCAGCATGGCTACAGCTTAAGAGCTACTCTCCTGGCAGCGCCTACCACTGCAGCAGCCCACAATAGCCAGCCAGCCCAAAGGCTGACCCCACCAGCAATGACAGCCCAGCAACAAGCAGAAAACAGCTCACCTATTGAGGAAGAAATCCAAAAGGCCTTAAAAACTCTAAACTCGGCCTTTGGAACAAATTTCCTGCACCCCCCAGCCACCTGGTCTACTCCAAGCCACCCAGAGAGGCCCTGGCCTACTTGCAGCCGAGATGGGACCCGTTCTACCTGCAGTCATCTAGACGAGCCCCAGGCTACCACGACCTGCAAGGAAGGCTCCCAGCACACCGCTCCCTATGCTGCCAACCCCCTGGCCTATCCAGGCACCACCCCTGTGGCTTGCTTACCTGACCCGAGGTTTTCTGGAGAAGCCAACAGCGAAGAGCCCCTTCTCCAGCATCGTTCCTCTTCAAATGGCATCTGCACATGCCCAGTTGGAACCTCCCAAGGCAGACCAGAGGCCTACCTCAGAAGCTCAACCTACGAGCTCCTTTCTTCTGCGAAGGCCAAGCCAGAATGAGCTCTGCACATGTGCAAAAGGTTTTTGCTCCCCCTCCCATCTGGGAGGAGCAATTGCTCATGTCTAGGCCAATGGGGAACAGGCCTGCTGTTACCATACCCCTCCCTTATTGTGCTGACAGAGGGTACCAGCACGATGGATACAAAAGTAACTCCTTTACAGAGGGAAATGCTAACTTGTTGCCTTTAAGTTTTAATAAGCTGTCTGTTTCTGGGAGAAACTTACATGAATGGGCCAGAGAAATCCAGGTGATACTAATGAGGGAAAATGGGCTTGATTTACTAATAAATCCTCCTCACAAGCCCTGGTCTATGGAAGTAGACATGCTTCACCATAAGATTTTTTGTCTGATTCTCCTTTCAATTGATCCAGCACTTTACTCTAGCATCCCCCATGGACTCACTGTATGTGAGCTTTGGGAAATTTTATTTAACATGTTTAATTCTAAGAATTGTAATGCCACAGCCAGAATTTCCCAAGAATTCCATTCATCCAAATTAAGGGCTGGAATGGATATCAATGAGCACCTCTGTAATTTAAAGATTTGGCTCAGGCTGTTAAATGCCTGAAGATCCAGGAATTACTGTAGGAATCCCACCAGGCTCAAGGGACTCAGCCTTCCATCCTCTCTAGGTAAATTGAGGACCCAGATTGTTGGGGCAATTTGAGTATCTTGTAATAAGCAGGCATATACAATGGAATGAAGGCTATTAGCGCATTTCCTGAATTGTCCAGTCTTGGAGAAGGGCGGCATATAAATGTAATTTAAAAAAAAGAGGATGAGGGAGGAATTAAATTCAAGGTGGAACTCCTCTGAACGGAGTTTGATAAGTATCATTATTAATTCCTTGGATGCCAGTTGGGACATTTATTTCCCAATTGGATAACTCCAACTATAATGGTATATCCCTGGAAGTTCTGACTGGCAAGCTCATTGCAGAATTTAATTTCAGGAAGGATAGGGCAGCCTTCCATAAAGAAAAGGGATGATTAGAGGGACTGGAAGTCCCAGTAGAGTAAACACAATTGGTGAGTGCTATGGATGTGGATCAATGGGACATTTTAGGAGGGATTGTCCTAAAGTTGTGGGCCCAAGGACAAATCAAAGGGGACGCTCAAACTGTAGAAACAGAAAGAGGTCACCCACTCCTAAAAGGAACCCCCAAACAAAACCTGTCAACCAGAGAAGGGGTAAAGGGGGCTATGTAAGCAACAAAAGAACAGTACAAGCAAAATGACTTCACAAGTATATCTGAGACGAGTTACCCCAGGCTTACCAAGCAGAAACGTGAGCAATTATGGTTGCTGGACAGTGGTGCTAGCAAGCACATGGTTTGTAACAAGTTGTTCTTGAATGACCTGGTTGACCATGATAGCACTGTAACCGTGGCTAATGGCCTGAGAACAAAGGCCACAGGTATAGGGAATGTAAGTATACATGGGCTTGGTAACATTGACAATGTGTTATATGTTCCAAAGCTGGAACATAACCTTCTCAGTATTTTAAAACTTACTGAAAAATGTAATGTAAAAGTAATCTTCTCAGAAGGAGAAGCCATGGTAACCAAGGATGGCAATATGGTGGGAAAGGTTATTAGAATCAATAACCTACCATATTACTCCCCATTACAAAGCTTGAGGAGTCTGGTACCAGCAACCAGGTCAATGCTGGTGATCCAGATGGTGACTCCCAAGCAGAGCCTGAGGTTGACCATGAGGGATATACACAAGAGAAGGGGAAAACTAATTGTAATGTAAATAAAACCAAACATGTAAGGTTTGTCACAGAGCACAGTGATGAACAGTCTAAGGGTGCCAAGACCTTGTCCATTGGCAAACCCCTGCACAATGAATGTGCCCATCTCCTACACAGGAGGATAGGTCACCTCAGTTTCCCGATTGTGCAGAGGCTACCTGAGTGCTCTAGGGGTTGAATGTAAAAAGTTGTAATGTATTCATGGATTGCTCTGTTTGCAGGGGAGCCACGTCCAGGGTGAAAGCCAGAAAACCCCAGAGGCAATCCAAACACATTTTTGAGCTGGTGCATATGGACCTGGTGGGTCCATTGAAACCCTCCCCGGTAAGAACATCTACTTTCTCACCATAGTGGACGACCATAGTAGATATGGGTTTGTGTACCCCTCAAATCCAAGGATCAGACCTTTTCAAAATTCAGGGAATTTTATAATTTGATCGTAAACCAGCACAAAATCAAGATTCAGAGAATCTTGACAGACAGAGGTACCGAGTTCAATTCTAACAACTTCTCTGTCTGGTTGAAGGAGCGGGGGATAGTCCACCTTAGGACAGCTCCTTATTCCGCCTTCCAGAACGGGGTTTCAGAGAGAAGAAACGGGGTTCTCCAATCAATGATGAGATACGCCCTTGAGGATGCTGGCCTAAATTTTGCATATTGGGCGGAGGCCATATTGTATGCCAACTACACTCTCAACAGAGTATGGTTGAGTGTTGTAGAGAAAACCCCCTATGAGATGGTCTATGGGTGTAAACCTAGTTTAAGACATCTGCATGTATTTGGGGTGATGGCCGATGTGCATGTCCCCAAGGAGTTAGGGAAGAAAGGGGACAGGAGGTCGATCAAATTAAGATTCATAGGGTATGAGCCTGGGTCCAAGGCTTACAAATTTTGTGGAAATGACAAAAGGATTGTCATCTCAAGATTGTCCACCTTCTATGAGAGCACAAACTGGAGCAGAATCCATGCCAATGAGATTCTGGCTCCCAAACAAGCCCATGATTTGGCCAGCAAAGATAAAAATGTGTTGCAAACCCCATCTAATGATGGTAACACATCTGGCTCAGGAGGTAGTGGAGAGAGGGCAATCTCCATGCCCCTTAAGGGAATCCTCAAGAAGCAAGTGGGGAAGCCCAGAAGGGGCATCCCAAAATTAAAACTGGTAAAATTAATAGTGATGAAGCTGGTGACAATTTGGACAATTTGGATGATTCAAATTGTGAACAGGAGCCAGTTAGTAGACCAATCGGACTACTAGAAATAAGAAACCTGAAAGGTTTAGTGACTTCATCACTAATGTAAATTTGGCATCGACCACTCCTCAAAGATATGAGGATGTTTTAAAGCTATCTCCAAAAGAGCAGGGAAATTGGCATGCTGCTATGGATTTGGAGATGAACAGCCTCAGGAAGCTGGAGGTGTTCACACCTGCTAAATTGCCAAAAGACAAGAAAGCAATTGGCACAAGGTGGGTTTATAAGAAGAAGCCACTGGATGATGGGAACTTCTTATACAAGGCGAGATTGGTGGCACAGGGATTCTCACAGAGATACCCTGAGGATTTTGATGACACCTTCTCACCCACAGTACGCCCTGAGAGCGTAAAGACAGCTCTCACCATAGCAGCCATACATGGGGAGAGTGTTCTGCAGTTTGACGTACAAACGGCCTATTTGCATGCCAAATTGGACAAGGAAATCTATGTAAGGGCACCTCCGGGCGTAGATCATAGAGAAGATGAAATCTGGCTTCTTAACAAAAGTCTCTATGGTCTGAAGCAGTCTGGGAGAAGGTGGTATGAATGCCTTACCGAGTGTCTAAGGCAAATAGGTTTCACTGCCTCACCAGCTGATGAATGTGTTTTCATCAGGCAACAAGATGGTGTCAAGGAAACTGTCCTTGTATATGTTGATGACATTTTGTACATCAGCAAATCAGAGGAGAGGAGTAAATCCTTCTCTGATCAGGTAAGTAGAAAGTTTGCACTGAAGCCTCTAGGCCAGATTGACAAATTTCTGGGGGTTCAGTTTACAAAAACTGAGAAAGGATTTGAGCTTTCTCAGTGGGATAAAATTTTAGATTTGATTGACAGGTGCAACATGGCAGAGGCCAAGCCCTGTGACACTCCAATGCAAACAGATTTCCCAAGAAACATGTATAGTGATAGGATTTTGTACACAAAACTATGTACAAATCTGTATTGGGCTCACTCTTGTATATAGCAGGTTGGACTAGGCCTGACATCAGCCTATCTATAAACATCCTATCTAGGCATTCTGAAAATCCCAAACAAATACATTGGACTGGTATCAAGAGGGTTCTTAGATATCTTAAGGGCACAGCGAATCTCTCACTCTTACTTGAGCCTTACGTTTCAGAAATTCCTCAACTCTACACCTACTCTGATGCTGATTGGGCAGGTGATACCAAATCGAGGAAGAGTACTTCAGGTTATATTGTATATCTTAATAACTGTCCAGTACATTGGTACTCAGGTAAGCAAAAGTTAATTGCCACCTCAACAGCTGAGGCTGAGTACGCATGCTTGTCTAAAGTCTCCAACAACCTAGTATGGTTCGATGAACTCTTGAAGAGTTTATGGGAGAACCAGAATACCCTATAATTATCCACGAGGATAATCTTGCAGCAATTGAAATTTCAAAAGCTGAAGCCGTAGGCCACAGATCACGGCACATAGACATAAAATATAAGCATGTTAGACAGTTGTCTAAAACAGGTTTCATAAAAACAATATATACTGAAACGAAGGAACAAATCGCTGACATTTTCACCAAGCCCTTGCCTAGAGAACAACATATGTACCTGCTAGAAATTACCTTTAACTATGTAAGTATAATTATTTCAATGATTGTAAATAGAGTGTGTATATATATAGCCCAATATATGTGTGTGTAAAAAAATTCTGTAAATGCATAGAGAAGGGGATTGTCAGAAAGTAGAACTTTCTGGAGTTACTATGCAGTTTACAAATTAGTAGAGTTTGATAGGGTGATCAAACCTACCAATGACAGGGTGGCATTCAGCACCTCACTGTGATACTGTAGGACACGCCTCTAAGTATAAAAGGGCTGTCAACTGTCATTTTTCTAGGAGACAGAGAAAAATAAGAGAAAGAAAATGAGGAGATTCTAAGGAGATTGGAGATACTGAGAAGATCCAAGACTCTGAGGAGATATTAGGATCTGACAGACTGAGGTCTGTGTATGAGAAGATATAGCAAAGAGATCTGAGAGAAGACCTATAACCTAAAGAGAAAGGGACTTTCTAAAGAGGTTAGCTATATCTAAGAAGAGGTTATGAGAGGAAGAACTGTGAATCTCTCATAGTGACTTCTAGTTCCTTGAAGGACTGTTTAAGAGGAACGAAAGAAGAAAAGACTCTGTATATATTTAAGAATAATATATTGATTGTTCTGTTATAAATAAATCTGTTTTGATCTGACACAACTTGGCATTGCAATTTATTGAATGACTCTGTGAACTAGATATAGGTTTAAAGATCCAGGCCAAACTCAATTATTATTATTTAACACACCAGCTGGGTGACCTTGAGCCAGTCACTTTCTCTCAGCCCTATTAAGGAAGCAATGGCAAACCAGTTCTGAAAAACCCAGCAAAGAAAATGGCAAACACTTGTCCAGCCAGTCTCTGAGAATTAGACACAGTTGAACAGAAAAAGTAAAATAAAATAAAAGATATCCTTAAGATGAACTCAGTTCTTTATATATAAATACAGCTAGTCCTGGCCTTACAACTGAGCGCAAAATTTTTGTTGTTAAGCAAGATAGTTGTTATGTGAAGTTTGCCTCATTTTACGACCTTTCTTGCCATTGTTGTTAAGCGAATCACTGCCATTGTTAAGTTAGTAACATGGTTGTTAAGTGAATCTGGTTCCTCCATTGACTTTGCTTGTCAGAAGGTCGCAAAAGGTGATAACATGACCCTGGGACACTCCAATCGTCATAAATACGAGTCAGTTGTCAAGCATATGAATGTTGATCAGGTGACTAACAGGGATTCTTCAATGGTCATGTGAAAAATGGTCACAAGTCACTTTTTTCAGTGCCATTTTAACTTTGAATAGTCACTAAAGGAATTGCTTTAAGTCGAGGACTACAGAATCATGTCATTTTCTTGGCAATATTATTTACTATTGTCTTTTCCTGGGTTTTCTTTTTTTTAATTCACATTGTTTAAGTAAAACCTTGGCATTTTTTTTTACTGTTCTTCAATCCAAAAAGTAACCTACTCTGACCCTACTTAGTGTCTGAATTTACACAAGGTTAGCTACATACACAAGGGTTAGGAATAACCTTCAACTTGGATGGCATAGAAAAGACGAAAAAAATTGGTCGTTTTAAAAAAAGCAAAAACTGGCTATCAAGACTTCCACGACTTATCTGCAACGGGGTATTTGTGGAAAATATGAGAGGGATGGTGCTATTATACTCAAAAGTTTCTTTCCAGCCATCCCAGACAGATTTCTTTCCGCTGTGAAAAGAAAATGTTGGGGAAATGGATGTGTGTTTGGCTCTAACAAGACTGTTTCTGTGTCTTGGAAAATCTCACTGCAGGTACTGTCCATCCAGAAAGAATTGTGTAATTATTAAACACTGATGACAAGGTTTGGTTGAAAGCCCAATGGAGGACTTCAGAGACAGCTTGCTTTGATTTGGAGTGAATTACAGCCTGACTAGTTGATTTCAGACATGAGTTTTGGCTAGATTCGTGCCTCCCTCTGACTAACTTAGGAAAAACAAAAGACTTGTAGGAAGAAGTAGACAATTATGGAGAAAATAAATTCCTGTGACTGTACAGCTGGAAAAAGCTCAGTTAGGCCATCAAGTCCAAACCTGCTCAAGGTAAGAATTCAATTATCTTACACACGATGGACTGGCACTCATGACTAGTGAACCAGTGGTGGGATTCAAAAATTTTTACTACCGGTTCTGTGGGCGTGGCTTGGTGGGAATGGCTTGTGGGTGTAGCAGGAGAAGGTTACTGCAAAATCCCCATTCCCTCCCCACCCCACTAGCCTACTTTCCAGCTCTGTTCTCCTGTGCAGGGCAACAAAAGAAGACCCAGCCAATCAGCTGGGACTCAGGAGGCAGAGAAGAGATGGGAGCGGGGCCAGTCAGAGGCGGTATTTGCCGGTTCTCCGAACTTCTCAAAATTTTCTGCTGCCAGTTCTCCAGAACTGGTCCGAACCTGCTGAATGCCACCTCTGCAGGGAACCCCTTGTCAACGAATGTGCAGTTTGGAACATAAGTTGTTCTCTAGACTCGTCAAACCGAAATCCTGCAATCGTTCTTCATATGTTTTTGCCTCTTTAATCATTTTAGTTGCTCTTCTTTGCACTGTTCAATTTTCATATAAATAGTCTCTTTGACTCTCTTTGAAACGAATAATATGCTCTGTCCAGGATGTGAATCTGAATAGAATATACATTTTTTGAAGGGGGAAAAAAAAGCACATTTGGGACAACCATGACTTGGATGATTGAGAATCTCATAGACATTTAGCCATATTCTCTTAAACGGATTTCTCTAACATTCTGCTTATTCTTCCAATCCATAACTTAAAAGTATTGTTCTGGGTCTTATATCTTTGTTGACTGAGAACAATTGCTGAGTTTTCTCCAGGTGATGCCCATTCAATGCTTGGAACATACAGTACTATCAGATTCCTGTTTAGTAGTTGTTTTTAACCTTTACATGGATGCACAACTCCCATCCCTTTGTTCTACTGAAACATGAATGCACGTCCTCCACAAGGATTTGGGTGTCTTCAATTTGTAGTTTCTTCATTAGCCTATCTACCATCAGTTTTGAAGGTCCATCTCATGGCTGTTTCAGGATCTAGTGCTTCAGAAAGGATGAAAGAAGACAAGCTGTTGCTGACAGACTGTAGTTGTGGAACACAAGACTACATGGAGGGAAAGGAGACTCTTGTTGCCAAGTTTCCAAAATTTTTTGTTTGTTTGTTTCTGGGTTTTAATTATACCTTTCAGGATAACAGTTATCCAAAGTGGCTTCCAAACCATTTTAAATCAAAGTACACAATAAATATTTTAAAACAAAGAAATATCTAGACGTTTTTTTGGTAGGAAATTGATGCCAGGGATTGAAGGTATCAGTGGATAAGTCCAGCTGAGCAGGATTTTATGGCTTTTGACCTCTTTCACCTCTCTGCAGGATTCTCCTGCTGAACTGTTGGAAGTAATGTTTCAGAAATTCTTACTTGCTGGTTCCAAGATAGGAGACTTTCCATGGGATCAGATTTCTTTGTGTGAGTGTAGATAGCTAAACTAGTAGAAAATAACTGCATTGTTTGCTCCGAATGCTCTCTCTGTGCTGAAAATGTGAATTTAATTGTCATTTGTAGGCTGGAGAAGTTGGTAGTCAACAAGCCATCACATTTTCTGAAATGACTTGCTGGCCCAAACTAGAATGGGATTCTAAGTTGTTTTTAAAATGCTGCAACATAATGTAATTTATTCTAAGGCTGAACATGTTTGAGCCTGGACTTGCTGATTGTATTACTTTTTTTACTCTTTCTGTAGAATCAAAATGGTGGCCTTTGAAACTTGTTGGAGTTTGAGAAGGGAAACCTACTTCCAGATAGACATAAGTGCTTTCATGTTTCCTGGTCATCATCCCAGTTGCCAAATCATGTCTGATTTTGCAACCCCATGGACCACAGCACACCAGGAGGTGTCCCTGACATCTCTGTCTCCCAGCGTTTGCCCAAATCATTGCATCAATGACATTTTCTAACCATCTCATCCTCTCCCAACCCCTTTTCCTTTTGACTTCAATCTTTCTCAACATCAGGGTCTTTCTTCAATGAGTCCCCGCTTCTCATCTGGTGGCCAAAGTATTTGAGCTTCAGCTTTAGTACCTGTCCTTCCAAAGAACAGTAGGGTTGATTTTCTTTAGGATTGACTGTTCTGATCCCCACCAACCCAAGGGAATCTCAAGAGTTCTTTCCAACATCACAATTTGAGAGCATCTATTCTTCAGTGCTCAGCCTTCCATATGACCCAACTCACACAGCCATTCATTCTTTCTGGGAAAACTGTAGCTTTGACTATAGATCATCCTTTGCCTTCCTTAAATTAAGATGATGTCATGACAATGACAATTTATGCTGACACCAGTGATATGGTTAGGATCGGGGCATTACATTCTTTAGGGGTATATCTCCCCTCCCAAAAAGCTACAATTTCTGGATCTACTTTGTTTCTGGTTATTACAGTAATTTTGTCTCTCCTCTCCTTTCTGACCATTCTCTCTTCTGTTTCCCCCATCACAGTATCTGGGTGTATACATCAAATGCCTCTTTTCTCTTAGTAAGAAGTACAGAGAAGAGCAACCAGGATGATTAGGGGACTGGAGACTAAAACCTATGAAGAATGTTTACAGGAACTGGGCTTGGCTAGTCTAGTGAGGAGAAGGACCAGGGGAGACATGATAGCAGTCTTCCAATATTTGAGGGGCTGCCACAGAGAGGAAGGGGTCAAGCTGTTTTCTAAAGCACCTGTAGGCCAGACAAGGAACAATGGATGGAAACTGAACAAGGAGAGATTTAACCTGGAAATAAGGAGAAACTTTCTGACAGTGAGAACAATCAACCAATGGAACAGCTTGCCCTCGGAAGGTGTGGGAACGTCATCACTTGAGATTGGACTCCCATTTGTCAGAAATGGTGTAAGGTATCCCGCTTGGGTGAGGGGTTGGATTAGATGACCTACAAGGTCCCTTCCAACTCTGATTATCTCTTATCTCTTAGTATCATGGCCTATGCATCTGATCTATGAAAACTTACAAGTTAATAAATTCATTGTTTTTTTAAGATCCCAAAAGTCTCTTTTCTGCATTTTTAACTGGATAGACTGAGGACTGCGAGCTTAGCTGGGTGCCATTGTCTCAACATTTTCATAACCATCAGATTGTGCAGAAGGGTATTTAATTTGAGATATTAAATAAATAGGTAATAGAAATGCCATCTCACATTTACTTATTTTTTTTAAGCTGCCATTAATAAGATTTATAGAAAGAACAAAATGTAAAAGGTAAATATTGTTGTAGACAAAACATTCCATAAATGTGAAATATTAGCATTTGCTATAGTAGAGAAGATTTTGAAAAATGGCAATTCATTTGGAACAGTTTGGACCCCCAGAAAAAAAGACTATGGGGTGTCCAATAATTCTAAGAGAAAGACTATGGAAATTCACTCTGGAAAATAACTCATTAGATCAGAGGTGACCATCATATACATCTCCTCTGACAAGCTCTGAGTTCAGCATGTTTTGGATTAGTTTGAATTACCACACTATATTTAAGGCTCAACTACACGTTATATGAAATTTCAAACCATTTCTTTCCAATGCTTTAAAAATAATTTTAAAAAGGAGCTAGACTCTAGTTAATACAGGTAGTCCTTGACTTACCACCACAATTGAGGTCAAAATTTATTTTACGAACTGAGACATTTTTAAAGTGAATTTTGCCCATTTTACAAACTTCCTTGCCACCATTGTTAAGTGAAACATTGCGTTGTCAACTTAGTAATATGGTTGTTACGTGAATCTGCTTCCCCATTGACTTTGCTTGTCGGAACGTCTCAAAGGGGGATCACATGGTCACAGGACATTGCAACCAGGGGTGGGATCCTACTGGAAATAACAACAACCGGTTCGGTGAGCACACGCTTTGCACGCACTGTGCATGCGTGTAAATCAATTTCTGCAAGCAATAACCTTCTCCTGCTGACACGCGGCACTCAGCTGTGCCGTGCAAAGCAACGAAGATTGCTTTAGCAGGGAAGAAAGGACAGCCTTCAGCCTGGGTGGGAGGGTGCGCCCAATCAAAGCAAAGAAGATCTTTGGAGCGAACCGGTTCATTGTCAGCTGCTCTTTGGAACTGCCAGTTCTATAGAACTAGACCGAACCGATAGAATACCACCCCTGATTGCAACCGTCATAAGTATGATGTCGTAGTTCCAAGTAATGAACCCAGATCAAATCAGGACTCTGAGGCTTCAGTCAGGCTCAAAGAACTTTTATTGAGTACATCATATTGGCACATAGAAAGGTGAAACTAGCTCTAAATACAGATACAGATTAACCAGTGATGGGATTCAAATTTTTTTACTCCCGGTTCTGTGGGCGTGGCTTGGTGGGCGTGGCAGGGGAAGGTTACTGCAAAATCCCCATTCCCACCCCACTAACCTGCTTTCCAGCTCTGTCCTCCTGTGCAGGGCAACAAAAGAAGACCCAGCCAATCAGCTGGGACTCGGGAGGCAGCGAATAGATGGGGCGAGGCCAGTCAGAGGTGGTCTTTGCCGGTTCTCTGAACTCCTCAAAATTTCTGCTACTGGTTCTCCAGAACTGATCAGAACCTGCTGAATACCACCTCTGAGATTAACAGAGTTGGAGGGGATCTTATAGGTCATCTAGTCCAACCTCCCTGCCCAGCAGGCCCTACACCATTTTTGACAGATAGCAATCCAGTCTCTTCTTGAAAGCTTCCAGTGATGAAGCTCCCACAACTTCCGAAGGCAAACTTTTCCATTGGTTGATTGCTGTGTCAGAAAGTTTCTCCTTGTTTCCAGGTTAAATCTCTCCTTGTTCGGTTTCCATCCATTATTCCTTGTCTGGCCTACAGGCACTTTGGAGACTAGCTTGACCCCCTCCTCTCTGTGGCAGCCCCTCAAATACTGGAAGACCGCTATCATGCCTTCCCTGGTCCTTCTCTTCACTAGACTAGCCAAGCCCAGTTCCTGTAATGATTCATCGTTTTTCCTGCACATTCGGGTAGTTAAAAGAATAGAAACTTCCCACCCCCCTCAGGTGTCCTAGGTCACGTTAACCAATCAGTCTGGCAGCAAAGCTTCCCCCTTGGTCTCAGCAGATGTTTGTTGCCATGACCTTGGTTCTCACGCTGAGTTTGGTCGATGTTTTGTCTAGCAGATTAAGACACCACATTCCAATACCTTCTGGCTCCCACTTCTCCCCCCCCAAGAGTGGCAACTGAGAAACGAAACAAAAGTAAGCATGGCTTCTGCCCAAGTCATTTTGAAAATTAACATATGAATCTGTTGCCAAGCAACTGAATTTTGATGTGACCATGGGGATGCTGTAATGGTCATAAATGTGAAAAATGGACATCAGTCCCTGTTTTCAGTGCCGTTGTAACTTTGAACAGTCACTAAAGGAACTGTTGTAAGTTAAGAACTACTTGTTATGTAGGAAAGAAAAATGAAAAAAGAAAAAAAAATCTTCTTTTCTTCTTCTTCTTTTGCACCAAGAAAAATTCCTTGTGTGTCCAATCACAGTTGGCCAATAGAGAATTCTATTCTATTCTATTCTATTCTATTCTATTCTGTTCTATTCTATTCTATTCTATTCTATTCTAGATAGAACATATGGATGGCACCCACCCATCTGAAAAAGGCTGGACTACAACTTGATTTTGTCTAATTTATTGGCAAAACAAAACAGGGAACTTGCATGAAGTACTTTGCATAAAGATATGTACCTGATTTTTTCATTAGTGACATTTCTGAAACAATTTTTAACACAATCCTGGAGTTTAATGAATTATTTGCTGCATCTGGTTTATGCCTTGCTTTAAAGAACCTATTGATTTGGTGGTTCTAATTGGTGTTTGTTTGTAAGTTGATCTGAATAATGTAAATACTACCTTCTAGGGGTTGCTAATGTACCATTTATTCAAATCTAATCAATAAATATTTCCTAATATGTGTATGATTATATTTTTCTAAAACGTGAAATAATATTTCCGAACAATAGTATTTCCTAGCATGATTTGATTGCTTATTGTAACCTATGATTATTATTAAGTGTTGTACCTCCTGGTTCTTGACTTTTGATGAATATCTTTTCTTTTATGTACACTGAGAGCATTTGTACCAAGACAAATTCCTTGTGTGTCCAATCACACTTGGCCAATAAAGAATTCTATTCTATTCTATTCTATTCTATTCTATTCTATGCTAAATAGAATGCTTGAGCAATTTAATCACTTATTTGCTATATCTGGTTTATGCCTTGCTGTAATGAATCTGGTTTTGGTTTTATGGTTCTAATCTATGTTTGGTTGCAAGCTGATTTGAGTAATGAAAATATTCATCTCCCAGACTAGAGCTTGCTAATGTACCATTTATTGGTGCTTATGAATACCTTGGTATTGTATTTCGCCCTCTACTGGTCTCTTCTTTTCTTGCTGTTAGGAGTCCAGTGTGATAGGTTTCTTTGTCTGAGACTGAGTTGGAAACAATAGAGAAATATAGAAAAGACAGAGAGATTTGTGAAACATCCTGTAAATATTTGGCAGTATTCTGCCCCATTTCCTGCTACTGTATATTAGCAGAACAAACCGGGTACACGATGCAGAGAGATAAAAGTCTTCATTAACTAAGTCTTCTGGAATGCACAGGCTTCTGCAAACAGTGAATCATAAATAGTAGAATTCTAAATAAAACTTAGGAATTCATAAAATCAAAAATATTGTTCTTACACATTTTAAACAAATTCATTTAAAGGAAAGTGAGAAAATTTATTAATAAGCTACAATCTAGAAGATATAATGTCCGGACATATCAATTCTGTTCATGTCTCTAAATATTGTTATTGCTGTTGCTTTGGGTCATAATTTTTCAAATATTCATGCAAAAGTATAAATTGTAGATATAGTACAAAACCTTATCTTGTCAAAAAAAAAGGGCAGTAGGATTTTGTTTTGTTTGGCTTTTTATATAACACCTATAAAAGGTACCTAAAGATGAAATTGTTTGTAAATACTATTTCATGTTTTAGAAAAATATAATAATACACATGTTAGGAAATATTTATTGATTAGATTTGAATAAATGGTACATTACCAACCCTAGAAGATAATATTTACATTACTCAGATCAACTTACAATCAAACACCAATTAGAACCATCAAATCAACAGGTTCTTTAAAGTAAGGCATAAACCAGATGCAGCAAATAATTGATTAAACTCCAGGATTAAAAATTGTTTCAGAAATGACACTAATGAAGAAATCAGATACATATCTTTATGCAAAGTACTTCATGCAATGCCAATAAATTAGACAAAATCAAGTTCTAGTCCAGCCTTTTTCAGATGGGTGGGTGCCATCCAGATGTTCTATCAAGAATAGAATAGAATTCTTTATTGGCCAAGTGTGACTGGACACACAAGGAATTTGTCTTGCATATGCTCTCAGTGTACATAAAGGAAAAGATACATTCACCAAGAGTCAAGAACATAAGGTACAACACTTAATGATAGTCATAGGGTACAATAAGCAATCAAATCATACTAGGAAATAGTCAATATAAATTGTAAGGATACAAGCGATAAAGTTACAGTCATACAGTCACAAGTGGGAGGGGATGGGTGATAAGGAGTGATGAGAAGATTAATAGTGATAGTAATGCAGACTTTGTAAATAGTTGAATAGTGTTGAGGGAATTATTTGTTTAACAGAGTGATGGCATTCGGGGAAAAACTGTCCTTGTGTCTAGTTGTTCTGGTGTGCAGTGCTCTATAGCGTCGTTTTGAGGGAAGGAGTTGAAACAGTTTATATCCGGGATGTGAGGGGTCTGTAAATATTTTCACAGCCCTCTTTTTGACTTGTGCAGTATACAGGTCCTCGATGGAAGGCAGGTTAGTAATAATTGTTTTTTGCTGCAGTCCTAATTATCCTCTGAAGTCTGTGTCTGTCCTGTTGGGTTGCAGAACCAAACCAGACAGTCACAGAGGTGCAAATGACAGACTCAATAATTCCTCTGTAGAACTTTATCAGCAGCTCCTAGTTGGAATGATGTTCTACCTGGTGGCAAAAAATAAAGACGTTCCCTAAAATCTCATTGCAGCTGCTATAATCTTCACAGTCCTGATTAGAGTTGCCAAATCTCTAGTTTCTAGGCTCCAATTCTGGGGTGATGATTGTGGCCTCTTGTTTTTTGAAACTTGTGATAGGTCACTGCTGGGGGCAAGTAGACCTTGTTATTTAAATAATAATAATTGTGTTTTCCAGAAATGGTATCATGTCCTATTTTTATACACCTCTCTTTCCCAACTTGGTATCCTCCGGATATGTTGGTCTCCTACTCCCCGCCAGACAGCATGACCATTGACCTTAATGGTAGCCTGGTGCTTCAGCTTGTGCCAAGAAACTTGTGGTCTTCCTGCAAGTCAAGAGCGATGGTTTCCTGAAGCAAAGTCCACACAGAGGATGTTATATGAATCATATCTGGTATGTGTTGAGCAATGTCCTTATTAGGCTCTCAATGGTTATAAAAGCATGTCAACCTTTGGTATCGTTCTCTATGCCGATTTAAGGATAGAAACTTAATAACCTTGGGGCAGGATTTATGAAAACATAGTCATCCTGGTAGACATTTATAGCAATAGCTAAATAGGAAGTTAATTTTTGAATTCTGGAATTTCAGGAGCTTTTATTACTCAGGTTATCATTCTTTTGTTCTGAGAGTGATTGGTGAGACTGGTTAAAACTGGGGCTTGAATTTGCATCCTTCAATCTCAAGAAACTGTGTGGTATCGTACAAAGCTGGAGTGTCCTCTCCAGAGCATGAGGCCTGGGTAATTTAATATGGAGGATAAATTGTTACTCAAATGGCAGATTCCCCCCTCTCCATGTCACTGAAATAGTCTAATGGAACGGCAGAGCCAATACAATTAGTTCCAGCTGTGTCATGGGAATTACCAGAACGTGATTGTACACAGTCACAAACTGCTTCCGGAACTCTGGCTCCGGATTTTGCCTTGAGGTTGACTCCTGAAGCCTTTTCCAATAATAGATATAGCCACAAGGCAATGGAGGTTTGAAATCAGAGTTTCCCTTCTCCTAGAAGATGGTTCTACCGTTTTATCTGCCGTTGGGGCATAAAGCCCTCTTCTGCCTTCAAAAACTATTGACCATCTTCTCCTGTAAACCTGGATTGCTCTTACGAGGTGCTACCAATGGGGCTTGGTACCGTGGTATTTACTGGTTTTATTCCTTCATACAGGCAGGTTACAGAAACTGATAATGAAGAAATGCTTCATTAATCTGTAAGATCCTTGGATTTCTGGAAGTTTTTTTGAGGGGGATACGTTATTTATATCTACTTTAAAAAGTAGAATTTTCCTAAACTTCTGAAATGAATTGTCAACAATCATTAGATGCCATCCACTCTGCCATGGAAATTCATTGGCCAGTCACAGAATTATTGGGAAGAGAAAATGAAGGGAAACCCCCATGAACTCCAGTTTGAATTTCTGGAAAGAAAACAGAATATAAATATAATAAATTCTTTTTTTCCCATTCATAGCCACTGAAGAAAGAAAGATTCTGAATTAGTGGTGGAATAAGTGAAGGCTGGATGTGAACTAATTCATTGAAAAATATATTGACAAGAAAGAGCTGTTATTCGTTGTTAGAAATGCCACTTGTTCAAAGCTTGGGGATGCTCAGAATCTGATTTTGTTCTTGGACAATTTGGTGGAAGTCTAGCCATAACAGTCACTTTCAAATCACATCAGAGTTGAATCCAAAACCAAAAATTGATATGGAATGCAGCTCTCCGGTTTATTCTGATCTCATTAGATTTTATCATTCCACTAATTGTTTTCCAGCCTTGCCTGGAAATACTACCCCTTAAGGCCTCAGAGTCACCAAGTCAGAGGTGGCTTGCCTTTGCTACTGTCAGACTGGCCACAGCCTGCTCCATAGGAAAGAACAACCCTTGACTCCAAAGGTGTTATAGAGATAGTACTTTTACTAGAGATGCTGAGTGCAGCGGGAGTGAGGCAAGCTCTGGAAAAACCCACACAAAAATCATATATTGAAAGCAATCTCCCCCAATGTCCAAAACCCTCGCCCTTGTGAGACTAGTCCAATCAAGCTCCGTTCTGATGTTTTGGGAACCCAATGCTTCAGGCGCCGCTGTAAATTCCTTTCCCGGGGTTGGTGTCCTTGAAAGTAGGAAGATGACTCTGTTTGGCACCTCTGGTTCCTGTTAGTATCCATCCTCCCAAATTCTCACAGCATTCTTTCATGCCGCCAGCAGTCTTCCCCACCCAAATGCCCCCTCCCTCTTAGGTATGGCAGTTCCTAGCGAGCTTCAAAGAAAGTGAAGATAAGTATCTGACAGCTGCACTACTTAAACTTGAAAGAACACTTAAGAGAACACTATTTTTGTATTCTAAGAGCCTCAAGAATTGGTCTTTTAAGAGTATTCTCCCTCAGAGATGGAGATCCAATAAAAGGACCTAGACCAGCCAGCCTTCTGCTTAGGGGAGCTCAGAAGTTCTTCGCACTGTGCTGAGGCAATTGCTCCAACCAGCATTTTCTATAGGGCTCTGTCCAGGGTCCTGATGTGAGTTTGCCCTGTGAAAAAGCAAGACCTCACGTAGTTTCCCCTCAGCTTTGACTTGTAGTGGGACAGGACTGAACTGTATTTGTTATTCAAACTGTGGTTTCTTATTGGTTGCTGGTCCTTATTTAAAACCCATTTGATTAGAGCAGGGGTCTTCAAACTTGACAGCTTTAAGATTTGTGGACTTCAACTCCCAGAATTCCTCCTCCAGTCATGGTAGCTCAGGAATTCTGGGAGTTGAAGTCCACAAGTCTTAAACTTGCCAAGTTTGAAGATGCTTGGATTAGAGTAAAGGGGGTGTTTTTGTCTTCTTGAAACATGGTCTGAGGTTTCGTGATGTTTCCAGGAGGATAAACATTTTTTCAATCAATAAATATTGTGCTCATCTCTGCATTTGGCAGGTGATATTAAGGTGCTGGATGGTGAAATGGCTAAGCTTGTCATCTGATCAGAAAATGATATCTTAATCATCCTGTTGCTTTTCGGGCTTCATCTCTGGATACTTGAATAACACTCTCTTTCTGTAACAGAATAACAGAAGAGTTGGAAGGGATTTTTGAGGTCTTTGTCCAATCACTTTCTCAAGCAGGAAACCCTATCCAATTTCAGATAAGTGGTTGTCCAATCTCTTCTTAAAAGTTGCTCCTGTGTTAGAGCACCCACAGTTTCTGGAAGCAAGTTGTAGAATCCTCTAATCCATGGGATTGTGTTGCAAATCATGTGGTCTAAATAGAGGTCAAGTTTGGCATTCTCTAGTCTAACTAAAGTAGAGTTTGACATTTTGGTTAGTTAGTTAGATGTCATCTGGAGATTATATAGAAAATGCCACTTTGACCTTTTTCCAGTGGTAGTGTTTCCAAGAACAATCCTAGACCAGGAAGCCTGGCTCACATTCACTCAACTCCCAGTTGGATTGCTGCAATGTGCTCTACTTGGGGCTGACCTTGAAGATCATCCAAAAATTATGATCCCATATGTTCAGTTCTGGTTGCATGCGTGGATCATATTGTACCAACACACTGGCCTTCGACTTCTTTCCAGGTCTAATTCATTTCTTAAAAAGCTCTGAATGGCATAAGATCAGGTTATTTGCACTTCTTCCCAAGATTGTCAACTCTTTCCACCTGATCAAATACAGTGAACATATTGGAGGTCCCTTCACTTAAATAGAATTCTTGGTAGACCACAGATTAAACATGAGCCAGCAATATGCCACAATGGGCAAAAGAGCCATTTCAGTTTTGAACTGTGTCAATAGAGGTATAATCAAGACCACAAGAAATAATAATAATAATAATAATAATAATAATAATAATAATAATAATAATTTATTCGACGTGGATGCCGCCCTTCTCCCTAAGGACTCAGGGCGGCGAACATTAAAATACGACAAATTTACAATAAAAACAGATTAAACATAACAAGTCGAACTATCAGTTTAAAATTAACAGTTAAAATCCCCCCTCCCAAGTCATTCCAGGCCGGCCTGTTGAAACAGCCAAGTCTTCAGGTCCCGGCGGAAGGAGCAGAGATCAGGGGCCAAACGGAGGTCCACGGGGAGCTGATTCCAAAGGGCGGGCGCTCTCACGGAGAAGGCTCTAGCCCTGGGGACCGCCAGCCGACAATGCCTAACCGACGGTATCCCAAGGGGTCCCTCCTATGGAAGCGAACAGGGTGATCGGACTGTGATGCTGGCAGGAGGCGATAGGACCACTCTACTTTGAACTGGTGAGACCACACTTTAAATACTGTGTCCAGTTCTGGTTGCCACCATACAAAAAGGAAACCAAGGAACTAGAATGAGTGTAGAGAATAGCAACAAAGATGGTTCAGAACTTGGAAGTTAAGTCCTATAAAGAATTATTATAGGAACTGAATAGGTTTAATCTAGCAAAGAGAAGGTCAAGGGAAGATATGATACCAGTATTCTAATGCATGAAAGGATATCAAAGAGCAGAGGTGTGTATATATTCTTCATAGCAGGGATCGCCAGCCTTTAGGACCTCAGGGACCACCAAACTCATAATTTTAAATCCCGCGGACCGGAGACCCTGGGAAAATGAGCCTTGGTGGTGCAGGCTGTTAAATGCCTAGCACTTAAGTTCCAGCTGCCTGCAATTACTGCAGGCTCAAATCCCATCAGGCTCAAGGTTGACTCAGCCTTCCATCCTTTTGCGGTAGGCAAATTGAGGACTCAAGATTGTTGGGGGCAATAAGCTGACTTTGTAAAAATGCCGCTTAGTAATAAACAGGCATATACAATGGAATGAAGGCTATTGCTGAGTGCATTGGGTTGTATCCCAAAAATTGTAAGCCACCCTGAGTCTTCGGAGAAGGGTGGCATATAAATGTAATTTTAAAAAATCCCCAAAAAAGTCTGCAGGAAAATTCCCCACCCCATTTTCTTACCGATTGACCATTCTTTGTTTGGGATCACAGGATACTGTCTCCAGCTCCATTCTTGGGGGGGAGGGAGAGAGAAAGACTTTGGGCTTCATGCAGGGAAAGCAGCAGAAGCAACAGAAGTCTTTCTTTCTCTCCCCCAAATTTCTCCAGAAATGAGTCTTTGTGAGCCTTGTCACATCAGCACAGCTTCTTGGAGCAGGATGCCTTGCAGAGTCCCAAAGACTCATTTCTGGTGGAGTTTGGGGAGAGAAAGAAAGACTTTTGCTGCTTTCCTTACATGCAGCCAAAAGCAGAAGAAAGAAGCAGAAAGAAGCAGCCCGATGGCCAGGCCAGGCACATAGGGCAATTGGGGCAAGTTCCCCCCCCTGCCCTTTCCCCCCTCCCCTCACTATCTCATGTTGTTCGCAATGCAAGTGATGCAAGCCTTGTGTTCCCATGGGCCATGTGGGCGGCGCAGCCTTGTGTTCCCACACAGCCTGGATTAATTGCTTTGGGGGGTGCTTGGGGGGGTGACATTTCTCTGCGGACCACCAAAATTTCCTTGTGACCACCAGTGGTCCCCAGCCCACTGGTTGGTGACTACTGCTTTATAGCAGTTCAGAATTGAACTGCTGGGCTCTGTGAGCAGAGTTAGCCTGCAATACCGCATTCTAACCACTGCGCCACCACCGCTTCTATTCTTTTACATTCTCTCCTAGTGGAACGTACATGCAAAATTGAGTTATTTTAAAAGTCATATTTTATCATGTTTGCATGGGGGTGGGATATTAGAACCTCTCTATGGCACATTCCTTTTTCACATTCCTTTCAGCTGTGCCTCTCTCAGATGAAGAAACTGGACTGGTGTCATTTAGTTGTCTCTGAAAGTAACAATATGGCTCTTTTATCATGTGGCTCTGTGATATTGCAAACAGAATGCGCCCCCTCCAACGCCCAGCAAGATATGAACAATGAAAAACTCAGCTGCTGCAGAAATGACATATACTGAGATATATTAGCCAAACCATTCCTTCTAGTACTTTCGGGTGAGGGGGTGCAGCAAATATCCTCACCAAGCAGAAAAGAGTAATCTTACTCTCTCTAAAGCTAGAAGAAACATTTGAGATTATAATTCTCCAAATTCCATGCTAGTGAGTATACTGGTAGGATTTATTGTAGTTGCATTTCAAAAATATCTGGAGGGCATCATGTTCACATTTCAACCTCTCTAAAACCCTGTCAACACATTTCCAGCAGCTTAAAAAAAGTACGGAAAATGTAGAAATTCAGGTGATGGGACAGGCGTATTTATTCATACATTGTAGTGGTACATGGGAGAGATGATGGGGTGATGGGGTAATGGGGCAAAGAGATTCTAACTATGAAACAGTTAGATAAGAGACAGCATAGCCCACAGATGCATAAGGGGTCTAATCTAACTAAAGTAGAGTTTGACATTTTGGTTAGTTATTTAGATGTCATCTGGAGATTATATAGAAAATGCCACTTTGACCTTTTTCCAGTGGTAGTGTTTCCAAGAACAATCCTAGATCACTCAACTTTCAGTTGGATTGCTGCAATGTGCTCTACTTGGAGCTGATCTTGAAGATCACCCCAAAATTATGATGCCATATGTGCACTTCTGGTTGTGCCATGTGTGGACCATATTGTACCAATGCACTGACTTCCAACTTCTTTCCAGGTCTAATTCATTTCTTTAAAAGCTTTGAATGGCATAAGATCAGGTTTTCTGTAGGGTGATGGGGAAAAGAGTTTCTAACTATGAAACAATTAGATAAGAGACAGCGTAGCCCACAGATGCATAAGGGGTGGAACAAGAGGTTAAAAATGGACTTTCCCCTATAGAGGGAGAATTTTACCTTCAGACCTGCTAGATTCAGCTAATGTAGCTTTCCAATGAAGTAGAATTAGATTATCTGGATGTATTTCCTGTTTGGTCTACCTGTTAAGGCCGACATGCACAGACATTTCAGATGGCAAGGACTCCTTTCTTCTTATTTTTAGTTTCAAAGATGCAATCAGGACTTGTTTACACATTCAGCAGGCTTTTGTCCATTTAAAACTGGAACCTGAAATGTTGTTGGAAATAAAGCTACATGATGATGCAGCACATTTCTGGGGAAATTATTGGTTCCAGCTTCAAAAAAATCAGGGCCCCATGCAAAGCATTAAAAAAAACCTCTCTGTCTTCACTACTTAGTAATAACTTCCCTCAGCACCTAAAGAGGGCAGTCCAGTTTTTTTTCCCCTTCACCTTCTCCACAAACTAATATTCCACAAAGATGGTAGTGAGAATAATGCCTTGACACAACAGTGGCATCTCTAGCCCTTTCTATTCCCTATTCTATTCCAGCCATTTGAATTGGGCATCAAATGGCAGGAAGAGAGGATAAAATAGCTCAGTTGAAATGTTGAGAGAAGTGGAAAGTAAAGGCAGGGAAAGTGGACAAGTAAATGTTTTATTCAAGCAGGTGACAACCATTGTTTCTCCTTAGCCAGCACAGAAATCAATAATAAACTGGGAGATATCAATCAACCTTAACTCCTCCCTTTGCTCCAGCTCAGCTATTTCCTAATCAATTAAGCAGGAGGGGATTGCACCAAGGGGAAGCTTAAAACTCTCCTATTTCACTCCTTCCAAGCTGGGAAACAAGTACCACAAGCAATAGCAATAGCATTTAGACTTATATACCACTCCATAGTGCTTTATGAAACTCTCACAGTAGTCTACAGAGTAGCCTATTGCCCCCAACAATCTGGGTCCTCATTTTACTGACCTCAGAAGGATGGAAGGCTAAATCAACCTCAAACTAATTAGGATCGAACTCCTGGCTATGGGCAGAGTTAACTGAAACATATACTGCATTCTAACCACTGTGCCACCAGGGCTCTTTGTGTGTTAGATCGAGAATTAATCTCTCGGGAATCTCTTTAAAGGCAGGGATCTTCAAGCAGTGATACCCAATGGAATCAGTTTTCACCACCTTTCATTCACCCCGACTGGAGTAACAGTTTCAGAAAGTAAATTTTAATGAGCTTAGATAGAAAGCTTCACTAGCTAGAAACAGCCCTAAGCCAGCAATTGAGCCACCTACTCAGGTGAGGTGGACAGCTATACAAACCATATCAAACCTTTAAAAATCCCCATTTCTGAACTGAATATTAGATTTCAATATAAAGTATCACAGTGGTGATAGCACGAATTCAGCCCTGACTTAGTTGAAAAAGGTGAGTAGGGTTGGATCCAATCAGTACCAGGATTACCCCCAAAATTCTGGGGTGGCAAACTGGTTTGGAAAAAAAATTAAAGAAAGAAAGAAAAACAGGCAAGAACAAATCTGTACTACTGCTAAGAAGAAAATACAGATATCTTCTGTTAGTCAAAGGAGGGAGTGAAATTATTTCTCCATTATAAATTAGCCTGTTCTATAACTTCACTCTTTTTCCTCCTAGAAAGGAAAACTGCCTTTTCCCCCCCAAAAAAAAATCAACCTTAGTGACATTTCGGAAAACTGTAAAAAAAAAACTCAAGTTCATCTTTATCCCATATTAGCCATTCATTAAGATGGTTCTTTGCTGGATACTTGCAGCTGTAGCTACAATGAAGAAACAAATGATAGAAGAATCCCTTAAAAGTTGGTTTGGGGTTCACGTTTTTCCCCTGACTGCCCAGGTGCTGTGGCACAGCAATTAATTATGGCTTTGGCCAAGATGCCCCATTCAATGGTTATTGCTCCTAAGAGTTTTCCTTTGATGTAATAAGAAGTCTCAGTGTTGTCTGCGAAATGATGATGGTTGCAAATAGAGATTACTCATTAATAAACAAACTATGAATGAGAGCATACAGTTCCAGGAACACTTCTGCTGTTAGTAAAAGGCCTGAGGAAATAGAATATCCTACGGAAAGTGTCCATTAAGCTTTCCCAGATTTGGGGTGGTTGTTGTTGTTTTTGTAGAGTATGCATTTTCTTTGAAAAATGACTAATTAGAAGTCACCAGAGGAAACTGTATTCATTTCTTAATGTTAGTACTCTGAAAATAACCTAAAACAAAAGCACCGGGGGAAGACAGTTGAAAGAGAAATGTGAGAAACTTCTTACCAACTCTCAGTGGGTATCATCAATTATTAAATTCTAAGATACATTAGAACATCACTAGGGAGCAAGATTTAGGTCAAGAACTTAGCAGGAAAGTTTTGGCAACTCCTAAGTCAATAGGAATCCGAACTGAAAAACTAACTTGCTTGTGACCAGTTTAAGGAAGCTCATTGTGCCTCAAACAGAGCAAAATGTTTAATAGAAAAGTAGACACCTTTACAACCTGGATTTACAGCATGACTTACAAACATCTTATTACTTAAAATCCAGTCTGCCGTCCTGGAAACCAGGAATGTCACTTTGTTGAGAAGATGGATTTGTTCACATAGATGCCTTGATGAAGTTTGCTATTTTGGTCGACCAAAATGCATTTACTTCCGCCAAAGGAAATGCAGGCTTTGCAGTTATTGTACAGTGCAGGGGAGTTTAAATGTAACTAAGTTTAATGCTGTGAGATAGACAGGATTAATATACAGTATATAGCATGGTAAAGAATTCTTTGCTAGATTGAACTTTTAAGTCATGGATGATTCCAGCTGAAGGAGAATGTGATTTTTAAGATTTAAGATCAGGAAGCCTCATTCACAGGCATCTTCTACAAGGTTGAAAAAAAATGTGCATTGCTATGTCATGACATAGAGCTTGTATTTTCACATTGAAGTAAAAAAAAACTGTCTATGGAGACTCTCAGGCATATCAATGTTCCATATCAATGAAGTTTGGGACTTCAGAGTGATTCCTGATGCTTTCCTTGAAAAGGGCAATGCATTCTCATGTATATACATAGAGCTGTGATGGCACAGTGTTTAGAACACAATATTGCAGGCTAACTTACTGATCACTGTCAGAAGTTCGGTTCTGACCAGGTAAAGGTTGATTCAGCCTTCCATCCTTCTGAAGTTGGTAAAATGAGGACCCAGATTTTTGGGGGGCACAGGCTGACTCTGTAAACCACTTAGAAAGGGCTGTAAAGCACCATGAAGTGGTGTATAAGTCTAAATGCTATTGCTATTGCTATTGCTAAGATCTTATTATGGCTTTTTTTCTGGCAGTTTAACTTGAGTTGGAACTGTTCCACTGTTAGCCCTGGCCATGCCTTTGCTGTTATAACTGACTTCTTCCATTTCCATGTACCAATAATATTTCCATCCTTGCCATTCCAACCTCCAGCCACAAGCAGCACAACTTGTTTGCATGTTCTGTTAATTTTGGATTGAACTTGACCATAAAACTTGTCAAACTTCCTCTTCCTCTGCATCAGTGGTCAAAGCATAAACTTGGACAACCAGCATATTAAAGGGTTATCCGTGAAGTTTAATTGATATTATTTGACCGTTGACTACAAGATACCCAAGTGCAATCTTTGCTATATCCTTCCTGACTAAGTAAACAATAACACCACTCCTTCTTTGTTTTTATAACCTGAGTAGTGAACAGTATGATCTTCTGAGTGAAAGCATCCAATTCCAGCCCATTTGAATTCACTGATGCCCATAATGTTAATGTACAGTCCATTCACTGCACCTTTCACTGAGTTAAGCTTTCTCATACTCGTACTCTTTAAGTTCCACATTTCCACTGTAATTCCGCAATTTGAAATTTTGGGATTTTCTTTTCCTGCGTGGCAACCATTATTTATTTATTAATCTATTCAACTTAGATGCTGCCCATCTTGTTTGGTGGCAACTCAAGGCAGCTTACAGTCAGTAAAAAAGGTTTAACATTGAAATATCAAAGCAATGAATTGCAACATTAGCTTAAAATGATTGAAGATGGAGGGAAGAGAGCAAGATGCACATGGAGGGGATGTAGGGTCTTAGGTCAGGCTGTTAACCACCTGCCACTGGGGCCTCACCAGTAATAAGATGTCCTGAAAGTTTTAACCTAGTCACGTCATAAATAGCATGGCTACTCTGAAAGTTCCATGGTTCTTCTTCAATAATACGTTGAGGGTCATCCAACCTCATCTGGCACTATCTTGCCAATCATGTCTTCTATCCAGGTGGTAGAAATGGTGAAAATGTCGGAGTCTTTTGCGGTGTTTTCTCCCGTGCAATGCCTTTGTCATTGTCATTAAAGTGATAATCTGCCTCCCACATTTTCCTAGTTTAACATTTTTATTGAGTTATAAAGTATTATAAAATACAAAGTAAATTGAAAATTATTTGAATCCCACCACTGTGTACACTAGAGGTGACCCTTTGAGAGCTCTATGCAATGAAATTTCATTTTAATGTATGCCGATTAGTGTACATTTAAGTAACAATAATATTATTCTAAGTTCTATAACTTCTCCATGAATGCATTGAACAACTAAAGGGGTATCATACAACTTGTCTTACTCCATGCTTCATGCTCAATTTACTATGCATCCCAATTAATCTCATGCATGTTCTATCCATTATATCTTATTAAAAAAAACGTTAAGTGAAATTCCCTGCAATAATATCTTGTTACCAAGTGGATTGTATTCGCATATCTTTCTCCATTCTTTTGGCACATACATATATAGCACAAAAATGTAAAGCTTGCTGACCTGGGTATGTTATCAAAGGAAACAGTTTTACTTAAAATCTTGTTTTTGCCAACATATTTTGCAAAGTATTTGGACTGAAGTCAAACCACTGTGGTTCTCAGCTGTGTTTCCTCTTACTATTTCCCCAGGTAGTTTCGGCATAGTACTCTGAAACAGAATATTCTTTTAGGGAATTTAAAAAGAAGACAAGGAGTTCAGAAGACGGTTTATAGTTATAAAAATACTCCGAAGGGTATTAAGCCACAAATGTAACAGCCCTCAACTGCCATTTCTAAATTTCCAGTGATTGCAAACTGTTCCCAGAGACAAAAAGAAAAAAGAAAGAAAACCAAAAAAATCCTGCATGAAAAAAAATCAGTCACAAAATATTTAAAACATGGTTACAAGATGTAATTTTGTCTATTTTTCCCTCTCTGTGTAGAATTTTACTAAGTAAGTTTTAGCTAACTCGGCCACAGTGCCCATTTGGGAATGTTTTAAAAGTTGAAATGTTCCCAGTGTTGTAACCTTAAATATGAACCACTAACATGCCCAATCAAAACCAAATCTGATCACAATATAAGATGAATTAGAGGTCTTCATTTACCACCACAATCTCTGTCATCATCTATTTATTTGTGCTATGAAGCTGCAAGCTTTAATAATAGAGGTTTGTCATCATCTGAATACAATCTTTTATTATGAAATTTGGTTAATGCTCCCAAACTCTGTTCAATCTTGCCAGGCTAATATCTCAAAAACGCGTTTCCCATTTTAAATATTAAGATTGCAAACATATGAATACCATTGCTTTGGCCTTGGTAGCATTGAATTCCTTCCTTCATTGCTTGCAATAAAATTCCCTTTAAAGATTCTAGGGAGACAGCTTAAAATGAAATTTGGAATGCAGAACTAATCTCCTTTTGGTTTTTTGTGGGGATTTATTGTAGTCCTTCTTAGCATTGAATAATTCATTACTGAACTCTTATAGTACAATAAAAATTAAACGGACCATGCTCAATAAGCAATATGAAATGCTGACAGCATGGCTTTTTTAAAAAAAAATAGTTTCTGGGTCTATAAAGTATTTCTCTCTCCCATATTGCCCCAGCCTCTGGTTATATTAAGCAACAGGTTGTCAAAATAAAATCTTCATATTCAGTTAGGCCATTTAGGAAAGATGTGTTGACAAACAGAGACCCCGTAAGGCATCTGTGCAATCTCAAGTAAAATTTGAAATTCACATACCAGCTTTCAGCTGTTTGTTCACTCAATTAAAATATTTTTAAAGAATAAAACTAGGTGGAATCTGTTGGTTACTGAAAAGGTGCACAGAGTGGTCACTGTTTGGTTTGATAGTAGAAGTGCCTCAAATAGAAGACCCATACAGAGAGTGGTAAGGACAACTGAGAATAGAATAGAATAGAATAGAACAGAACAGAACAGAACAGAATAGTAGAGTTGGAAGGGACCTTAGAGGGACTTTAGTTCAACCCATCCTCCAGCTCCGCCCCACATGCAGGACAAGCGTACCGCAATGACCAACCTGACCCTGGGTGAATTGGTTGTTAAATTACCACACACCCCACTATCAAAGTGGATCCTGGGCACTGCGCTGCAATGGAGAAATGGGCAATGGAGTGGCAGGCACAAGGGAAGGAGGAAGAGCAGGGAGAAGAGGGGAAATGGTCTCCTCCTTCCCTTGGGCTGGCCGCTTTGTTGCCCATTTCTTCATTGCAGCGCAGCGCCCAGGATCCACTTTGATAGCACTTTGATAGGGGTGGTGGTGGTAATATAACAACCAGTTCACTTGAACCAGTGTAAACTGGCTGAATCCCACCACCGATGTGCCCTCACCAAAGTGGTCCCTGCCTTTGGGAACACTTTCCAAACACATTTACTTACAATAGCATGGGGATTTTCTCAGAGAAGCTTCTGTTTTCTCCAGTATTTCCTGGAAAGACCAAGAAATACTGATGCCAAGTCAGTTCAAGAAGTGCTGAAGAATCAGAAGCTTCTCTAGCAAAATAACATGTGGTATGTGGGGTATTTTATACAATTTGAAAACAGGATGAAAGAGTCTCTGTCATCTCATACAACAACAGCAGCAGCATAAGTTTACCCAACCCCTAAATAACTATGCATCTTTTCCATTTTTAATTTTTATTTCAGGGTATCTGTGGAAAACTCTCCCATCCTAAATATCTGCTCCAAAAACATATGGTGGTTATCTTTATATACTTATACCTGTTTGTCTTATAGTCCTCGCAGAGTCTGTCTCTCATCCTTAATATTCTCTCATCAAATTTTTCTATTATTTAGACAGGAAATATAAGTTAGTGACCCTTACTTATGTTTAGCTTTGGGGGAAAGACTGGGTTCCAAAGTAAATAAAAATGTAAAGCATTTCAAACAAACTTTGAGTACATCCACCATTTACCACCCACAGCTGAGTTAATTTCTAAGATGAAATCCTGGTCTGTTAAAAACATGTTAAAAGAAGTAAGAACAACACACCCACAAAATGGAATGTTCAGAATTTACCAAATATTCCAAAAGGCAAAAGTGGGCATGATAGGCTATCTTACATGGAATAATTGTCATCTCCAGATAAAGTTTGTACATATTCAGTAGCTAAATAAAACATTTAAAGTCACACCCATCTAAGATAATTAATTATGTTATCATGTTGGAATATTTTTGAGAAGTAAATTCAGGGTAAGTTTCATGTTCCATAATTCTTTGGAATGGAATGGAAATCTTAGACATCTTAACTAATAGATGTCTTCTTATTTCTTATAAAATAAAAACTATGGAGGCTTCAAAGACTCCTGGTTTTAGCAATAACACTTAGATTTATATACCTCTTTACAGTGCTTTACAGCCCTCTCTAAGTGGTTTACAGAGTCAGCATATTTATTTATTTATTTATTTATTTATTTATTTATTTATTTATTATTGGGACTTGTATGCCGCCCCATCTCCGAAGACTCGGGGCGGCTCACAACTAAAAACAGCAACAACAATAAATAGGTTAAGAAAGAATTAAACTAAACAAGCCCCAAAGAGAATATAATTACAAAACATACAAAAAATAAAACCACCCCACCCAAAGGGTCACAGCCCGGATTGGTCGAACAACCAGGTCTTCAAGTCATGGCAGAAGGTGCGGAGGTCAGGGGCCAGGCGGAGCCCCAAGGGAAGTTGGTTCCAGAGGTCGGGGGCCACGACCAAATAGGCTCATCGTCGGGGGACCGCCAACCGGCATTGGCTGGCCGACAGGACCCCAAGGAGTCCTTGTCTATGTGCTCGCACAGGGCAGTTAGTATTCGATGTCGGCAGGAGTCGCTCCCTTAAATATTGAGGACCCAAGTCATGAAGGACTTTGTATGTTAAAGTTAAAACCTTGAATCTCACCCGGAGTGCAACCGGCAGCCAATGCAGGCAACGCAGCAGGGGGGTAACATGGGAGAACGGGGAAACTCCCATCACCACCCGAGCTGCCGCATTCTGCACCAGCTGCAATCTCCGGATGGTATGCAAGGGCAGTCCTAAGTAGAGAGCATTGCAGTAGTTCAGTCTGGAGGTAACAAGGGCATGAGTAACTGTGCACAGGGCATCCCGGTCCAGAAAAGGGCGTAGTTGGTGAACTAGGCGGAGCTGGGCAAAGGCCCCCCTGGCGACGGCCCCCACCTGCTCCTCCAACCGAAGCCGTACATCCAGGAGGACCCCCAGATTCCGTGCCCTATCCACAGGGGGTAACACCACACCCTCTATGGTTAATGATGGACATTCCAGACTGGGCCGGGATGCCGGGATGCACAGCCACTCAGTCTTGGCCGGGTTGAGACGAAGCATGTTTCCATTCATCCAGATCCGTACTGCATCCAAACACTGCTGAACAATCTGGGTCCTCATTTTACCAATCTTGGAAGGATGGAAGCAGTGGTGGGATTCAAAAATTTATACTACCGGTTCTGTGGGCATGGCTTGGTGGGTGGGGGGTGGCTTGGTGGGCATGGCAGGGGAAGGATACTGCAAACCTCTCCATTCCCTCCCCACCCCACTAACCTGCTTTCCAGCTCCATTCTCCTGTGTAGGGCAACAAAAGAAGATCCAGTTGATCAGCTGGGACTTGGGAGGCAGAGAAGAGATGGGGGTAGGGCCAGTCAGAGGTGATATTCGCCAGTTCCCCGAACTACTCAAAATTTCCACTACTGGTTCTCCAGAACTGATCAGAACCTGCTGAATACCAGCTCTGGATGGAAGGCTGAGTCAGCCTTGAACTTGATAAGAATCAAACTGCTGGAGTGAGCAGTGAGTTAGTGTGCAGTACTGCATACTAACCACTACGCCACCATGGCTCCTTGAATGAATGCCATTCCTTATCTTGATGACAATTCAGGCCTTGTTGATGCCACAGCTCTGAGCAAAGGCCTTTCATTCTTTGGGACTTCTCCGTGGATATTTGCTTTGAAATTTACTGAAAGCACTTGCGATGAATACTGTCGCAGGTAAAGCGATTTCAGATGGAAGGATGTGCAGAAGGAGCAGATGGGAAGTAGCACAGAGTCGCAGGAAACAGATGGGACCTCCAAAAAAACAAGGCACTCTTTGACCTAATTCAGTGTTTTCCTGGTATTGGTTTTTCCCATAGTCCAATCCCATGCATTTCTGGTTGTGCAGTTCTTGTATTGCAGCTCTTGTATGTTGTGGTATGCTACCGGTTTGACCCGGTTTGGCCAAACCGGTAGTAAAAATCACTACGGGTTTGGTCCAACGGGTAGTAAAAAAAAAGTCTCTTATCAGCTGAGAGGAGAGGGGGGGAAAGCCTCTGACAATCAGCTGAGAGGATAAAAGACAAAAACCACATGGGGACTGGGAGAGTCGCTTCTAGCTTTTTGTTTCTTCATCTTCTCAGCTGATTGGCTTGTTAGGTGCACACGCGTTAGGGGAGTGTGCACGCGTGCATGATCACCCACCGAACTGGTAGTGACTAAGGTAGGATCCCACTACTGTGTTGTACAACTTCTGTAAGTCATTCTAGATGTACAGGATCATTTGGAGAAGAGACAGAGGACTGTGATCTGAAGGTTCCTAGTTGAGGTCCACTACTAGCAGTCAACATACAGGGGAAAGTGTGCCCATCCTCCCCATTGCTGTTATAGGACATCAGCCTGTACCCACCTTTCAACATCTTTAGGTAATGACTCAAGTCATTCCAATAATAAGAAATATCTCAAGAAGCAGTTTCATTATTTATTTTTAATAAACAACATTTTTTCCTACAGGCAAAGGATGCTTAAGTAACTGTTGGTTTAGACCTAGGCTTCGTTTATGCTTTCTTTTTTGTTCATTCCCAATTCTCCTGATGAATAATTATTATTTTCCTTCCCCCCACCCCATGTTCTTCTTCTAGGCTTAGCAAGTTTCTGTAATGTGATGATGACCATCTTAAAACATTGACTTTGCCTCTTGTAATGTTGCTTAAAGGCAGATAGTAAATAAATGGTGGAGACGGGGAGTCTGTAATACAATTTTTATTTTATTTATTTTTTGTTTGTTTGTTTGTCAAACATGTACAAGATAACAAGTATAAATATAAACATAAACCTGAACAAAGGAAGTAAACTCTAACTAGGGCATATTTGCTAGATCAATACTCGAATACAGCTCATCTGTCTGGAATCCGCACTGTATATCGGACATTAATATAGTTGAGCGAGTCCAGAAGTATTTCACGAGAAGAGTACTACACTCCTCTGCTCACAACAGAATACCGTATATCACCAGGCTTGAAATTTTGGGCTTGGACAACCTTGAACTACACCGCCTATGGTTGGACTTAAGCATAGTACACAAAATTATCTGCTACAATGTCCTACCAGTCAATTATTACTTCAGCTTCAACTGCAACAATACAAGAGCACACAACAGATACATAACGGCTCCAAACTTGATTGCAGAAAGTACGACTTGAGCAACAGAGTGGTCAGTGCCTGGAATGCACTACCTGACTCTGTTGTTCATGATGGCACGAGGAAAAGACAGCCAACTATGACTTTTTGGGAGTTATTTCATTTCGTTTGCCCTTCCTGTCTACATAGTCTTTCTTCCTTGCTTCTACAACAAGAGATGTTTAAGCATCTGTAACCAGTGACTATGCAATTGTTCTTGAAAAGTTTTGTTTTGATTGGGGTGGGGAAGTCTGCTTTCTTCATGTTTTGGTTTTCCTGCAAATTTGTGGTTCCCCAAGTCATGCAATAACTACTTAGAGAAGGCTGTGAAACACTGTGAAGTAGTATATAAGTCTAAGTGCTATTGCTATTGCACAAGAGGGGTTAAACCAGGTATCCTCATGATTTATATTGATTGTTTCCTGGTATGATGTGATTGCTTTTGTACCCTATGAGTGTTGTATCTTATGATTCTTGATGAATGTATATTTTCTGCACCTCTATAACTGTTTGGTTTGGTTCTGCAACCCAACAAGTTGGACACGGACTTCAGAGAGTAATTAGGACTGCATAAAAAACAATAACTACCAACCTGCCTTCAATCGAGGACCGGTACACTGCATGAGTCAAAAAGAGGGCTGTGAAAATATTTACAGACCCCACACATCCTGGATATAAACTGTTTCAACTCCTACCCTCAAAACGACGCTATAGAGCACTGCACACCAGAACAACTAGAATGTCAGATGGTACTCCATTCAAAATCCAAGAAAGAAACTCTTAGACTCCATTGTTATAGAGAAAAGGAACTTTTACTGGAAATCAAGTGGTAGCATCAAAGGAATTCTAGATCTGAGGATTTACATGTGAAAAACACATATACAAAGTGATGGCAATGTTCCCACCCACCATAGTTCAAATTGCCCATCCAATCAAAGATGTGTATAATGTCATGTGGAACATCTTCAGGTGGTGATGCAGATATCTGGCCATTGACCTTGTCCTAGTTTGATAAAGAGCTACCGTTGCACAATAACCAAACAAGTAGGCATAAACAATAAAGTTTTCCCCAAGTTATACAGTTCATTCTCTAAAACCTCCAGCACATTTCCCACCCCCACAAAGCCCAATTATTTCACCCTCCCCCTGTTACTATGGCAGCTGAAAGAAACGAGAGAAAGGAAAGGAGTCTTGAAGGCTGACATTAACACAAAGACAGTTTTTCCCAAACGCCATCACTCTGCTAAACAAATAATTCCCTCAACACTGTGCAACTATTTACAAACTTTGCACTACTATTACCATTAATCTTCTCATCACTCCTTTATCACCCATCCCCTCCCACTTGTGACTACATGACTGTGCCTTTGTCGCTTGTATCCTTCGATTTATATTGACTGTTTCCTAGTATGATTTGATTGCATATTGTACCCTATTACTATTATTAACTGTTGTACCTTATGATTCTGCTGAATGTATCTTTTCATTTATGTACACTGAGAGCATTTGCACCAAGACAAATTCCTTGTGTGTCCAATCACACCTGGCCAATAAAGAATTCTATTCTATTCTATTCTATTCTATTCTATTCTATGTACACTGAGAGTATATGCATCAGGACAAATTCCTTGTGTCTAATCACACTTGGCCAATAAAGAGTTCATTCATTCATTCATTCATTCATTCATTCATTCATTCATTCTCAATCTTGACAACTTTACAATGTGTGGACCCATAAGCTGGCTGGGGAATTTTGGGATGTCTTAAAATTACCAAGGTTGAGAAAGACTGGGTTAGGCAGCTCTTTGGTATCTTGTCCATGGAGTCCTCTGCTGAGCAGAAATGGATTCATTTTCATAGATGGCCCCTTCTAATTATATTATTTTAATATGATTCAGTCATAACTGCTTGCATATATATTTCACTGGTATGAAATTAAGAGAGAAGGGCAAAAATTTGATTGAAGCGTACTTTAAAAAATGTATTAATGAAATTTCCGACCCAGAAAATTATGTTATTACTTAGTAACTTACCAAATGTTATTCCCTTTTCAACCAAGTTTTCTAATCATAAAAACATTATTTTATTTCTCTAACAACTAAACCAACATGATCACAATTTCAGCACAGCTCACTGAAGTACCTACATGTATCTGCAACCGTATTCTGTTCCTGCTTTCTAATTTTTCACTTTCCATTCCCATTTCTCTTTACCAAATATTTATCCTAGGAAGGTAAAAAGAGAATTTTTTTTGCTTTGTAACCATTCCAAAAGTCCTGCAATCCCACAACTGGAATGAATGGAATCCCTTGATCAGAAATATTTTTAAAAACAGGCTGCTGAATTCTTTTAGCAGAATGTTATATGGAGCTTCGTAGGATTGCAGAGCGAATGATAAAATAATTAAAAACACTGTTCATCCAGGAACTCAAATTACTGTAAAAAAAAAAAGCACGCTCCTGCTAATCAGAGCACTGGAGAATAAGTTGTCAAAGATCTGTTTGACATGTATTTGTCTGGGATGTTTTCAAACCATCTATACTAGGGGTGTCAAACTCAAGGCCCATGGGCCAGATCCCACCCACAGGATTCTTAGATCTGCCCACAAAACCACCCTGGAAACAGCAAAGGACCTGCCTGCGGTGCCTTGAGTTTGAGTCAAGCTTGAGTTTGAGTCAAGCTGGCCACACCCATCCTTGCCACACCTGAGCCCCCGAGGTCAAACACAACCCTGATGCAGTGGTGGAATTAATTTTTTTTACTATCAGTTCTATGGGTGTGGCTTGGTGGGCGTGGCAGGGGAAGGATACTGTAAAATCAGAGGTGGTATTTGCCAGTTCTCCGAACTACTCAAAATTTCCGCTACCGGTTCTCCAGAACTGATCAGAACCTGCTGAATAGCATCTGAAATTGAGTGACACCCTTGATCTATGCATTGTGATCCAGAATTTCATTCATAGCAGCAGTTTAAACCCCTTGGATTCATGTTTCTGCTCAAATACCAATGGTAAGTTGAAAATTTATCTACCCTAATAGATAATTAGGAGTAAAACTGAGTCAGTGTAGGATAGTAGTTAAAATCAGGAGACTGTGAGCTTTAGTCATAGACCCAAAATATAAATTGAGCAGGAGCGTGTGGGCTGGTGCTACTTCTCCAGAATTATAATGGCTCAGCCTCTATTTTTAACATACCATGAAACTCATAGCAAATCAAGTGAATATGCAGGATATTCAGATCCTATTCAAATTCTGAAGTCATGGGTTCCATTATGATTTCAACATCCTTTATTTAATCCTTTAGCAGGCCAAGTAATATTCATTGTATACTTTACAAAAGGTGATCAGAAACAAAGGAAGAGCAACTTATTTTGTGCGAAACAAACAAAAATGTTTAAAAGTTATGATATTTATGTAGTTACTTACCAAGCACATCTAATTTACATTAAAGCAATCAAAATATCTTTACAATCCCCAAGGCATGTCACAACTTTTGGGAACCCCTAATGTTTGGAAATTGAAAGTTGAAACATTGCAACCACCTAATTGAGCACAATTCATCCATAAATATGCTTTTTCATCTTAGGTCTAGTTAGTAGCAAGATATAATTTCAGAGATAGTAGCCAGTGGAATTGACCAACTTATCCTTATATTTTTTGAAAATGAGCTAAAGATAGCTAAGCAATTTTTTTTTTGAAGGAATCTTAGTTTTGACTTTTTATCTCCTCCTTTTCTAGGAATAGATACATAAGAGAACTAACGTCCCT
This sequence comes from Naja naja, assembly GCA_009733165.1. Taxonomy (NCBI): domain Eukaryota; kingdom Metazoa; phylum Chordata; class Lepidosauria; order Squamata; family Elapidae; genus Naja; species Naja naja. The sequence continues at coordinate 289,573,984 of CM019149.1, forward strand.
CTTGTGGTGTATAAAATTACTGGGTATCATTTTTAATATAGATGAGTGATATTTTATCCTTTCTTAGACATGATCAGTGTGTGGACAAGTCAGAAATTGTAAACATGAGGTCAAAAGAATATGAAATGACCAGTGATAATCATCTTACTGTTGATCATGTCCAATCTCTAGAAATGAGAATTGCCTGGGTAGTTCCAAAAGTGCTTTTTCAAGAGACAACTGGACTTTTCTGGGGTTTTTTGAAGACATTTGGCTTCTCATCCAAGAAGTTTCTTCAGCTCTCAGTTCTTTATTTCACCTTGGATGAAAAAGTAAAACCAGAAAGTCCAGTTGCATCTTGAAAAAGCGCCTTTGGGACAACAATGACTTGGATGACTGAGAATCTTCATACACATCCTCCTAGGTAGTTCCAATTTGTAGAAACAATCCTATCCTTTGACATTTAAAAAAAAACTTAAGTTAATAAGTCAAGGAATTAAACCACCCTAGTTGTTCTTGCGAGATAGATAGATCTGAAATATTTCTCATACGTTTGTAAGGAACACATAGGGCTTGTAAAATGTTGCTGATAAATTCCAAAGCCATCAGTTTAATACTGGAAAAAATGTCTTGAAAAGATTATTTAGGACAGGGGTATATATAAGAGGAAGTAGTCTACCACAATAAGAAGCGCAGACGTATAAAGGAGATTGAGTTCTTATCACTGGTGCCAAAGACAACTGTTAGTTTAAGCAGAAATATGTCATGCGCTTCACTTCACTCCATTCAAGGGCCAGATATGAGGCCCAGAATCTTTGGGGTGTGGTAGGGGGAACACAGCCCACATCTAATCGTGAACAGATTTTTTTTTAAATGTTCCATTTGTACAATATCTAAATGCTAACAGGCCTGCAATATTTCAGAAATATTTCATTTTACGTATTTCCTTAATAGACACATTCATTGTCAGGAAATAGCTATTATTTAGCTTTTTTTTTTAATTTAAAAATCATCTGTCTCTATCTCTTTTTTACTCTCTTTTCAGTTTAGAAGGATTATCCAGAATAAAGAGGGAGTGTGAAAAGGAAGCCAAGAGCCAAAAGTCCTTAAAGTTGACAGTTATGTAAACACTCAAGTGCCACGCAGCTTCAAAGGTGCTGTATCAAAGAATAAAAGAAGCCATTCATTCATGGGGGGGGGAGGAGGAGGAGGAGGAGGAGAGTAGTAGTAGTAGTACCGGTAGTAGTAGTAGTAGTAGTAGTAGTAATTTGGAGATCCCTGCCATAGAAGAACAACCGTCTGTGCTTTACATACAAATCCTGGTCAGAGTGAGCTCTCAAGAGTGATTGAATCATAATGCCTGGGTCAACAATTCCATCATAGGATTCCTAAAAGTGATTTCAAAAAAGATCAAGATGGCAGCCATGACTGCACATCTGAATTCTCCTCCTTTTTGAGGGCATTGTACACAAAAAGAGAGACAAAATAGTATGGTTGTGACTAAAATCTGGATGTTTTATGCAGATACCTTTGGAAAACATTAATGCAAAACAATGCCCAGCATCATGTGTGAGTGACCAACTGAAAACATTGAATGATAAGTAAATAATGAAATATAAATCAATCATTTCATTTCTTCTCTGGACTGTTCTTGTTTGAATCAGCAAGTATAGTGTGCTGTGTGCAAAAATAAGCAACCATTAACTGGTTCTTCCTTCGCATTTCTCCCACTTTTAATATGTTAATGAACAATTACATGTTAATTGGATTTTCCAGAGGCAAGGTTAATAAAGTTAACTGATTTTAATAGAATAAATTGGCTTGAGTTCATATACTGGATTTGTAGTGTGTTTGACAAAATACGAAACACAGAGTTAAAATTTCTGGATGGCTGAGCATGTCCACCACTTTATGTAAAATATCTCTCATACACTTGCATGGCTTCTAGCTTTGAGGAAATAAATATTAATAGGTATTATTTGTACATTGCCCAGAGTCTTTCTTGTGAGGGAGATTGCTGGTTTTAAAATTTGACAAATAAATAAATAAAATTAATCTGGTATAACTTTGCTGGCTTGAGATGCCCACCCTCAAATCTCAAAGCTTGTGTTTGTAATTTTAATTACAGTCCTCAGCCAGGGAAATCCATCAAGTGATCATTCATTCTCTCCCAGGCCACCCAATGTGCACAAACACTGCTAAAATGTAGAGTTACCAGAGAAAAAGTGGAATCAATCAATCAATCTATCTATCCATCCATCTATCTACTTACCTATCTACCTATCTATATAGAGATAAACAAATTATTAATATCTATTGATGGTTAGGGCTGTGCCCCATACTATCTTCAGTGTGAGCTTAATAACTACCTCCCATCTAAGTTTAAAACACTATCATCCTAAGATATTTTAAAAATATTTCAGTTTATCTGAGGTATTTGCATAATTGGTTTTCAGAAATGATCTATTAGATTTCCTACATTCCCTGTAGCTACTAGTAGTTTTGGAAACTCTGTGTTGGAAGAGGAGGACAGCTAATTCTTCATGATTTCCATATCTTTAAAGTTTTTCAGTCTCTGTCAAAAGGATGATCCAGCTCTCCCAAATAGAGAAAAATGGGTCTATCAAAAGCAACATACTTTCATATTACTGGAAGTAATTGCTTTTTTTAACACATCATAATGTGTGTTTTATTTGGGAAAACTGAAATCACCCTCTTGTGAGTATCTGTGTAAATAATGTTTTTTCTTGTACGCAGCTATTTATTTTCTGCATTACACAAGTCCAGCATTTATCCCTTTAACTGGAATAATAACTGGAAGACACTGAAAATTAAAAACAAATTTAGGGAGGACCAGTTTTTAATTAGCTATAATATGTTCAAATATGTCCAACAGCAAAATTCAAATTTTGTTTGTCCAATGAAAAAATATAATTTTGTTCCCTTGTGATTCTTCTTCTGATATATTTTAAATTGATGATTTCATATTAGTCTTGACATTTCTTGGAATATTTTCTTGCAATGCTATTTAGACTGTGACTTGTAGCACTTTAATTTTAAGCCAGCTCTTTCTCAAAAATTATGTGGACCATTTTTCAAATTGGCAATAACTTTAGAAAGAAATTATTACATCAATAGAATATAATGTGCAAATAAATGTTGTCAGTGAGCATGCCCATACCAAATCCTTACATGGCTGAGTCCATCTAAACTGCTACAGGGAGTACATCAGTTACAATAGCAAACAGAACTAAACATATATTTGATTGTTTCAATTAATAACATAATTTTCAAAAATTTAACTAAAACTCTTTTTACAGAGGAAAAGTATGTTAGCATATCAAGTACTACCGTGTTTCCCCGAAAATAAGACCTACCCCGAAAGTAAGACCTAGCACTATTTTCTAAACCTGCCCTAATATAAGACCTACCCCGAAAATAAGACCTAGTGTAAATCTCCAGTTCCAGGAAGACTTTTCAGGGAGCAACCGTGCACCCACGAAACACCCCCCCTACACACTCACACCCACTATTTGACACCATAAATATATAAGACCTACCCCGAAAATAAGACCTAGTGTGTTTTGGGGAGCCAAAAAAAATATAAGACAGTGTCTTATTTTCGGGGAAACACGGTATGAAAGTCTGTAAGGACAGCAATTCACTGATGTTTAAATAAGGATTATTGTGTAGACTTGTATTTCTAATATAATTAATAGAGGAGGGAAGGGGAGGGAGAGAAGGAGAGGGAGGGAGGGAGAGAGAGAGGAGGGAGAAGGAGAGGAGGGAGGGAGAGAGAGAGAGGGAGGAGAGAGGAGAGAGAGGAGAGGAGAGAGGGAGGGAGAGAGGGAGAGAGAGGGAGGAAGGAAGGGAAGGAGAGGGAGGGGGGGGGGGAGAGAGAGGAGCCATTAAGATATTGTTGACTCTTAGGAATCATATACTGTAGATTTTCTCCAAATTGTTCAAATTCCATCCTGTCTCTTCAAGGTCTCCTATTGTGACTGTAATGGAGTGCATTCACCTTTTTATTGGTCATTCTTTTTCCCTGGGTGTGTCAGCATTCCAAGTAATGCACCCATTGAAAGTAAAACTCAGGCAGGTAGATTCCTCAAATAACAGTTCATTGGATACATCATATTGGCACAACTGGTGAAAACCGACTCTGAAAGTTCCTGCTGTTTTCACCTAATTGAAAAGTGAAAGTTTTCCCCTTCCCTCAAGTCATCAACCACATTGTCCAATAGGGGTGCTGGCCAGTTGCTTGGTTACTTCACTCCTCCTCTCCCAGCCACCTATTGGAATGACCTTGGTTCCCACAAGAAAAGTTGGTGATGTTTAAAGATAAACCAGCCAAATGCTGGAAATGTCACCAGACACCTGGAACATATTACCATATGTGGTGGATATGTGTAGAAGCTAAAAGATATTGGACTAAAATTTACACATAAAGGGGTGGAATTCAAATTTTATAATAACCAGTTGTGTGGGTGTGGCTGGGTGGGTGTGGCTTTTGGGGGATCAGGGATCCCCCCCCATTTTTTGGGCCTTTTGGGCCTCAGGGAAGCCTCCAGAGGGTGCATTTTTGTTTCCAGAAGGCTTCCCTAGAGCTCAGGAAGGAAAAAAACAGAGCATAGGAGGGGCACGCACCCCACCCTACACTCTGTTTTGGGACCTCCTGGCCTCAGGGGAGCCTCCTGGAGGAACATTTTTGCTCCCAGAAGGCTTCCCTGCAGCTCAGGAAGGAAAAAAAATGGAGCATGGGGGGGGCATGCAGCACCTCCCAGTGTTCCATTTTGGGGCCTCCTGGGCCTCAGGGGGGCCGTCTGGGCGAAGCAGTAAATAAGTGAGGGAATCCTGGCACAGCTGATCATCAGAACAGCTGATCATCAAGAGAGGGGAAAAGAAATACCTTAAGGAGTGACTGGGTGGGGAAGAATGCATTCAAGGATGTCGGGCATGCATGCAATGTTGCACATGCGTGATAAGGACTGACTGGGTGGAGAGGGGAGGGGCAGGTGGAGGGGGTGGGGCCAGCCAGGGGCACGATTTGCTGGTTCTCTGAACTGCGCAGAATCATAACAACCAGTTCTATAGAACCGGTCTGAACCAGTAGAATCCCACCCCTGTACACATGGTTGGAAAAGATGATAAAGCAACACATAGATTTAAAACCTGAAATATTTCTCTTGGAGATAATACCTGAAATATACAGTAAAGAAAACACATATATAATTATTCATGTATTAACTGCAGCTAGGATAGTATTTGCTCAAAATTGGAAAAGCAAAAAAATTCCGATAGAAGAGAACATAATGAAGAAAATATGAGAATGTGCAGAAATGAATAGATTTAACTTTAGCAATCAAAGAAAAAGAGCAAACTGAATATTATATGATATGGGATTTATTTTATCAATGATTGGAAAACAAAGATGAATAAAGATGAGATATATTAGGTATAGTAGTATAAAATAAGATTATAGTTACTGATATTACAGTAAGAAATTTGGATTAATTACAATTGTAATGATTATTGCACAAGATGTTTGTCCCCAGTTGACACACTGATTAAATGGAAGATGGATTTGTTGTAAAAATAAAATAAAAAAATTATTAAAAAAAGAAAACTTTTTATTATGACTGCAAAGCCCCAGTTAACTATTCCCTCCTCCCTGCCCTGTTTTCTGCCTTGTGGCAACCCTGAAGCCACAAAGATGGCCTCAGCCAGGTTCAGGATTGAGGGTTGACAGGATGGTGATGGATGATGATGATGATGATTTATTTATTTTATTTATTTATTTTATTGGATTTCTATGCCGCCCTATCTCCCGAAGGACTCGGGGCGGTGTACAATCATAAAAACAATATAAATACTATACAATTTTAAAAAGAGATTAAACCTGAAACCCAATAATCTGAATTAAAATAACACTATTCAATTAAAACCCCCATCCCCCTCCTCAGTCCAGGTCGGCAAGTTGGAACAACCATGTTTTCAGGTCCCACCGGAAGGACCAGAGGTTGGGAGCCACCCGAAGCTCCAGGGGCAGCTGGTTCCATAGGGTGGGTGCTCCCACAGAGAAGGCCCTACCCTTGGGGGTCACCAGCTGACATTGTCTGGCCGATGGCACCCCAAGGAGGCCCTGTCTGTGAGAGCGCATGGGACGTTGGGAAGCTGTTATTAGCAGCAGGGTCTCCCTCGAGTATCCCGGTCCTAAGCCATGCAGGGCTTTATAGGTCAACACCAGCACCTTGAATCTCACCCGGAGGGCAACCGGTAACCAATGCAGCTCGCGCAGGAGGGCTGTAACATGGGAGTATCGGGATACTCCCATCACGACCCGTGCCGCTGCATTCTGCACCAGTTGAAGCCTCTGGGTGGTCCTCAAGGGCAGCCCCATGTAGAGACTGTTACAGTAGTCCAGCCGGGAAGTGACGAGCGCATGAGTGACCGTGCGTAGGGCATCTTGATCCAGATAGGGGTGCAACTGACGTACGAGGCGAACCTGGGCAAATGCCCCCCTGGCAATGGCTCCCACCTGCTCCTCCAAACTGAGCTGTGCATCCAGGAGGACACCCAAGTTGAGAGCCCTATCTATAGCGGGCAACACCTCTCCCCCAAAGCCGAAGATGGAATATCCTGGATAACTCGAGACGCCAGTACAAACAGCCACTCGGTCTTGGCCGGGTTGAGCCGGAGCCTGTTCCTCCCCATCCAGACTCGCACCACCTCCAAGCACCTGGACATCACATTGAGGGCATCACTGGGTTGGTTAGGGGTGGAGATAAAAAGCTGGGTATCATCAGCATACTGATGATACCTCACCCTAAAACCACGGATGATCTTGCCCACCGGCTTCATATAGATGTTGAACAGGAGAGGCGAGAGAACCGACCCCTGAGGCACCCCATAAAGGAGTGGCCTCGGGGCCGATCTCTGCCCCCCATCAACACCATCTGTGTACAATCCGAGAGATAGGAGGAGAACCACCACAAAACAGTGCCTCCCACTCCCAACCCCTCGAGGTGCCGCAGTAGGATACCATGATCGATGGTATCAAAAGCCGCTAAGACATCTAACAGGACTAGGACAGAGGAGTGACCCCTGTCCCGCGCCCTCCAGAGATCATCCACCAGTGTGACCAATGCCATCTCTGTGCTCCCAGGCCTGAAGCCCGATTGGTGCGAGTCTAGGTAATCGGTTTCCTCCAGGAACATCGGGAGCTGTTTAGCCACCACACTCCCAACAACCTTCTCAACAAAGCGAAGATTGGAGACTGGATGAAAGTTGTTTAAATTAGCTGGGTCCAAGGCAGACTTCTTGAGGAGGGGCTTCACCACTGCCTCCTTCAAGGTGGGGGGAAAGAATCCCTCACTCAAAGAAGCAGTAATTACTGCCTGGAGCCAGCCTCGTGTAACCTCCTGGGTGGCATAAAGCAGCCAGGAGGGACACGGGTCCAATAAACATGTTGATATCCATTCAGTCACATCCAGTGATTCTATGGGCCAGGCCTCTCTATATCTTCCAATCTTGTGCTGCTTCTTTGAGTTGTTCTATGCTCTTATACTGACCTATACTGAATTATATGCTTTCACAGCCCGTAATGAGTCCCAAACAGTTTATGAATAGTCCAACAGAAGTCTGCCACAGGCTTTCGGGATAAGGCTAATAAGCACCCACCTTTATCTCCCTTGAAATGCTGCCACCGACTAATTGCCAATTAGCTGTACAAGGCCAAATGGATCACAAAGTCAACATGGAGCTTCAGATTTTAAACCAACCGGAATGAACAAAGTTGCTTCCTGCAAAGGCTCATGTCCTTTTGCTCCTCCTTTATGTCTTATGGGAGGGGCCAATCATTTCCAAGCCTTACTTCCAAGTCTCCCCTTTTGTTTTAACTGTTCTTGCCTTCTGGCAGCTCTGTGCAAGCGCACACTGGGAGCAGGCTCCCCCTGCTCCTCTGCCTCGCTGATGTCAAATTCTGAAGGCTTTGGAGTCAGCACACAACTCTCAGATGGCCCTGGCCCCATCTCTGTGTTGGATACAGATCCCTTGTCTGAGTCCTCCCCAGATTCCCAGACTGGCCCATGTTCCTCCCCACTGTCCAACTCTGCTGCCAGCTCCGCAAGCTGCCGGTGGACTAAAACAGCTCTGCCTTATGTCAGTTTTAATAGAGTCCAGCCACCATGTTCTTTGGTGGCTTGGTTTCCTTTTACCGCGATCTCTTCTAAACATAATTGTTTTCTGCAATGAATTCCCTCACACGACGTGGCCAAAATAAGGAAGAAGTTTTGTGGGGGGTTTTCCCTGGATGATAAACTTCTCAGAAGAGCTAGGTCTTCACATAATGTCTCCAAAATATAATTTTAGCCTGCCCATTTTTGCTTTAAGTGAAAACCCTTGGTTGGTGTTTTCAATGATCTATTTGTTTTTTTCATGACTATTCATAGTATTCCAATAAAGTCTGCTATTCAGCAATAAGGTCTATTTGATCTACAGATAATAGAGTCAGGACATTTTCCTTAGATCCCTTCAACATCAATATTTTTCTCTATAATACACTGTATTTTAATCAGCAATCTCTGTGGTTCATAATGCCTGCAGTTTTAAAAAAACATACAACACAAACGTTTATTATTTTGGGGTCCTAGATTTCTGCTACAGGTTGAGATCTCATCAAAGTTTGTAGCATTTCAGTTTCTTGAAACTTCTATTCTTTTTCACACAGTATTGAGGACTGTCGCCAATATTTCATTGTCTTTCAACTTCAACTTCACTTGAGGGTTTTTCTTTCTTTCTGATGTTCTGTCTTTGTTGGTGTTCTTTGATGTCTTTGACAGGCTCCAACCAAATGTGAGTTATCTTTTCGGTGTGTGAATCCCCCAAGGGAACCAGAGTTGCTTGTGAAAAGTAAGATCAGAGCTTTCTGTCTTAACTAACTAAGACTTCTCTTTTAGCCATTTATACAACTGATTTATCACTGGTTCAGCATTCTATAAGCATCAGCATTTGCATTAGAAGTGAAAAAGATCAGGTAGCTGATATTATTTAAGCCACCATCTTGCCTGATTCTAATTATGTTTTTTATAGTTTTCTATAGGAGCTTCCCATGCCCATAAATTGGGTATATATGTAGCATATATATGCATACACAAACACACATACACACCATGCACTCTACTCTGGGTGGAGATGAGACTTGCAAATAAGTCAACAAAAAACATTAAGGAGGAAATTATTAGAAAGCATTCATGTGTGGATGCGTCTATTTAGACAACATGAACTCATTGCAGAAATCTTGAGTATCAAGAAAAGGAAACAGGTAATCTATACAACATCTTCCATTAAAATGGATACTCATGCAACTTTACCAAAAGTGCCTAACAACTCAATGTACTGCTGTACAACCAACACTGCTGTACATCAAAAACATATCAGAAACAACCAACAGTCTGTCACAATCACATGGCATCACCATAGCACTAAACATAACACTAAAGCACTCCAAAACATTTTAAGTAAACCAAAAGACCCCGTAGTCCAAGAAGAAAAAGCAGGAGTCATTTACAACATACGGTATAAGGACTATAACATTAATTTTGGAGGGCAAACAGGCAAAAGACTAGCTGAGTTCACCATGAACACCAACTAGCAATCAGAAGACATGATGAAAACTCCTTATGCACAACACAGGGACAGGCTTAATTATAGTTTCAACTGAGAAATTGGGAGCATCCTAGACCAAGCTAAACCCAAAAACACTAGAGAATTCCTGAAAGCCTGGCACTCAGACAAATCTATCACTGACAGGCACATAAAGATAAACAACATCTACATACCATTAAAAAGAGAAAGTCAAAAAGCTAGAAAGCGAACAGGCCAAAACACCTCCTCACCAGCAATCAACACCTAGAATAAGCAGAGATTAACATCAAAATTAATATTAGACTAACAATCAAACAGTAAATAATACCAATCAAGGAACTACCAGCTCAGACAAACATTCAAACAGTAACCAACAGTTTAATCAAGGAACCATCAAGAACACTCCCACCAACTTTGATAGGGCAAGTACTCCCTGATGATATTACCTAGTTTGGTGATGAAATGTCTGCAAGAAAGGGAGGGAGGGAGGAATGAATTTGCAATTCTGTGCAGATGCCAGGGTCAGGGGCCACTAAATTAAATCACATTTTGTATATAGATTAAATTGATTGAGTCCAGGCTTTGCATTTGGCAAAACCAATCCTAGTACATCTCACTTGCAAATAATCTAGAAATAGGGTTGCTAGTGGCATGCATCCTGAACAGCTACTGCTAGTCAGAGGAAACCGGGGTACAAAAAAACCAACAACTCAGCAGCTGGATTGCTTAAGACTTCACAGATATTTTTCTCTATTTTTCTGTCAGCATTAATTCCAACCCAGATTGAACCAAATACAGCCGGGAGAATCCCTAGATGGCCAAGTGACTCAGCACTCTGGAAAGAGTTCAGGTCTCTTTTGCTAAAAAAAAAAAAAACACTGTGTTTTTAAAGTATTTGAAATATTTGTTTTTGGAAATGTTATGTCTCCAAATTTCAAAGTGGGTGTTCTCTGCCCACATGTCTATGGATGAAATGTGTTCCTCTTCCAACACATACACATACACTTCCTCCCAACTGCACTCTATGAGGCAAGGTTCTTGCTGGGCTGATTTATATCAGACGTAGAGTGGCTGAAACGCGGGAGTTGGATATTGTTGACAAAGTGCACGTTAACACAAACATATAGGCCCAGATTCTTTCTAAATCATAGCCTGAATCCAAATTCCTTTCAAAATGCAACAGAGTGATTTAATACATACTTTTGCAAATAAGAATACTTGGTTCTTCGTAGTTTGTTGCTATCCTTTCTTTTCACAGAAGTGAAAAACTACAACACCTTGAATCTCCAAATACCTACGCAAGGATCCTCTTTGTAGACTTCAGTTCATCATTCAATACCATTATTCCAGACATTCTTCTAAATAAACTAATCCAGCTAGCGGTACCTGAACACACTTGTAAGTGGATCATAAGCTTCCTAACAGACAGGAAGCAGCAGGTGAAGCTAGGCAGAATCACATCAGATACCTGTACAATTAGCAAAGGGCCCCCCCAAGGCTGTGTGCTTTCTCCACTTCTCTTCTCCCTATATATCAATGACTGCATCTCAAATGATCCATCTGTTAAAATACTGAAGTTTGCATGAGACAACAGTCTAATTCGAGACAACAACAAATCCGCATACAGACAAGAGGTTGTATAAATTGCCTCGTGGTGTAATCGGAACAACCTGGAACTGAATATACTCAAAACCGTAGAAATGGTGGTAGACTTTAGAAGAAACCCTCCCATACTACCACCTCTTACAATATTAGACGAAACAGTATCAATAGTAGAAACTTTCAAATTTCTAGGCTTTACTATATCACATGACCTAAAATGGACACCTAACATCAAAAACGTCATCAAAGAACAGTTCTACAGAGGAATTATTGAGTCTGTCGTCTGCATTTCTATAACTGGTCTGATTTGGTTCTGCAACCCAACAAGACAGACACAGACTTCAGAGAGTAATTAGGACTGCAGAAAAAACAATTACTACCAACCTGCCTTCAATCAAGGACCTGAATACTGCACGAGTCAAAAAGAGGGCTGTGGAAATATCTATAGAGCCCTTACATCCCAGACATAAACTGTTTCAACTCCTTCCCTCAAAACGATGCTATAGAGCACTGCACACCAGAACAACTAGACACAAGGATAGTTTTTTCCCAAACGCCATCACTCCGCTAAACAAATAATTCCCTCAACATTATCCAACTATTTACAAAGTCTGCATTACTATCACTATTAATCTTCTCATCACTCCTTATCACCCATCCCCTCCCACTTGTGACTGTATGATTGTAACTTTGTCTCTTGTATCCTTACAATTTATATGGCCTTTTTCCAATATGATTTGATTGCTTATTGTGTCCTATGACTATTATTAAGTGTTGTACCTTATGATTCTTGACTCTTGACGAAAGTATCTTTTCTTTTAATAAGAAAAAGATTTTAAGAGCATATGTACCAAGACAAATTCCTTGTGTGTCCAATCACACTTGGCCAATAAAGAATTCTATTCTATTCTATTCTATTCTATTCTATTCTATTCTATTCTATTCTATTCTATTCTATGTATCTATGATCTATCAATGATGTGTTCAGATTAAGATACATAGAGGACCCAGGTAGATAATCAATGCTATCAAATGTAATGATAGCAGTATTTATTTCAGGATTTAGAGGAAATCAAACATCAAAGAAAATTTTTTCAAAGAAATTTTTTTGGAATCAGAGTGGTTCATTCATTCAAAACAGAAGCAAATGTTTACTGACCAGAGGCATATGTCCCTTAATCTTCTAATCTTGTATAAATCCCATTGTGTAAAATACTCATGAAAAAAAAAGTCAGTTGCAATGAAAAAATGGAAAAGTTGTGGTTGAATCCTTAAATCTTTATTTTTCAGCTTTATGTAGATCTAAATGGTTCTGTTTCATGCACAATATTTAAAATGCACTTTTCCTTTTTCATGTTTGTAATAGCAATAGCACTTAGACTTATATACCGCTTCATAGTACTTTACAGCCCCCTCTAAGTGGTTTGCAGAGTCAGAATATTGCCCCCAACAATCTGGGTCCTCATTTTACTGACTTCAGAAGGATGGAAGGTTGAGCCAACCTTGAGCTGTTGAGAATCGAACTGCCGACAGTCAGCAGAAGTAGCCAGCAGCATGGCCTTCTAACCACCACATCACTACGGCTCGTCCAAATATTGACCCCACATAACACAAAATATGTATTTATCACTTTCTTATCTTCTTGTAGTCATGCTTATATTCTCACACAAATGATATTCAGAGATATTATGTTATGATCAATGCCTTAAGGCTGCATTTTGAAGCATGATGTGATGGAATCTCCAGCTAGACTGGAGGGAAGTGTTAAGAGGGGGCCAAGCTTAGAGTCCTTGCACTGCAGAAATCGAAACACAGGTGTGACCTCCCCCAGAATCTCTGGATTCTTATCTGACTGTTCCAGGGGAATTCAGTCAGTCTGGCAAGATTCTTGTAACACAGGTAACTAACAATAAAGAATTTCCTTGAGACTATCCACAAGTAGTCCTAGTTGCTTGCTCCTGGTATTTGCTCCATTATATTTAAGTCTTACTGTACTTAATGTAATTGTGAATAGTTATGGTTAATGCTGCAACCATCAAAAGCATGGGTCATATTGCTAACTGCTGTCCTAAAGATATTGATCAACAAACAGTGCTGTTTTGTTTTGGGGTGTCTAATGAAATTCATTACTCACCCACTGGGCCAAAAAATGGAATCCACTGGGATGATTCAATCAATTGCATCCATTCTTAAGATTGAGGACTTACACAAAAGGCTGTGAAATAGCATTTAAATGCCACAAAAATGTAGAGAGGTTTGGGGTTTTTTTGGCCTTCCTGGTTTCTTCCTAACTGTCTGGATGACCCAACCCAGAGTTAATTTCAAGATGATTGAAATCAACTTCCAAAACAATTTAAACAGATCGGATCTAAGAATGCTTTAGGTCTGGGAGTAACGTGGCAACTTTTGTAAATTTGCATTTGCCAACAATGTGGTTTCGTCTCTGGAAATTATGCTGGGGAAAGTGATTCTTTGAATAAAACCTAGGAACCTGGCAGTGAGCACTGGAGCTGAGTGCACCTACTAAGAATCTGTTCAATTCTATTTACAGATGAGGAAAAAAATGCAAAGAAGGAATTCATATTTACCCCATACATGGCATAGTGTTGTCTTTGTGGTTTTAGTTAATCACTGCAATACTCAGGTTGAGTCTCCAAAGTTCACAGGCAGAATTCTTTGGAATATGAGATGCTGGTAATAAACAAAGGTGTTTAATGGCCTGAGCTAAATAACCCTTGAGGATATTCCTGTGCTTATATCTGTGTTTCCCTGAAAATGAGACCCGGTCTTATTTTCTTTTGGGCCCCCAAATAAGCACTAGGGCTTATTTTCAGGGAAACACAATTTCAGGGTGATCACCATGTCTCGGTGTTCTCCCCGCATGCACACAACAGCCAGCAAGCGTGTCGGGACCGACTGTATCCAGCAGCAGCTGCAACCCACCAGTCCCTTGGTCAGTGCTATCATCTTGAGATTTTTCACCCCTCTACAGATGCCTTGGCAACTAATTGAAGCATTTAGATGACTAATTGACTAATGACTTCCCCATGTTTACACTTCATTTTTGCCTATTATGTTTTTTCTCTTGTTTTGAATATTTTTATATGTAGTCTCCCTAAGGCATTAGGAGTTGGGCAACATATAAATACATAACAACACATATATAAATGATAACATATAAATAAATAATAACAATGCACTATCTCAATACCACTGTCATTGACAAAACTGTCAGTCATTTGCAAAACACAGCTTAACTTGGAACAGCTTATATCCTGCAACAAAACTGTTAACACCATCAAACAGCAACATCTGCCTATCTGCCTTGGGAAGGATTAAAATGCCAAGCCCAGTCTAAACATCTGTCTGATTATGTGATAAATTATCATATTGCATTATATTTAGTAACTCAATCACCTCTGCAATCATGGTCCCTATGTGAGTGATCATCTCATGCTCCTGGGACTGGCCTATCCTTCTTGTGTCAGCAGAGGACACATGCTGCGGGACCCATCAGCCCAATTATTTAATTATTAGTTGGTTTGAAGTCCCAGTGAGAAAACAGTGCAGTGAAGGTGGTTGATCAACAACAGATCCCATCTCCCTCCCTCTACCCATGCTTTCCCCAACTATCATTAGATGTTAAGAGATTCTCAGTCATCCAGGTCATGGTTGTCCCAAAGGTGCTTTTTCAAGAGGCAATTGGACTCCAGAGCTGAAGAAGCTTCTTGGATGAGAAGCGAAATGTCTTCAAAGAAAAAACAGGAAGTCCAGTTGCCTCTTGAAAAAGCACCTTTGGGTCACCTGTCTTTAGATTTTATTGTTTGATTTTAATTTATTTATGTTTTAATGTACAGCTATAAATACATTTTTATGACTGTAAGCTGTTCCTTCACCTCTGTATGGTTTGCCAATTGCACAGTGGCAGATAGGACAGCACTCCAGAGGTTAACATCATTGCCCAGAGGATCATGGGTTGCCCTCTCCCCTCCGCTGCCTTAAGAAAGTTCAAAACATCCTCAAAGATCCATCTCATCCTGGGCACCCTTATTTTCAACTATTACCATCTGGCAGACGGTACAGGATAATAAAAACAAGGACAAATAGGCTGAAAAACAGCTTCTATCCCAGGGCAGTAACTCTACTGAATTCTACTGTGTAGTGTAATATTAATGCAATATCAGGGGTTTTCAATTTTATAAATAAATAATGTCATCTCTGTATTAGTCATGGAAGGAGGAAGCTATGATAATAATGGCATGCATAAGCTGATCTAGAACAGCTTTTCAAAAACTTGGAGAGGGTTTGGAGAGATATGGTCCCAAACAGGTTGAGACAGTAGACAGGGAATGAATGTACTGTAACAATTTTAGTAATGAGTAGGTTGAAATTTGCTGAAACCCCAGGTCTCTGTGCCAGTGGCCATAACACTGAATACTTGACAAGAGAGAACTCAAGTGTTCTACATTCAAAGATACAATTTACCACACAAGCAGCTTTTATGAGTCTCAAGCCCACTACATGTTCAGCCTTCAAAACCAACTTCATTTCGAGGCCAAGACCTACCGTGTTTTCTGGGCTGATTTATACTGTGGTCAAAACAGAGGAAAAGATCTACATTTTCATACCAATAATATATTTACCAATGCTCCACTTTCTTTTCTTTCTAGATATGTTATGAGAGATGTTTTGAGCGTTGTCACATTTTACTATTTAGAAATGTCTTCACCAAAATGAAGGACTGAAGAGATTAACAAGAATCCTAGGATCTGTCCTATAACAAGGCATCAGGTTACTAACTTTTGACTCTTTATCCTTAATTGTGATGGTTTTTTTCTTTTGTTTTGGTGAGGAAAATGAAAGCACAACAGAGATTAGTAAACAGGAAAAATTTTCCAAGCAAACCTACTGATGATTCAGATTAACAGAGTTGGAAGGGACCTTGTAGGTCATCTAGTCCAACCCTGTTAAACAATATTAATTTGGCCTGGATCTTTAAACCTATATCTATTTCACAGAGTCATTCAATAAATTGCAATGCCAAGTTGTGTCAGTTCAAAACAGATTTATTTATAACAGAACAATCAATAAATATATTATTCTTAAATATATACAGAGTCTTTTCTTCTTTCGTTCCTTTTAAATAGTCCTTCAAGGAACTAGAAGTCACTATGAGAGATTCACAGTTCTTCCTCTCATAACCTCTTCTTAGATATAGCTAACCTCTTTAGAAAGTCCCTTTCTCTTTAGGTTATAGGTCTTCTCTCAGATCTCTTTGCTATATCTTCTCATACACAGACCTCAGTCTGTCAGATCCTAATATCTCCTCAGAGTCTTGGATCTTCTCAGTATCTCCAATCTCCCTAGAATCTCATCAGAATCACCTCATTTTCCTTTCTCTCATTGAAAATGACAGTTGACAGCCCTTTTATACTTAGGGGCGTGTCCTACAGTATCACAGTGAGGTGCTCAATGCCACCCTGTCATTGGTAGGTTTGATCACCCCATCAAACTCTACTAATTTGTAAACTGCATAATAACTCCAGAAAGTTCTACTTTCTGACAACCCCCCCCGCCCAAGCAGGAGACCCTACACCATTTCTGACAAATGGCAGTCCAATCTCTTCTTGAAAGTCTCAAGTGATGGCGCTCCCACAACGTCTGAGGGCAAGCTGTTTTATTGGTTGATTGTCCTCACTGTCAGAAAGTGTCTCCTTATTTCCAGGTTAAATCTCTCCTTGTTCAGTTTCCATCCATTATTCCTTGTCTGGCCTTCAGGTGCTTTAGAAAATAGCTTGACCCCCTTCCTCTCTGTGGCAGCCCCTCAGATATTGGAAGACTGCTATCATGTCTCCCCTGGTCCTTCCCTTTACTGGACTAGCCAAGCCCAGTTCCTGTAACCGTTCTTCGTATGTTTTAGTCTCTAGTCCCCTAATCATTCTGGTTGCTCTTCTCTGTACTTTTCCTAGAGTCTCAACATATTTTTTATAGTGTGGTGACCAAAACTGGATGCAGTACTCTAGGTGTGGTCTTACTAAGGCTTTATAGAATGGTATTTAGTACCTCACTTGATCTTGATTGTATCCCTCTGTTAATGCAGCTTAGGATTGCATTGGCTTTTTTGGTTGCTGCTGCACACTACTGGCTCATATTTAGCTGGTTGTCCACTAAGACTCCAAGATCCCTCTCACAATTACTGCTATTATGCCTGGTTTCACCAGTCTATATTTGTACTTTCGGTTTTTCTTGCCTAAGTGTAAGACTTTACTTTTCTCTACACTGAATTGCATTTTGTTAGATAGCCCAGTGTTCAAGTCTGTCAAGTTCAGAGGTGGTATTCAGCAGGTTCTGACCAGTTCTGGAGAACTGGTATCAGAAATTTTGAGTAGTTTGGAGAACTGGCAAATACCACCTCTGACTGGAGATTTTACAGTATCCTTCCCCTGCCGCACCCACCAAGCCACGCCCACAGAACCTATAGTAAAAAAATTTGAATCCCACCACTGGTCAAGATCCATCTGGATCTTGAGCCTATCTGCTAGGGTGTTAGCTATTCCTGCCCAGCTTGTAGACTATAAAGACTATAAGACTGTAGATAAGTTTACAGGGTTACAGGTAGTCCTCGACTTGCAACCACAATTGAGTCCAAAATTTCTGTTGCTAAGTGAGAGGGTTGTTAAGTGAGTTTTGACCTATTTTACGACCTTTCTTGCTCTAGCTGTTAAGTGAATCACTGCAGTGCTAAGTTAGTAAATTGGTCCTCAACACCAATCAGACCAAGGAGCTTATAGTGGACTACAGAAGAAACAGATCAGACATCCAGCCCTTGCTTATCAATGGAGACCGAGTAGAGCAAGTGGCCAGTTTTAAGTTTCTGGGTGTTACCATAAAAGAGGACCTGACCTGGGGTGCTCACATTGCAGTACTGGTCAAAGGGGCCCAGCAGAGATACTGAGACTTCTCAGGAAACAACAACTGAATGAAAAACTGCTGGTGACCTTCTACTGCTGCACCATAGAGAGTATCTTAACTTACTGCACCTCTGTATGCTTTGCCAATTGCCCAGTGGCAGATAGGACAGCATTCCAGAGGGTTAACATCATTGCCCAGAGGATCATGGGTTTCCCTCTCCCCTCTTTGGAAGAGCTTTATAGCTCCCGCTGCCTTAAGAAAGTTCAAAACAATCTCAAAGATCCATCTCATCCTGGGCACCCTTCTTTTTTTTGAACTATTACCATCTGGCAGATGGTACAGGATAATAAAAACAAGGACAAATAGGCTGAAAAACAGCTTCTATCCCAGGGCAGTAACTCTATTGAATTCTACTGTATAGTATAATATTAATGCAATATCAGGGATTTTCAATTCAATGTGTAGAATGTGAAGGATGTGTGTTTGTGCTTATTTCCATGGCCATGATGCACACTGAAGATGGTGTTTGATTTCATTGTATGAGGTGCAATGACAATAAAGTAAACTAAACTAAACTAAAACTAACACAAATTGTTAAATGAATCTGGGTTCCCCTGATGATTTTGTTTGACAGAAGGTCACAAAAGGTTGTTGTCACATGATCCCAGGACATTGCAATGGTCCTAAATATGAGTCAGTTGCCAAAACTTGTCAGTTCTGACCCTGTGATCCTGGGGATGCTGCAAAATTGTCATAAGTCTCTTTTTTCAGTGATGACGTAACTTCGAACGGTCACTAAGCAAACTCTTGTAAGTTGAGGACTACTTGTACTTACATGTTGTAATCTAGGGCGCATGAGAATGGTTTGAAAATCAAAAAGAAACTTCCCATGGCCTATAAAAAATACTGTATGGCCATCTATCTGATCACAATTGTAGTTGCTGGGCCAGAGAGCTGTTTAAAATGAAAGAATTTGTCAAAATATAGACAAATATAGAGCAGATTTAGAAAAGCAATGAAACAGCCATGTGCCTTTCTCAGGCCCTTTTTGCTCATGAGCCTTGGAAGGTGTTCTCAAGTTCAGTTTCCTGCTACTTGCATTTTTAAATTATAAATAAGGTTTAGAGGCATCTAATGTCATCTAATGAGCACTTCTTACATTGTGCAAATATAGTCAGGAATCCAGTGCCTAAGTTGTTTTCCAAAAACAAATAAAATCAAGTTAGTCAGTTGTTCAGAGGCCAAAATTCTCATAAAAGAGCCAGACTTACAAACAGGTGGTGTTCCTTCATTTCTATTTAATTTTAAAATTCCTCTGTCTAAATTTTGCAAAGATTCCAAGAAGAAATCATTCAAAACAAAAACATCCTAAGATCATAAGAGAAGAGGGGGAAAAAACAGCTACAAATGGTTTCATTCTGTCCATTGCATATTTTCTTTGATATTCATCCCTTTTAGTAAATCCAGATGATGTATGTTCTTTACAGCTAAACTTCAAATGGAAAATACTTTCAGGCAACTTTGCTGTTTATTTATCTATCTATATTCACATTTTTTCACATTCATTTTATTTATTTATTTGTGTAGAAAGAGTGCTACTAAGAACAACTGGCTTGGGCATTCTTATACCATTCATCATGCAAATTCTTCAAACCCTATCCCTTGTGTCTTGCAAACTTTGCAAAAACAATACAAAATTAACATCCATCTAAATAAACCCTGGCACAATTGGCAATGATTGCATAATTTAACTGCCGTAGGACAAATGTAATACACAATGATGGTTTTTCCCCCATTTAAGCCATCTATTTATTTATATTAACAAACAAAATTAAAAAAACAATATTTAAAGATTTTTTCATTAAAACATAAATGCAAGGTAAGAAGAAAAGAAGGGGGGAAAACTTATATGTCTCCATAGTCGCTGGTTCACTAATGAATTCATTACTATAATATGAATATTCACTAAAATGTAATATCTTAGTTAATGGGCCCTTTTCTGTAGGAATTCCATGCACAATGACCACTATATTTCAGTAAAAGGATTATTTGTACAGAAGACCCTTTTCCCCCAAAGATATGTTTATCTTCCTTTTCAATTTGGAGTGACGATAGCAGTGACGTAGATCAGGCCTTCAGTGCTGGAGAGCAGCTGTTAGCAAGACAAGCGAAATCTGTACATGTTGATTCAAAAGTCCTGCAGCCCACATTCATTTCCTCAGTGACGGCAAAACTGCATGGAGACATTGCATTAAGAGAAAAAGGAAAGAAAAACAGACATAAAGGCCAGATAAGGATGTGACATTTGTATGTTTGATGCTGTCAACCCGAAAAGAAGAAAATGATATATATATATTTAATCTCTCTTGCTACCACCCTTAGAACAGGAGAACAATGAAAACTATCTCACCCCAGAATAGCTCTTTGAGCCCAGAATTTCGATTGCTAAGCAAGGCAGTGGTTAAGTGAGTCATATCCAATTTTATAACCTTTTTGCCACGTCTGTTAACCAAATCATTGCAGTCCTTAAGTAAATCACACAGTCACTAAGCAAATCCGGTTCCCTTGTTGACTTTGCTTATTGGAAGCTTGCTAGAAAAGTTGCAAATGGGGACTATGTGACCCCAGGATTATGCAAATGTTGCAAATAAATGCCAGTTGCCCAATTTTCATCCAGTTGACTACAGGGATGATGTGAATGGGTGTAAGTGTGAAGACTGGTCGTAAGTCACTTTTTTCAGTGTTGTCACAACCTCAGACAGTTTCTGAACAAATGGTTGTAAGTCAGGGACTAATTGTAGACAATCTGCCCACATTTAAACAGTTTTATTGCCAATAAGACTGAAGAATTTGTATGCAGGGCTGTAGCACCAAGACGGACCAGGAATAAAACTGAAAAACTGGCTCAATATATTAATTACATGCATCCCATCCTTTTTAATTCAAAAACTATTGACTATTCAGATTTTGCAAATTTTCAAAAAATGTAATTACGATGTAGGCTTTAGAACTTGCACATATCTTACAGGGGGACACATTCCAGTAAGTAGGGGTTTTGTCATGACATGGACATTTCCTCATTTTTTTCATCACTGTAGTTTGTGCAAGACATCTATAATAGTAGTGTTAACCTCACAAAAATTAAACCACCCAATACATTTGAGGTCCTTATATTTCTATGAATATTACTGAAGAAGAATGGAATTTGAGAATTGCCTACATAATTCTGGAATCGTACATTTAGTCAGTTTGTATCATCAAGTTGCACAAAGTTTACTCATAATTATAATAAAATCTCCCTCAAATTAGGATTAACTCTAGATGACAACATGATCACATTCATGTTGCTTTCTTGGCAACAAATGGGTTTGGCATTGTTTGTTTCCAGGATGTTCTTTTACATCCCCAGAGTAGACAACAATCTTGCTATAATGATAGAGGAGAATATGTCTAGCTTAGAGTTGAACTGTGGGATTTTTAATGCTCTCTGAGCTTGGTTGTTTTCTTGCAGACATTTTATTACCAACCTAGATTACACCATCAGTACTCTGTTGCAGTGCACTGATGAAGTTATCTAGTTTGGTAATGAAATGTCTGCAAGAAAACAACGAACCTCAGAGAGCATCAAGGACCTTTTATATCCCTGGCATATTCTAGTTGTCTCCCAGTTTAGTATTCACCATTATAATCCAGTTTAAATTTTTCAATGTTAATCCAGTTGACGTTGCCATCTCTTCATGCACACATGCCTTTGAATCCATCTTGCCTCCTGGTGTCTACCTGGACCAGTTTTTGTCAGCCTTGGCTATTTTAATATATGTGGACTTCAGCTCCCAGAATTCCTTAGCCAGCATGTTTGGGAGTTGAAGTCCAGGCATCTTAAAGTTACCAGGGTTAACAACTGGCCTGCACAATACCCGTTAGTTTTTTTGTGGCAACATTTGTGGAAATGGCTTGCCAGTGTCTCCTACCTAGGGCTAAAAGAGAAGGCCTAGTCCACGGGTGTCAAACTCACGGTGTCACGTTGCCATCATGTGATATTTCACAACGTTTTTTCCATTTGCAGAGCTGGGATGGGCATGGCCTGTACATGACGCATCCGGCCCGGGGGCCGCCAGTTTAACAACCCTGGTCTAGTCCAAAGTCACTTACTGGTTTCATACCTAAGACAGGACTAGAATCAGTGGTGGGATTCAAAATTGTTTACTACCGGTTCTGTGGCATGGCTTGGTAGGTGTGGCATGGCTTGGTGGGCATGGCAGGGAAAGGATACTGCAAAAATCCCCATTCCCTCCCCACTCCACTAACCTGCTTTCCAGCTCCGTTCTCCTGTGCAGGGCAGCAAAAGAAGACCCAGCCGATCAGCTGGGACTCGGGAGGCAGAGAATAGATGGGGGCGGGACCATGCAGAGGTGGTATTTGCCGGTTCTCCGAACTACCCAAAATTTCTGCTACCGGTTTTCCAGAACTGGTCAGAACCTGCTGAATACCACCTCTGACTGGAATTCACAGCCTCCCAGTTGCTAGCCCAGGGCCTTTAGCCACTATGCCGAATTAGTTCCTGTGTTGCCCATTCCATAATTTGCAATGTCCTTTCTTAAAAACAGGGTTCAGCCTAATATGTTATAATTCTACAAGAACACATTAAAACTGCTGTCCCACTATGCAAAAAATAATCAAAGGAGTTCCAGTTCTCTTTGAACATCCACTAAACATAAAGGTGGAGGTAGAAGAGTCAAAAAGGAAAAACATTCTTTCCTATAAACATTAAGCTTTATAATACCAATCACTTTCTGTTCTGAAATTAAGCTGCAGCCCACATTTCAAATATTATGTTTTCAAATGGTCTGCAGTAACAAAACCTCCACAGTTTTTGAGAAGCACATACAGAAGATAAAACACAACCAGGACTGAACTGTTTGTTTTTATTTTAACAGAACAATAAACCAACCTGAAAAATAAAGAATTTGACTTGTGGAGTTCAAAAAAACAGCTAACATTTTTTAAAGGACTCAATGTACCTTTGTTTGTTGTAACTCTGTCATGCTTCCAGATGGAGAGAGACCCTAATGCAAGGATGGGCAACTATGACCCTTTTATGACATCTGGACTTCAACTTCCAGAATTCCTGAGCCAGTCATGGCAGCTATTTCATTCCCTGTCCCACTTCCTAAGGTGGTACAATTCAGAGCTATCTTGTCCAAAAAGACTCACAAAATAATTTATTCCCAATAAAACATTCTGATGGACTTAATTGGGTAACTTAATTGGGTAAGAGCCTTGGTGGTGCAGGCTGTTAAATGCCTAGCACTTAATTCCAGCTGCCTGCAATTACTGCAGGCTCGAATCCCACCAGGCTCAAGGTTGACTCAGCCTTCCATCCTCTCGGGGTAAGTAAATTGAGGACCCATGATTGTTGGGGGCAATAAGCTGACTTTGTAAAATGCCGCTTAGTAAGCAGGCATATACAATGGAATGAAGGCTATTGCTGGCGCGATGGGTTGTGCTCCAAAATTGTAGCGCCCTGAGTCTTGGGAGAAGGGCAGCATATAAATATGAATATAAAAAAAAAAACCTGAGGAGCATTGATTTAGGACAAAGGAGAATTCTGGAAAGTTTGGCCGATACGATCCCTAGTTTTATGTGTCTTTCCCATTAGACTCTGGAAGACTGTGAGTATTCTATAAAATTACTGGAAATCAATGAAGGATTAAATGTGGGCCAAAATATTTTAGATTAATCAGACAAGGTAGAGATATTATTGAGTACTGATCCAGGATTTAGAGAAATTCCAGCCCATTCTGCATGGTTTGAACTTCTGCTTGAAGATGGGGTCTAGGGTTTAATAATGTTCCTGGATTCAGTATCCTCATTATAGTGTGTTCTTCTTACCTGCCCACCAACCTTCATGGTCATTATAATCTCAGCTTTCATTGCCTATTTCATGAGAGGATAGTCTTCCAAATAGCCCTGGGAAGTAGCTGTTGCATTTTTTGTCTTCTAAAAAATATCTTCAATCTCCTGTTCATTATTCTAACCCTCTGAAAGTTTCAATGCTATCAACAAAGATCTTTCTTTAGACTATCTGGCATCACTGGGCCTTGAAGACACTGATTAATCCTTACTAGCACATTGAGTCCAGAAGGCAGTCCTAACAGATATTGTCAGATGCAAATAACCAGGAGCATTCAAGTTCAAAACACAGAAGAGTTTACTCTTGCTACCTATACACAAGATTCTGGTCAACTAGAGGTCAAAGCTAATTTATTGCTAGATAAGGGTCAACATAATTCACGGGGGCTGGTCTTGGGTCTCTCATGGCAATGCAATCACTCCAAAATGATGACATGTTTAACTCCACCTTCCAGTTCAGCCTGCTCACCTCCTACAGATATGCAATAGATATACAGTAGAAGAACCAAGGAAGCCAAAATGGTGGTGCAGCAGCAGATCGGACCCCTCCCTGTTTGAATATTCATTCATCATTGTCATGGATAGAAAGGGATGAGGCTTCAGGCAATGCTTACACTTGCCATTTTGGTCCCCTTCCAGTCCCCTCTGAGTGGTAGGGCAGTACCATTGGATACCTAGACCATTGATCTATTATGTCCCAGGTGTTCATCTTGTATCCCTTACTCATTCACATTCATCAAGACCATCTAGAGCTTTGGAGTGAGGTGCCCTAGTTATCTGGATGGTACCCAACTCTCCTGCTCCTTACTCCATGAAAGCTGAATATTGTCTAAAGTCAGTAATGGACTGGATGAGTGAAATTGAGTCAAATTGGTAAGGCTTTCAAAGTGAAGATTCAACCTATTTTGAGCAGGGTTGTCTATGCAGATGCTCAGGGTTTGAGCAGGGTTGTATTCTCTCAGGAAGAACAAGTCCACAATATGGAAATTTTCCTTCTTTGTGCATTATGCATTGTTCATCTACATGTGTGTGTGTGTGTTGCTTTTAGAGTAAGTAAAAAAAAATTAGAGCTAGAAGTCCAAGAAAGCTGTTCTCCATACTAGAGAAACAACTGTGCAACTTCTCTGTATCCTTGGAGGGTGATCAGTGATCAATGGGCCTTTTGTAGTTTGAAGCCCGACAACCTGAAATTAATTTTTTAATTGGGAAACTGTCTTGATATTTAAATCCTTTTGGCTTATATTTCCAGTCTTGGTTGCAAAGGACATTCCGTTCCTCCTCATCCTGCCCGCCCCAGCCCCAATGCGATGTGATGATATTACCGGCATAATATCCATATAAAACTCATAGGCAGGTTCCATCTCACTGTGCTGCGTGTTATTGTTTGTGTATCCAACCTCTTTTTATGCAACATATCCAGAACTTAGATTTATGCTGACATATAGGAGAGGTTGAAGGAATGCTTTATAATTTGAGAGATTGGTTGAAGCTAAGACAAGCACCGGCATGAGCCAAGGTCAAGGTTAAAGAATGGGACAATGTAGCTGATAGATTGACAAATACAGATGTGCTTTGGACACACTGAAAGATGTGAGCAGGATGCCGTCTCCCCAGTCAGCTTGTACAGATAGTCCTTGACTTACAACAGTTCATTTAGTGACCGTTTGAAGTTACAACCAGGGGTGGGCTCCTGGGGGCTTGCAGGGATTCGGGAGAGCCCCTAGCTAAGATTCTGTGCAGTTTGGAGAACCCCCAAAGCCCACTCTTGGCTGGCCATACCCACCCCACCGCTCCCAGGAGTCCCCATGCGGGGACACATTTTGGATGCAGGTAGGTGCAGGCGCGTGCAGAGGCTCAGGGAGGGTGAAAAACAGGCCTCCCAGAAGTTCAGGAATGGGCCCATTTCTGGCTTCCAGAGAGCCTCCGGAGCCCAGGGAGGCTGTTTTCTAATTCACGGAGGCTCAAGGAAAGCCTCCATAGCCCGGGAGGGCAAAACGCCCCACTCCTGCAGTGGTGCAGGAGGAGGCTGACAGGCCATGCCCATCATGCCACGCCCACCCAGCAACTGGACAGAGAATCCTTTGCTAAAATTTTTGAAGCCCATCCCTGATTAATAGCCTTGGTGGTGCAGGCTGTTAAATGCCTAGCACTTAGCTCCAGCTGCCTGCAATTAGTGCAGGCTCAAATCCCACCAGGCTCGGTTCACTCAGCCTTCCTCGGGGTAGGTATGAGGACCCAAGATTGTTGGGGGCAATAAGCTGACTTTGTAAAAATGCCGCAATAAGCAGGCATATACCGTTTCCCAGAAAATATGTCTATTTTTTGGCTCCCAAAATACACTAGGTCTTATTTTTGGGGTAGGTCTTATATATTTATGGTGCCATAGTGGGTGTGAGTGTGTAGGGGGTGTTTTGCGGGTGCGTTGCTCCTGAAAAGTCTTCCTGGAACTGGAGATTTACACTAGGTCTTATTTTGGGTAGGAGTCTTATATTAGGGCAGGTTTAGAAAATAGTGCTGGGTCTTACTTTCAGGGTAGGTCTTATTTTAGGCAAAGTACAGTAATGGAATGAGAGCTATTGCTGAGCATTGGGTTATATTATTTTATTTATTTATTAATGAGACTTGTATGCGCCCATCTCCGAAGACTCAAGTGACTCACAACTAAAAACAAGAACAATAAATAATTAAAAAGAATTAAACTAACAAATTAAGATATAATTACATAAGTACATAATAAAACCATGACCCCCAAAGGGTCACAGCCCGCTTGGTTAAATAACCAGGTCTTCAATTCCGGAAGGCGCAGAGGTCAGAGGCCAGGCGGAGTCCAGGAAAGCTGATTCCAGAGGGGGCACAATAGAATAGGCTCGTGTCGGGAGAGGACAACCGGCATTGGCCAGCCAGCGGGACCCAAAGAGTCCTGTGTGATGCTGGGGCGGTTAGTACTTGATGTCGGCAGGAGTCGCTCCCTTAAATATTGCCAAAAATTGTAAGCCGCCCTGAGTCTCCGGAGAAGGGCAGCATATAAATGTAATTTTTAAAAAAAAACAGCACTGAAAAAACTGACTTGTGACACTTTTTCACACTTACAATCAATCGCAGCATCTCCAGGGTCACATGATCAAAATTCAGAGTTTTAGCTGGCTACTTTTATATTATTATGAAAAAGTAATAAGTTGAGGGTAGATGTTAATGCCTTATTTTACTACACTAAAGGAGTCTTTTTGTTTCTTTTTCTCTTGCTTTCCCCCACTATCCACTTCCCTTTTTCCTTCCCTAATGTTTACTTTTGTATTCTCTTTGCATGTCATATTACACATTAATAAAAAACCACATTTAAAAAATCCAGACATTGAGCAATTGACTGATATTTATGATGATTGCAATGTCCTAGGGTCATGTGTTTACCTTTTTGCAACCCACTAACAAAGTCAATGGGGAAGCCAGATTCACTTCATCCGCCTGGAACCCGCACTGTACATCAGACATTAACACAATTGAGAGGATTCAAAGGTATTTCTTGAGAAAAGTACTCCACTCCTCCTCACAATAGAATTCCCTATGCTTCCAGGCTCGAAATTCTGGGCCTGGACATTCTAGAACTGCTCCGCCTGCAGTCTGATCTAAGCATAGTTCACAAAATTGTCTGCTATAACATCTTGCCTGTTAACGACTTCTTCAGCTTAAACCACAATAACACATGGGCAAACAATCAATACAAACTCAAGGTAAACCGCTCCAAACTCGATTGCAGAAAATACGACTTCAGCCACAGAGTGGTCAACGCCTAGAATGCCCTACCAGACTCCGTTGTTACAACCTCAAATCCTCACAGCTTCAATCTCAAACTGTCTACTGTGGACCTCACCCCATTCCTAAGAAATCCTTAAGTGCATGGCATTCAGCTGCCTTCCATCCCTGTCTTCCTGTCCCCATTTATCTGTATTTATTTCCCTCGCTTTTGTTTATGTTCATGCCAATATTGTTATCTTGTACATAGTTGACAAACAAACAAACAATAAATAAACAATGGTGTTACTAACTTAACAACTGAAGTGTACTTAGGGCTGGTTTGTGTGGACAAGAAACCTAGCCCACAAATCTGGAAATGTAATCAACAAGTTCTTTTCTCTCCAGAAATAATGTTTTTAACAGGAAACCACATGCATTAATGAAAGTGATAAAGCAACTAAAGGGGGAAAAAAAGTGGACTCCGTCTAAATCTGCGTTTGACACAATTAGCTTCTCCTGATCCATTCATTAGAAGAAGAAATTAATCTTACTTTGGTGGTGACAGTATTCTTGCACTTTCGTCTCATATACAAACCATGGTGAACTAATAGCTACAAAGCCGTGCAGCAAAGCTGCAGAGCCAACAGCATGACCAAAGAACTTTTGGAAGAAATATCCATCTGGTTCAGTTCCAAGCTGGGAGAAAGACACTGGAAACATGGAAGGCTGATTGGAAAGGTGGTTTAATGATGAAGCAGAACCACCTGGGTGGTTCTGGGCAGCTGAGCGCATGGAGTTGAGAGTGGGTGGCTTTTATACCTTCTCTTGGGCTTTGCACTTGAGCTTCCTGTTCCTGTGCAAGAACATGTATTCTATTTATTTTTTTATTTATTTTATTTTATTATGAGATTTATATGCCGCCCTATCTCCCTAAGGACTCAGGGTGGCTTACAATACTAAAAAAAAAACACCACAATATAAACATTAAAAATCAATTAAACCAGAATCTCATAAATCGGTTAAAATTTTAAAACTACCACTAAAAAACCCTCCCCCCTCCTTCAGTCCGGGTAGGCTAGTTGGAACAGCCAAGTTTTTAGGTCACGGGGAAGGATGGGAGGGCCACCAGAGCTCAGGGGTAGCTGGTTCCAAAGGGTGGGTGCCCCCACGGAGAAGGCCCTACCCGTGGGAGCCACCAGCCGGCATTGCCTGGCTGATGGCACCCTGAGCAGGTCCTGCTGGTGGGAGCGCACGGGTCATCAGGAAGCTGTTATCGGCAGCAGGGTTTCCCGCAAATACCCCAGTCCAATGCCATGAAGGGCATGAAGTTATAGGTTAACACCAGCACCTTGAATCTCACCTGGAAGGCAACTGGTAACCAGTGCAGCTCACACAGGAGGGGTGTAACATGGGAGTATCGGGAACCTCCCATCACAACCCACGCTGCTGCATTCTGGACAAGTTGAAGCCTCTGGGTGGTCCTCAGAGGCAGCCCCATGTAGAGAGTGTTACGGTAGTCCAAATGGGAAATGATAAGTGCATGAGTGACCGTACTCAGGGCATCTCGATCAAGGAAGGGTCGCAACTGGCGAACCAGGTGAACCTGGGCAAATGCCCCCCTGGCCACGGTTCCCACCTGCTCCTCCAAACTGAGCCGTGCATCCATGTCAGACTCCCATGGGGCCATGTACAATTCCTAGGAGTTTGTCTGAGCTAAGTTTGGTTGAAGTTTGCTGAGGGTGATGCAATGTCCTTAGGAGATTGTGTGATGGAGTGAGCTCTGTGTCTTAGTGGATTAATCCTATTATGTCCTGAAGGGTCATGTTTTAATCCCTTTATCCTAGAGCTGAAGGTCTTTTGTTTTGGCCCAGCCTTTCTTTATGGGCACAAAATATCTGCTGGGGGCTATTAAGAAAGGTGGGGGCTGCTTCCCAAGAGCATTTTTCTCCATTTCGCATCCAGGGAAATATAATATTCTGCCTTTTTAATATTTCTCAAAATATTTCATTCTTCTAGGAGAGCGGTGAGTGCTAACTTTCTACAGAACCAAAATCTGAATCTCTTATATCTACTTTTTCTTAATTAAAAATTGAATTTGGAGGTTGACAATTCTAACTCTTGAAGTTGACCAGTTTCTTCTCACAGAGAGTCAATAAAACATGTCATTCCACAAAAGTTTTTGTCACAAATGTAAGGGTTTTGATTCTGAACACAAGTTCACTTCCACTATCTATTTACAACCTGGTGGAGTGAATCACTATATTAATATTAATCTTGATACCAGCAAAAACTTGGGAGTGCCATCACTTGAGACCTTCAAGAAGAGATTGGACTGCCATTTGTCAGAAATGGTGTAGGGTCTCTTGCTTGGGCGGGGGGTTGGACTCTCACAGTTTCTCTGCCACCATCATAAATATGAACCAGTTGCCAAGCATCTGAATTTTGATTATGTGACCATGGGGATGCTACAAAGGTCACAAAGGTTGACTCAGCCTTCCATCCTCTCGGGGTAGGTAAATTGAGGACCCAAAATTGTTGGGGGCAATAAGCTGACTGTAAAAATGCCGCTTAGTAATAAGCAGGCATATACAGTGGAATGAAGGCTATTGCTGAGTGCATTGGGTTGTATCCCAAAAATTGTAAGCCGCCCTGAGTCTTCGGAGAAGGGCGGCATATAAATGTAATTTTAAAAAAATTGTGAAAAACTATCATAACTCATTTTTTTCAGTGCCATTGTAACTTTGAATGGTCACTATATGAACTTTTGTAAACCGAGGACTACCTGTATAGGTATATCAAACTAAGGGAAAAAGAAAAAAGTGATTCAAGTATATTGCAGGCTTAATTTCAGGAAATGCCAAGAGTAATATCTTCTTTCATGTTAGTTAGAGGGAATATTTTAATTTTAAAAAAGGCACATTACAATCTTATTTCAGAATTTTACTGTTTATAAAGACATAGATTCAGTCTTTTTGCACAGTGGCTCATATATTTATTCAGCCCCAAACAAGTGTTAAAATCTTTCTGAGAAAAATAGGTCACTAACACACACATATATATATATATATATATATAGGTCTTGGTGTATTCGGGTCTTGTCCCGTGTAAGATTGAGAATACCTTGCAACGTTCGATGAAATCTCATCCGTCATCTTCAGGCTGGTGTCTTCAGCTTTGTTCTTCTGGGAGAAGTGTGTGATAGTGGCTGTTTTTCCCTTTTAAACTCCAGAGTTGGTTGTGCTGTTACTTCTTGATTGGTTGATGGAGTTGATGTATGCAGATTGGTTGGCTTTTTCATAAGACCCTGTGTGGCTGAGGTACTGGCTATGTGTCTCTCAGCCTTTTGTGTTCATAACGACCTGGGTAATGGGCTGTGTGATGATCTTTTGAGTTCTATTGTTGTGACATCCTGGGTCTTGTGCTGTAATCTCCTGGGTCGTTGTCTCTGTTGCAACCTCCTGATGTTTTGTGTTGTAATCTCCTGAGTTCCATGATGTAGTATCCTGGGTGGAAGGCTGTGATGTGACATTCCAGGCCTTGGTTTGGCTCGAGTTTGAGGTCTGGCTATGTGTTTATAGCGTGTGTCAGTTTGCTTGGGGGGTGAGGAGGGGTGTAGCAGCTGGAGTTGCAGCTATGGTCTGGTTTCTGGACAGTGGTTGCCTTTTGTCTGTGGGGTGGGCTTGGGTTTGAGTCTACGAAACAAACATATATATATATATATATATATATATATATGTTTTAAATAGATTTTCAAAGGTATGTAGGTCTTGGTGTGGTCTTGTCCGTGTAAGGTTGAGAATACCTTGGCAGCGTTTGACGAAATCTCATCCGTCATCTTCAGGCTGGTGTCTTCAGCCGTTCTCCTGGGAGAAGTGTGTGATCGTGGCTGTTTTCCCTTTTAAACTCTAGAGTTGGATGTGTTGTTACTTTTGATTGGTTTGTGGAGTTGATGTATGCAGATTGGATGGCTTTTTCCTGAGACCCTGTGTGGCTGAGGTGCTGGAGGTGTGTCTCTCAGCCTTTTGTGTTTATGCTGACCTGGGTAATGGGCTGTGTGATGACCTTCTGAGTTCTATTGTTGTGATGTCCTGGGTGTGGTGCTGTAATCTCCTGAAGTTCTCCCAGGAGAACAAGCTGAAGACACCAGCCTGAAGATGACGGATGAGATTTAGATGAAAGCGTTGCCAGGTATTCTCAACCTTACGGGACAAGACCCGAATACACCAAGACCTACATATATATATATATATATATATATATATATATATATATATATTCGGTCATAACTTCAAACGGTCATTAGGCAATCAGTCATAAGCCAATGGCCACATATAGTTACCCATTATATCTATCTAGTCTATGAAAAGTGAAATGGGCAAGTGTGAAATCCTCAAAATCTAGGATTTTTATAATGAAGCAGAAATATTAAGATTTGGTGACTGAGCCACACTTGTTCTCTTCTGTCCTGATCCTCCTTCTCTTCTGTGTTAAACTTCCTTAGCTTGTAAGCCTGAAGCCAAGAACTCTCTAAGATTGTTATTATTATTATTATTATAAAGCTTTTCTGGAACGGGATATAAACACTTCAAATAAATATAGAAATAAATAAATAAACTGCCAGCAAGGAAGCTGAGGATGTGTATTAATAGGAAATTCCGAGGATAAGTATTAATAGGAACTTAAGATGTTGCTGTCTTAGAAAGATTTCTATTTTGCTTCTGCTCTTGCAAATAGAATTCCAAGCAGTGGATAGCAATCAAATAATAATGAAACAATAAACAACTAAATAGTTAAAAATGTGTTAAGCAAAAAGATTGTGATGGAATGTGTACCTATGGAAGCAGTGGAGGAGGGAAGTTCTGGCAACATAGAGCTTTTCCAGAGAGAGATTCAAATTAAGACACTGGACAATCCAGAGCTGGATGGAGGAAGAAGTTTGGCATAGTCACACCTTAGAATTTTCCAGGATGTATCTAGCAGATTTTTTTTCCCAAACAATTTTTATTATTTTCCACCAGTACAAATTGTAATTACATTTTCAACACCATTGTTATGTGAGCTGCACTTGCTGCCAGTTTGCTTCCAGTCCCAATTCAAGGTGCCCCAATCATTTCAGGGGAAAGGACCTACTTTGGATCTCATCAGCCAAAAAATGATGCAGTAATTGCTTTCAAGGCTAGTGCTGTACCAACCTCGGGCCCAGGGTAGGGGCTAGTGTTCTCAGGCAATAGCATAAGAACTGTTTGTAACCAAAATTTAAACATTCATTCATTCATTCATTCATTCGATAATTTTTCCTTCAGGAAGTTAAGATGAGGTGCATCAGATGAATGAATGAATGGATTTAGATATTCCTTTCTTTCTTTCTTTCTTTCTTTCTTTCTTTCTTTCTTTTTCTTTCTTTCTTTCTTTCTTTCTTTCATTCTTCAATCATCTGATAGTTTTTCCTTCATGAAGTTAAGATCAGGTGTATAGAACTTTATCCCTCAACTTCCTACAAAATTCTCCAAAGTAAGTTTGGTTGAGAGAAGTCATCTAATGAACGTACATGGCTCCAGGCTAACAAGAACCTGGATCTTCTTGGTTTGGTCCAGTTCAAAACCTTGAACTGTCATTCCATTTTAACTCAGTTGTCAAGAAATTTTAGTGTTTTACTTTTGCTTAAATTCAAGCTTTTGGAAATTTTGAACTGCTCTTCCTGATACATTTTGGTTTGTTGTTGGTTTTTAATTATTATTATTATTGTGTCGAATATTTTGAAGAATTTTTACAATCCATACTGGTCCTGTAGAAGACAGTGGGGCAAGAATATAAATAATAAAATATAAATAAATAATAAAGCTACCCAGAGTTGCCTCATCGGGGAGATAGATGGTAAGGGAAGTCACCCCTCCTAGAAGAATGAAATATTTTGAGAAATATTTAAAAAGGCAGAATGTTATATTTTCCCTAAAGGAGAAACATGTTTCTAAAGACAGAAACTCAGAGCCTCAGCCCTCTGCCCCAAGTAGAAACTAAGGTGCCAACTTTTAGAAATGCAGATTTGGTAATCCATTCAAGACAGGATATTCTGAACAAAGGTAGGATTAGCCCTCAGCCACAATAGGAATTGCCCAACAAGCCTCTTCATTGGATCAGCACACTTTAACCAAACTTAACTCAGATAACCTACAAAGTTACCCCTACAACATCCAATAGAATACATGATATTGCACAGGAACAGATAGCTCAAGGCCCAAGAGAAGGTATAAATAACCCTCATTCTCAACTCCATGTGGTCAGCTGCACCAGGACCAACACCCTCTTTCCAATCAACCTCCATGTTTCCAGTGTCTTTCTCCCAGCTTGGAACTGAACCAGATGGATATTTCTTCCAACAACGGCATATAAATTTAATAAATAAATAGGATAGAAAATACATACATTTTTAAAAGGACTAGGACTTTGTGTTGGAGATTGTTATGCAGGTACCCCTAAAGATACAAAATGAAAGGCCTGCTTCTCTTTGCATGCTGAACATTAGACCAATCAAGTCAATTTAAAATAGGCTGGGTTTTGCTTGTTTGAAATGGAATGCATTTGTGGTTTAGTAAAATTCAAATTTGGCCAGTTTTATGACATGGTGCTAGCTGTCTCTGATTTTACATGGATCTGCAATAACATCTGGGTGGTCATTTTAGCTCAAACAGCATGATCAAATATTTTTAGTGGTAAAAGTTTTCTTGTGGCCATGTAAACATTCTGGTTACTTTCACACATCTGCTAAGAGAATACTGTACTCTCATTTGTCACAACCAGCCTAAGAATAACATATCTGGTGATAATGATTTTGATTTTGGGGCTCTGGGTTAAGTGATGAAGTTCTCATATACAGCTTTCTCAATTCCATAAAAACCTAAAAATCTGTTTTTTCATCCTCCCATACAACAAATCAGGGTAACTTCACTGTTAATAGTTGAAAAGAAAACATAATCAAGAAAACTACTCTTGATTCTTCTCTTTATCTGCCTTCTACTTGTAAAACAGAGTCTTTGAATCCCATCCTAACCATTTTACAATTGCCAGACTCTTTCAGTGATAGAAGTTGTTGTTCCCTCTCTTGTAACTCTCCTAATTTTGCTGGATTTCCATAGCTTCACACATTGCATTGGTTGACTGATTGATTGTTGGCCATCAATTCATTGTTAAGTCCTAACATAGATGTTCTCCATGATGATTTGTTCCTAACCTGATCCTTTCAATGGTGCATCCATTGCCACTGTAACTGGAACATTCTCCTTCCACCTTGTTGCGAGTCATCTTCTTCTTCTCTTTCCTTCCACCTTTGCCACCATTGGAGCCTTCTCCAGAGAGCTGGATCTTCTTAGAATATGTCCAAAGTAGGATCATTTGAGTTTGGTCATTTGTGCCTCAAATGAAAATGCTCGGTTGATTTATTTGACGATCCATTTGTTTGTTTTCTTGTCTGTCCATGGTATTCTTTGGAGTCTTCTACAACACCCAATGACAAGTGTCATTACTATACTTAGCCTACTTCTTCAAAATCCAGCTTTCACTTCCATACAGTGTCACAAGGAATACCATGGTTTGGCCCGATCCTGATGTTAGTATACAAATAGTCTTTGACTTACAACTGTTCAAAAAAGAAACTTATGACTTGGCTTTATAGATCTGGTAGTCAGACTCCCTCTGAAGTCATATGACTGAACTTTGGATGCTTGGCAACACAGCTGTTGTGGTTCACCGGCGGCCGGTGCAGACGGCAGCGGAACTGGACAGTGGGGAAGAAAGGGAACCAGTCAGAAGTCTGGAGAGGACTCGGACAAGGGTCCTGCTTCCAATGCAGGGATGGGGCCAGGACCATCTGGGAGTGGGGTGCTGCCTTTGGAGCCTTCGGAGACTGGCAGCAGCGAAGCAGAGGATCCAGTGTGCGTGTATGCAGAGTTGCTAGAAGATGAGAACAGCTGAAACAAAAGGGGTGACTCGGGAGTAAGGCTGGGTGGTAATTGCCCCTCCCATAAGGGATAAAAGTCAGGCCTAAATGATGAAACCTTTGCAGGAAGCAAAGTAGTTCGATCAGTTCCGAATCATTCTTGAAGGTCTGTGTACTTTGGTTGGTTTTTTTTCTTGTACTTCAGTTGTTTTTTTATAGTTAATTTGACACTTCTGTTTTTGGCAGCATTCCACAGAACTGAAAAGTGTGTGCTTATTTTGGGGGACTGTTTAAGATTAGTTCTGGCTGGGAATGAAAACAATTCCCAGCATTGCAATAAAATAGATTTTGCTTTTAAAACAAGTTTGTGATTAATTACGATTGACGAAGCCTGGGTCAGAACAACAGCCACATTTACAGGTCTTAGCAGCATTCTGAGCTCACATGTTCATGATTTACAATAGTCTTCCAAAATGCCAGGATTTCTGGTTTTTAACAAAACTGCCCCCATGGCAAATAATTAGTTCACTTATCAACTGTTACATGTGCTTAAGAGCCACAGATTAATGTAACGACTGCAATGATTAATTTAATCTGTGCAAAAAAATCATAAAATCAATGTTTACTACCAGTTACACCCATCACACATATGAACTTAATGGGCAGGCCCCATTACAGTCATATGTTGAGGACTATCTATAATGACATGATGGTATTTACACCTACATCCCTACATTTTTCAACTTTTAAGAGCGACTGGGAGCCAGCAATGTCAATTCCACCATATCGCCAGCAAGTCTTTTAGCAGATAACAATTCTTTTGCTTTTTTTTCTCCCTACCTTCTTAAAAAGAGTTGAGTTTTTCTACCCACTCAATAAACTCTTGTTTAGAAACTGCACATAACAACCTCTCTTGGCTAGAGGCAGGGGTGGGCTGCTAATGTTAGCTAATTTTATGGCCGGAACCACCAAATCCCACCCTAGCTGGCCCCACCCACCCTGCCCCGACCCTCCCAAGAATCCCCACATGGTCCATTTTGGATGCGAGGGAAGTGCAGGGCCCGCGCAGAGGCTCGGGGGGCCAAAAAACAGGCTCCCTGGAGGCTCCGAAAGGCTGGAAACCAGGGGTGGGATTCTACCAGTTCGCACCTATTGGCTAGAACTGGTTGTTAACATTCTAAGCAGTTCAGAGAACCGGTTGTTAGAAGAAATTCCTGGCCTAATCCTGTAAGGAAGGCAGGAAGGAAACATTCTGGTGTTGCTTACAGAAACTGCCTCTCCGCTAACCCTTATTACGTTCTTGGCAGGACTAGACTTCCTGTCTCAGGAACTTCTCTGGAGTTTTTCCCCCCTCCTTTGCTGGTACTTTGCTTGTGTGGAGTGACCATTCAAAGTTACAGTGGCACTGAAAAAAGTGACTTATGACCATTTTCCACACTTACGACTGTTGAAGAATCCCCACAGTCATGAGAGGCCAGGCGAGGAGATGCGTGCCTCGATGTCAGTGATATTGAGTTGGCCACGCCCAGCCAATAACATGACCACCAAGCCATGTCCACCCAGTCACATGACCACCAAGCCACGCCCACCACCTAAGCCACACCCATAGAACTGGTTGTTAAAAAATTTGAATCCCAACCCTGCTGGAAACTGACCCATTTCTAGCTTCCAGAGGGCCTCCGGAGCCCGGGGGAGGCCATTTTTGCCCTCCCAGAGGCTCGAGGAAAGCCTCTGGAACCTGAGGAAGGCGAAAACACCCCCCTCCTTCCATGATGCAGGAGGCCAACTAGGTCATGCCCACCATGGCCGCGCCCACCCAGCAACCAGGCAGAGAACCAGTTGCTGACATTTTTGAAGCTCACCTCTGGCTAGAGGTAGAGTAGTAAAAACATGTTGTGCAGCGAAATCACCAGCTTGAGAAACGGAAGGCCTGGCTAGCAGTTTTGCACAATCATCCCTTATGCCACGCAGCCAGGCGGTGCAATATGTTTTCTTTGAAAGGCCGCCTGTTAGATCAGGTGTTTTGCAGCTGTTTCCTCACAGTGATTCACGGCAGCCGTTAAAAATCTCTTCTCCACAAGGAACACATCTAAAGCCACAGAGAGTTACATCTGCATGAGAGATCTCTTCCTAAAATTTACCACAGTGGCAACAGCTACCCTGTTCCTTCTGGGTGGGTCTTGACAGAGGGTTTTAAAAGGAAAAAAAACAAACAAACCTTGGGCCTTTACCAGCAGCCACTAATGAACACTGAAAAATGAGCCAATCTTCCTGAGGTAATTCCAGAATTGCCATTAAGCTATTTCCCACCCAGCTTGTGGAGATATTTTACTGTCATTCATGAGAAAAGTTAGTAAATTTAATTTAAACGATTAGCAGTTGTGGTTTTTCAATTCATTTAAACTACATATCGCGATGCCGGCCAATTAAAATGTAGGCGAGAAGTTGGACTTATTCAGAAGAAATGCTTTTAAAAGAGGGAATTGACATTTGCAACCAAAAATGAAAAATAATGCCACAGGGATTTCTTTTTCCTAAGCTCATAGAAGGAGACTCGTCTGCAGTATTGTTAAACTAAGATAAGCTTTATAAGATAAGATAACCTTTATTGTCATTTTCCTGTATACACAATGGCATGTATTAAAATGAACGGCCGATGCCCACTCTCGAAAGAAAAAAACACACCCCCACCAAATAATGTCACCATCCCAAGTGTAGCAATAATAATTGCAGCAGCAGCATCCAAAAGTGCCAATTTATACAAAAATAATACCAAAACTTACACACACACACAAATATTTTTAAAAAACTATTTTTGTTGCCCAGAGGATTCAAAATAATTTATTATGTTAACTTTGGAAGAGCCAATTGAAGATTAACACCAATAGATTTAAGGAATAGTTATACATTATAAAATAGTTAATTGGTTTGGTACCTGGTAGATTCCCATACGCATCCAGAGCTGATAATCACAAATGTAGAAAACAACTTTGCTGAAATCCTCTGACAAATAACATCTGTCAATCCTTGATGATAAACAGCAGCACGAAGAGGAAGAAAAAAATACAATCCGTACATTTTATCAGCTATCAACTGACACTCTGTGGAAACAGCAGCTGAACTTTGAAGCAGCAAAGAAAGAATATTGAAGCTTTTGAACTTTGGTATTGGAAATGACTCCTGAAAATATCATGGATAGCTATTTGTTTTATTTTATTTTATTTTATTTTATTTTATTTTATTTTATTTTATTTTATTTTATTTTATTTTATTTTATTTTATTTTATTTTATTTTATTTTATTTTATTTTAGGAAATCTATAATGCCGCCTATTTGCACATGGCAACTCAAGGTGGCTTACAAGAATATAAAAACCCCATATATAAAACAATAAAACTAATGAAAGAGAGAATGATATAATAAATTAATATAATAATATAATAAAATAACCCCCCCACCCCAGCGACCACACATCACATGAGCCACTTAATGGGTTCCATCCCATTCTGCATTCCCCAGACGCAATGGCAGAACCAGGTCTTCAGCGCCTTCTGGAAGAGTATGAGAGTGGGGGCCATTCCAATCTCTGGGGGAATGATGTTCCAGAGAGACAGAGCCACCACACAGAAGGCCCTTCTTCTGGGTCCCACCAGGTGTATCTCCCTGCCTAGGGGATGGGACCTGCAACATTCCTTGCCTCCCCGCTCTAGTGGGTTGGGTAGATGTGACCAGCAAGAGATGGTCTCTCAAATAACCTAGTCCCAAGCCATGAAGGGCTTTAAAGGTGACAATCAGCACCTTGAATTGCACCCAGAAGCAAATCAGCAACCAATGCAGCTCCCGCAGGAGAAGTGATACACACAGCAAGGTCTGCACAAAACTATGCAGGCCGCTTCATTTTGCACCAACTGGAACTTCCAGATGCTCTTCAAGGAGCGCATTGCAATAATAAGAGAAGTAATCAGAAATTTAAGAGTTGAGGATGTTGAGAGTGTGAACATCCTATCCTGCCACAAAAGTTAGTATTTACTGACATAATCCTGTAAAAAATCATCAATCAAAGCAAATATTACCGCTTTTGCTTTCATTTCTCATTCTTTCTATTTTCTAAGTTTGTGTTGCCTCTTTCTTGGACTGATGTTCCTTGTACCAAGTAGCAGTTGGCTTCAAAATCCTTCATGCAGGCACAGGAATTCAAGAGTGTTTGATATTTTGCATGAACTCTGCACAGCATCACTGGCCCTGTCTTTACTTTTTCTTTTGACAGCCAAAAATTCTAAGGGGAGTTGCCTGAAATCTCTGCAAATGTTGAACTAGGCTGCCACAGAGGCCCTTTACTTGAACCTGAACAATCCATAATGCTATTTCAGTTTCTCACCCAAACACCCCATCCTCTAACATCAGCATCATGGAGCAGTTCCCAGCAGTGGTGGTATTCAAAAAAAAATTTCCACTGGTTCTGAGGGCATGGCTTGGTGGGCGTGGTGTGGCTTGGTGGGTGTGGCATGGCTTGGGGGTGTGGCAGGGGAAGGATAATGCAAAATCTCCATTCCCTCCCCACCCCACTAACCTGCTTTTCAGCTCTGTTCTCCTGTGCAGGGCAGCAAAAGAAGACCCAGCCAATCAGCTGGGACTCTGGAGGCGGAGAATAGATGGGGGCGGGGCCAATCAGGGGTGGTATTTGCTGGTTCTCTGAACTACTCAAATTTCCACTACCGGTTCTCCAGAACCTGTCAGAACTGGCTGAATACCACCTCTGGTTCCCAGTGGTGAAATGCTTTACACTGAGAGGCATCTTGTTCTTTGTATTTTTATTTGTTTATTTAGTCACAGTGACTCTAGGCAGCTTACAAACAATAAAATACACAGTATAGAAAAAACTAAATAGAAAAAAAAATTATCCCCCACCAGCGCCAACACATGGTTAAGTTAAATAAGCCATTTGATGGGCTCCATCACACTCTGGGTTCCCCAGGACAGCTGACAAAACTAAGTCTTCTGGGCAGTGATTTTACCACCGGTTCGCTGGGCATGGCTTGGTGGGTGTGCTTTGCACGCGTGCACACACTTTGTGTGTGCATGCACCAAATGTGCACTTTGCGCAGGCGCAGAGGTGTTTGCTGCACTTCAAATTCAGAGGATAAAGGTGAGTATGGGAACCCGGGTGGGCGGACCCAACTGCAGAGTGGCGGAGAGAACCAGTTCAGTCTCTGCTACTCATTGCTGCTACTGGCTCGGCAGAACCGGGCCAAACCGGTAGAATACCACTACTGCTTCCGGGCCTTATGAAAGACTGTCAAAATGGTGGCCAGTCTAATTTCTGCAGGGATGATGTTCCAAATGGAGGGAACCCACCAGGAAAAAGGCCCTTCTTCTGAGTCCAGCCAGATGTACCTTCTTAGGGGACGGGACCTGCAACATTCCTTGCCTCCCTGCCGTAGTGGGTCAGGTGGATGAGACCAGCAAGAGATGGTCCTTCAGATAACTTGGTCCCAAGCCATATAGAGCTTTAAACATGATAACCAGCTTCTTGAATTGCACCCAAAAGCAAATCAGCAACTAATGCAAATCCTCAGGAGAGGTGACACATGTGCACGCTGAGGTCTACACAGCAGTGGTGGTATTCTACCGGTTCAGCCCAGTTCGGCTGGTATAAATCGTCGGATTTCTTGATTTCTAGCTAATCTAATTCACGCGGCACAGCTGATTTCTCCCCCTTGCTTCAAAATGTATCTTTTTCCAGCGCTTCCCTGAGGCCCACTAGGCCAAAAACAGGGCACAGGGGAGTGCTGCACAAGAAAAAAAGAAAGAGAAAGAAAGAGGGAGGGAGGGGAGCAAGAAAGGGAGGGAGAAAGAAAGAGAAAGAAAAAAAGAAAAAGAAAGAAAGAGAGAGGGAGGGAGGGAGGGAGGGAGGGAAAAGGAGAGGAAGGAAGGACCACAAACCTTGCAACTAGACTAGACACAGCTTCAGAGGATGCTTTGAAACATCACAGCAATCCAGGACTGGAAGGTACCTGGAGGTCATCTAGTCCAACCCCCTGCTCCAGAAAGTAAGTTTCTGTCTTTTTACTCCCCGGTCTCATGACCACATAGCCACGTCCACCAAGCCATGCCCACCAAGCCATGCCCACAGCACCGGTAGTAAACATTTTTGAATCCCGCCACTGCTACACAGGTCTGCACAGAACCATGCAGGCTGCTTTTCAAGGACAGCCCCACATAGACCGCATTGCAATAGTCAAGACGGGAGGTGATTAGGGCATGAGTGACCTTGAGCAGGGTCCAGGAAAGGGATCAAAGAACAGGAAGCTGTTCTTCCAAGGGGAAAAAGCACTCACATTGCAAGAAGAGGTATTATGGCTCTACTTGCCTAATAGGCCAAAACAAGAATAGATCCCCATGTTCCCAACATTATCAGTTAAAGGCAATAAACACAATATGGAAAGAATCTGTCCAGAACAGAGTCACAAGGCTTATCGTGATTGCTTCCTGGTGGGAAGCTGGAATAAACAAACAGATTCCAAAGCCAATTTTAAAAGAAAAAAGCTGGGAGGCTCCCCCTCACTCGCCCTGCTTGTTGCTGTAGGTACAAAATAAGAAGTAAACAATTTAGAAAAGTACTGGAAATCACAGCAAGGAAGTCCAGTTTTCTTTCAGTGCACTTGTTCAGCTTGATATTCTTTTTTTTTCCCCAGTAGGAGGTCTTTTAGAAACATTGGATACCCACAATTCCCTATCTGGACCCTGCTAGCTGGGAATTCTGGGGCGTGTGTAGTCCAGCACAACTGGAGG
The DNA here is from genome assembly GCA_009733165.1 of Naja naja. NCBI lineage: Eukaryota > Metazoa > Chordata > Lepidosauria > Squamata > Elapidae > Naja > Naja naja. Next base: position 289,616,492 of record CM019149.1, read on the forward strand.
CCGGTAAGTTACAGGAGGCTTTCTTTGATTTCTAAAGCCTTTCTCAGAAGCCTGCAAAGTCTCCAACAGATGTGCCTTTGCAGAAAGAAGGCATGGACTCCATTCTATTTGTTTCATTTAAGAACTAATACAATCTCTTTGAGTTTATCCGAGGTTTAGATAAAACTGCAATGTCCCTGAATAAAATTGATTTCATCCCAGAACTATTCCTCTTAGGAATAATTAAAAGAAACTATAACAGGAAGATAAAGTATCTTACATTACATGTAGTAACAGCAGCTAGAATTTCCTGTGCATAGTACTGTAAGGAAAACGCTATACCTCCCGATGGTCTAATAATTAAAAAAATCTTTGAGTGCGTGGAAATGGACAAATTAACTGTGGAACTAAAAGGGAAAGCTGACATGGAATACAATGCAAAATGGGAAACATGGTATATCTGGATTGACAATAGACATAAGGGGTGGGATTCAACCGGTGTTACTACCGTTTCGATGACTGCGTGCGCGTGTAAAAAACCCTTAAGTTGTGACGTCCAGACAGTTGAAAAGCACTGCGTGCAGGTGCACAGTGTTTGAAAAGCCTCTTTTTTCCTGCTTTTTCAACCTCAGCTGTGCCACGCAAAGCAGCTGAGGTTGAAAAAGCAGGAAATAAAGGTCAGGTAACAGCCCAGGCGGGTGGGTGGGCCAAACAGCAGCAAACACAGAACCGGTTCAGTGTCTGCTGCTCTTCAGAGCTACCGGTTCTTTAGAACCGGGCAGAACCGATAGCATCCCACCCATGCAGCCACCCGCATACCCTCTCCTGCTTGGCACTAGACACACTGCCACACTGATACACACTAGCCGCCTGCACACTCCCATCCACCCAAAGCAGCCACTTACTTGCCTGGGACTTGCTTAACAATCTGTGATGCTCACTTAACAACAACAACAAAGAGTGCCAGGATTGCCACCGCTAAGTGATGTAATCACGCTTAGCGATAGATAAGTTCCAATTGCCATCATTAAGCCAGGCCTGCCTGAAATATAGCTGAGTTGTCAGACTGGGCCAAGGGTGGGCTTCAAAAATTTTAGCAATGGATTCTCTTCCCAGTTGCTGGCTGGGCGTGGCCATGGTGGGTGTGGCCTAGTTGGCCTCCTGCACCACGGCTGGAGGGGGGGTGTTTTTGCCCTCCGCGGGCTCTGGAGGCTTTCCTTGAGCCTCCAGGAGGGCAAAAATGGAAGCCAGAGACGGGCCCATTTCTGGCCTTCCTGAACTTCCGGGAGGCCCATTTTTCAAGCCTCCCTGAGTCTCCGCACATGCCTTGGACTTACCTGCATCCAAAACGGGCCACGTGGGGACTCCTGGGAGGGGTGGGATGGGCAGGGCCAGCCAGGAGTGGGATTTGGGGGTTCTCCAAACTGCACAGAATCTTAGCTAGGGGCTCTCCCGAACCCCTGCAAACCCTGGACTGGGCACATTACTTCTTTGAAAGAAGTAACAAACCTGAGTTGATTTTTGTGTGATTCATGATCAGCAGATCTAATTTATATAAGGGTCATTTTCAGGCTTCTTGTTATTATCAATCTTCACATAATCACAGTACATAGTACAAAATGAGCCTAATTTCCAAAGTCAGATCGAAAGATGGTATTACCAGGCTGATAATTTTATGCAGCAGTGTTCTGATACCTCGCTATATTTGCCCTTCAGGTCTGAAAATCCAGTGCATATCCTTCTTAAATTCTGAAGCGTTCCTTTCTAAGAAAGTATGTCTTGAGTTTATAACTCCCAGCCAAACAGAAAGGTAGGGAATGTGTCACACTCACGGTAAACTTCTAAATTTGTGAGTACAGTGTGAACTTGAAGCACTGGTTCTACATAGCATGAATAGCAACACAAATCCTGTATCTCAAGCGCAGTCACTAAGATATGGTACCACTTAGGGCCACTCAGCCATAGAAATACTTCAGTAGTATGAGTTATGCAAGACAGATAAGAGAGAGTGAAGAGGAGGGAGGGGGAGGAGAGAAGATAGCAGGGGAAGAGGAGGGAGGGAGGGAGAAGAGGAGAGGGAGAGAGGAGGAGAGAGGAGGAGAGAGCGGGGAAGATTAGGGAGAGATGGAGGAGAGGAGGGAGGGAGGAGGGGAGGGAGGAGAGGAGATGGATAGGAGGAGGAGATAGGAGGAGAAGAGGGGATGATGGGAGATGAGGATGGAGAATTTATGGTGCCGGAAGGATATTGAGACAGGAGGAGAGCATATGGAGAGATATAGGAGATGGAGCTTAGATTATTAGATTTTTATACAGAGATAATATAGATTATGAGATTATGATTAGCGATTACATTTGGATATAATTTATTTATTTAGAGATATTTAGAGGATTAGAGGAAGAGACAGGAGAGGGAGATTTTGAGGAGGGAGGAGAGAGGAGGATGGTGAGGGGGAAGAGGAGAGGAGGAGGGAGAGAGAGGGAGACGGAGAGGGGGAGGGAGGTAGGGAGAGAGGAGGAAGGGAGGGAGAGGGGGAGGGAGATGGAGGGAGAGAGGGAGGGAAAGGGGAGGGAGAGGGTGGGAGATGGAGGGGGAGGGAGGGAAGGGGAGGGAGAGAGAAGGGGAGGGAGAGAGAGAGAGAGAGAGATGATAGACCGATTATGTGCCATCAAGATATTTTTGAGTTTTAGAGATAATATAAGTTAACAAATATTGAGAGTGGTGCAATGGCCTAGAGGTGCAGCTCTCACCTCACAATCAGGAGGCTGTGAGTTCAATCCTAGGTAGGGCAGATATTTCTCTCTCTGGGCACACTGAGAATATATCTGCTGGGGGGAAAAACTCTGCATTGGCAACAGGAAGGGCATCCGGCCAGTAAACACTCAGCTCCATTCTGTTGCCCAGACTTCACCCTGCAAGGGATTATGGGGTCATTAAATGAGGATGATACGTTAATAAATATTGAATAATAAAGATCAAATACAATGCATGATATACTGCTGTAAAATACATGCAAATGCCCACATTTTGACCTTGTGACTATGGGGCTGCTTCAATGGTTGTAAGTATAAGGAATGGTTGTAAGTCACTTTTTTCAGTGCCATTGTAATTCCAAACAGCCCCTAAATGAATGGTTCCAAGTTGAGGGTTACATGTATTCCATGGCTGTTCCTGTTATGTTCTCAACAATGATTCAAATCCTCCACAGAGATCCAGAGTCATCAACTCTGACTTGGAACCCAGTAGCTATGTTCTCCTAACTTTCTGTTCTATGTACATTAAAACAGGATTCAGTTCTTTGTAATTCAGCATGCCGTAGGAACCCACACTTAATATATTATGTGATGTTTACTTTTTAAAAATAATAAGTGTTAATCCAGGTTTAGGATGTATGTGTGTAAACCCATCCAGGGCTTTAGAATATAAACATTCTAGACAAGTAGGCAAGATCACCTTTATCATTAGGAAGACTGAAATGACCACATCAGATAACTAATTAGGAGTGTAATAAAAGAAGAAACTACAATATTATTTACTTAATTTAGTACTCTGGTTTTACTGTCAGGTGTTAGAAGTGTTTGCAAAAACCTTTTGCATCTGATGTCAAACTGACTTGGTTGTCAGCAGTAAGGAAATAAAACAGAGTCTCATTAATCCCTACTACCAAAGAAACAATCAACAACTTTATGCTCAGAAACAGTGCAGGACTTGTAGCCATGTTTTCAAAAATGGGAAAATCTGTCTTTTGTGTCGAAAACACAAAGACAGTATTTACTTCTGTTCTCCAGTTCTAACTGCATTTGCCAATAAAAGAGAAAGAGGAATTATTAGCAATGTGTACTTTTAAGTAGACTTCACTTTAGAAGGCATCATTACAAGGTTATAATGAACAGAGTCCCTGTTGGATATAAAACAAAAGCCATTATTAATGAACGTAGCCAAGATTTATGCAGCCATGTGCATTAGTCTTTGTTGTTCACAGAAGACAAGACTAACATTCTAACGTTTAATTATTTTGCACACAAAGGTGGTGTGCAAAAGCACATGCCCCTTGTTTTTGTCCAAAAAACACCTTTTTAAATTAAAATTTCAGGTTGTTGTGTTGTACATCCACACCAGTCTTTATGTGATCTAGAAGAGAAGTCCCACAAAAAGCAGTTTTTTGCAAAATAAAATGTTTTTTTAAGTTTTTTATTTTTTTATTTTTACAAACATATCAATGCGTGAACAGTGTGGCACCAGAGTGTCATGCATTTGCAAAATAAAATGTTTTGTAGGATAAGTGGAGAGGGAAATAGAACATAGGCTACTTAATTACGTCCCCAATATGACTTTTAAAAAAAGGTGTCCATATGCATTCCAGTTTTGAGGATCACAGACAATTTGTGAAAGATGTATGGGTCGTCCTTGACTTAAGATCACAGCTGAGCCCAAAATTTCTGTTGCTAAGCAAGACAGTTGTTAAGTGATTTTGCTCCCATCTCACAACATAGTTGTTAAGTGAATCACTGCAGTTTTTAAGCTGGTAACACAGTTGTTAAGTGAACCTGGTTTCTCCATTGACCTTGCTTGTCAGAAGGCCACAAAAGGTGATCACATAACCCTGGGACACTGAAACGGTCATAAGTACATGTCAGTTTCCAAGCATCTGAATTTTGGCCAGGTTGACTATGGGGATGCTGCAACATAAATATGAAAAAAGTCATAAGTCACTTTTTTCAGAACCATTGTAACTTCGAACAATGACTAAATAAATGGCTGTAAACAGTGTTGGCATTCGACCAGTTCGGCCCGGTTCTGGCGAGCCGGTAGGAGCGATGAGCAGCAGAGACCGAACCAGTTCTCTCCGCCACTCTGCTGTTGGGCCCCCCCTGCCCCCCCCGGGCTACCGTACTCACTTTTATCCGCTGAATTTGAAGCGCAGCTGCTTTGCGCGGCACAGAATAGTGTCTCACACGGCAGCTGCTGAAGTGACCAGGATTGTGCAGGCTTGCAGAAGGCGCGTTAGAATGCCTCTGTGCCTGCGCAAAGTGTGCGTTTGGTATGCGCATGCATGCAAAGTGTGGGCATGCATGCAAAGCATGCCCACCAAGCCACACCCACCGAACCAGTGGCAACAATATTTGAATCCCACCACTGGTTGTAAGCTGAGGACTACCTATATTGAAAGTCCCTCTCAGTGATGTTTCCAGGCATGTACCCTTATGTTTTCATGTTCTTTGGAACGTGCCCTGAAGCCAAGCACTAAGATAATAATAGTATCTATTAACTTCGTAGGTCTAGATACTGTTAAGACACGGATATAGTTTTAAAAAGTTAGCAAACTTAAACACATTTCTGTAGTATAGGATGTAATGCCAGGTCATTCATTGGATGAGTCATATTTTTGAGGTCCCATCCTTAAAAAAGAAGGGGCAGTCCAATGCCAAATTAAGTCAATAACATCAAAAGAGGGAAATGGAGCTGCTGGATAGTATACTAAGGACACAGAGTTTTTTGTAACAGAATAACAGAGTTGGAAGGGACCTTGTAGGTCATCTAATCCAATCCCCTGCCCAAGCAGAAGATCCTACACCAGAGGTGTCCAAACTTTTTGCAAAGAGGGCCAGATTTGGTCAGGTAAAAATGTGTGGGGCCGAACCGCTATGCAGTGAAGGGAAAAACGCCGGCCGGCAGGGATGAGTGACAGGTTGAGCCAGCGGGAAGAAGAGGCTGTGGGCCACTCGAAATTTGAAAATGAGCCGCAGTTGGCCCCCAGGCGGGCCTTTGGACATGCCTGCCCTACACCATTTCTGACAGATGGGAGTCCAATTTCTTCTTGAAAGTCTCAAGTGATGGAGCTCCCACAACTTCTGAAGGTAACATATGTTCCATTGGTTGATTGCTCTCACTGTCAGAAAGTTTCTCCTTATTTCCAGGTTGAATCTCTCCTTGTTCAGTTTCCATCCATTATTCCTTGTCTGGCCTTTGGGTGCTTTGGAAAATAGTTTGACCTCCCTCCCATCTCTGTGGCAGCCCTTCAAATATTAGAAGACTGCTATCATGTCTTTCCTGGTCCTTCTCTTCACCAGACCAGCCATGCCCAGTTTGTAACCTAACCCTAATCCAGTTATTTGGCAGTATGTGAAAAAAAGGGCATTCATTCTGGGCTCATGATGTTCAGTTGCAGAAGTGAAAACTAAAACACACTAATTTCAGTAGTCACTGAACCGGTCAGTGAACACCGAACAGACCTAAGCACTAAAGAAGCGCCTTATTGTGGAAAGAGTTGTACATCAATCTCCAGGTGAGCAGATACAGGTATTCTTCATCTTACAAACATTTGTTCAATGAAAGTTACAATGGCACTGAAAAAAGTGACTTACAGCCATTGCTCGCATTTACAACTATTGTAGCAACCCCACGATAAGGTGATCAAACTTTGGCGCTTGGTAACAGGCATTTATCTATGACCGTTGCAGCCTCCCAGCGGTTGGGTGATCTCCATTTGTGACATTCCCAGCTGGCTTTGGACAAGCAGTGGGGAAATGGATTTCTTAATAATTCACATAACAACTGCAATAATTGGCTTAACAACTGTGGTAAAAAAAAGGTTATAAAATCAGGCATGATTCACTTAACAACTACCTTGATCCCAACTGTAGTAGTAAGTTGAGGACTATGTATGTTGAGTTTTTTACTCTCCCTCCCTCCATCTCTCTCTCTGTGTCTTTCCCTTGCTACTCATTAACTCTGTTTCTGTCTCTGTTTCTCTCTGTTTCTTTCTTTTTGTCTTTCTGTCTCTCTCACTCTGTCTCTGTTTCTCTCTTTCTGTCTTTGTCTTTCTCTCTGTCTCTCCCTCTTTCATGCTCTCTCGCTCCTTCTCTCCATCCCTCTCTCTCTTTCTCTTTCTGACTCTCATCCTCTCTCTCTGTCTCTTTCTCTGTCTCTCCCTCTCTTCCCCCTCTCTCTTTCTCTCTCTCCCCTCTCTTTCTCTCTCTCCCCCTCTCTTTCTCTCTCTCTCTCTTCCCCCTCTTTCTCTCTCTTTTTCTCATCTTTCCCTCTCTCCCTCTCTCCCCCCCTCTCTCCCTTCCTGTCTCTCTCTCTGAAGCAGTATAGTTACAGCATTGGGAAATAACAAGAACCCCTTACTGGAAACATAAGAAGAAAGCAAATGAAGCTTGACCCCTGGAAAGTCCAGTTTCTTGTATGAACTCCAGCACTCTGCTATATGCAAGTTATTGAAAAGTTTTCTTTTGCCTCTCCTGAGTTCCCTTGAGAGATAGGCAGAGCTGAATAACCAACCCTCTTTCTAACTTTCCAGTTTTGTCCATTGTTTTTTGGCTGCTGAGATGTTCCAGAAGGAATGTTCTGGTCCATTGGTTATAAACTCAGAAGAAAGGAAAATGAAGGGAATTTTAAAAATGGAAAATATCCCCTCACATTCAGAGCATGCCTCTTGCGCACCTGACATGTGTGGGTTCTTCTTACTGAACTTTTGAACATTTAATGCGCTTTCCTGTTCAGATGTCCCTTTGAAAGCAAAAGGGAGATGTCTTTTTTATTAACTGCAGGTTTTAAAAAGGGTGAAATAGCAGCATGGCTGAGTTTAACGCTGGGAAATCTGGCTAGGAAGCTTAATGGGTAGTTTGAGCTTAAAGTTTTTCTCTGTCTTTTAGCCAAATCTACCTGATAGGATTGTTGTCAAATCTGAATGCCACCTTGAATTTCCCCCAAGAAAAATGAGATAGAATTCTAAAAATAAAACAGAAAATTAAAAACATGATCACCTACATACTGGAGCTGATTTCTTTATGTTTGGAGGATTATATGTATGTGGGGGAGGAAAACCCTAACAAATTGCATCTCAAGAAAAACTGCTGGTTGTTGCCTGCCAAAATTCCCTAGACTGCAAGATTGTGTTTATTTTGCATAATTTCTCCATCTAATTATATCCAATCAAATCTTTATTGCAGCATATGGAAGGTGGGATAGAAACAGTAATCCTTAGTATTTGACTAGCTAAATGGATTACAATGCAATCTTAACTAACAATTTGAATACACATTAAATACACATTAAGGTTAGCTGAACACACAAGTCACCATCCGATGGGTTTTAAGCACTGCTACGCAGCACACTGATTATAAAGAGAACTAAACGAAAGGATGGTCAATTTTGTTTAGTCAAATGTTACATTTCCTTACATAGTGTAGAAACATTTAAGGAATCATGTAATCTATGGTCTATAGTGATTATAGATTTGAAGGGGCTGGATTGAAACCAATTTCTGGAATTGGGAAGTAAATGAAATAATGTAAATCTAGGCTGTTGTGGGATGGATGTGGGGAAGAAAGAAGCAGACAATTTACAAGTTCACAGTACACAAAAGTTTGAATGACTACTGTCATCAAAACAGTCCAATTTTTTTAAAAAATAGCCAGCAAATATTTAATTTTAAGACTATGCCTGCCAAACAGAGAACATCATCAGGGTGCAAAGAAGGACATATCCTTTAGCTGAATCTCTAGTGGCCCTACCTCAGAATCAACTTTTATTTATTGTGAATCTATCAAAGCAAACTTCTATCACTCAAACTTTATTGCATAATCATATAGCAATAGCACTTAGACTTCTATATGGTTTCACAGTGATTTCCAGCCCTCTGTAAGTGGTTTACAGAGTCAGCATATTGCTCCCAACAATCTGGGTCCTCTTTTTACTGCAAAATGGAAGGCTGAGTCAACCTGGAGCCTGTCAGGATCAAACTGCTAGCAGTCAGTAGAATTAGCATGCAATACTGCATTGTCACCAATGCACCATCATGTATTGTCTTAAAAATGACAGCCAGGTCCAGAGCTTTTGTGTTCATGTTTGAAATATTATTGGCCAAAACATTTCCTAAAGAGAATCACTAAAATATTCTAAATTACATGCCAAAGCTCATCCTTTTCACATTTTTTTCATAGTCTAATAAAGCAGCATCAAATAAAAAACATCACTAAATATGCTTGATTTTTTAAAAATCCACTTTTCATTTTTCCTTTTTTGGTTCGTATTCATCCTACATCAGGGGTGAGCCAGAAAAAAGGAAATTTCTTTGGCATTTAATATAGTAACTCAGATCTACATTTAAATTAAAAGTAAAGTCTTGAGCAAAACGGATAGCTCACAAAAACAGTCAAACTCTCCAAGTGATGTTGTTTAAAATAAAATTTAGCGTGAAAGTATTATAGCTAGTGGAGCCATCTAGCTGCTTCACAAGCAATTGTAATATTCTAATCATTGCGTTTCGAACTCTGTAGAGAAGCTCCTCAATTTAGAACAATGGGACTAAAATTTCCACTGTCAAGCAAGGTGGTTGTTGAGTTCATGCCCAATTTTATAACCTTTTTGTCAGTAGTTATGTGAATCACTAAAGTTGTTCAGTGGTCAATAAAAAGAAAAAAAAACAATATCACCTGCAGCCTCACAAAATAATCCCAAGAATTCCCAATCAGCTTGGCCAAATTGTGGGAAAGAATAATTTACATACACTTAGTCTCATAATGGGGAAGCAAATGCTTTCAGGAAAATCATAAGCCCAACAACCTGCCAAGAATTGGTCCAATCCCCTTTAAAATTATGTAACTTGAGGGCCATCATCATCTGTCCTTTAGCCAACATAACAAGAAGAGATGTCTTGGGAAACTATCACCCCATGTGGTAGATACAGTAGAAACATTTATTTTTTTTTATTTATTTTAATGAGATTTCTGTGCCACCCTATCTCTTGGAAGACTCAGGGCGGCTTACAATAATAAAAGAATATAATACAAATATTAAAAAGCCATTAAATTCGAAATCCCACTAAGCCAATAAAACTAATAAAACAATTTCTAAAATGATAAATATTTATTATAGCACAGCCTATACCTAGGCAGATAAGAAAAAAAAGGAAAAGGTAGTGCAGAAAAGAGCAACCAGGATGATTAGGGGACTGGAGACAAAGACATATGAAGAACGGTTACAGGAACTGGGCATGACTAGTCTTGTGAAGAGAAATACCAGGGGAGACAGGATAGCAGTCTTCCAATATTTGAGGGGCTGCCACAGAGAGGAAGGGGTCAAGCTATTCTCCAAAGCACCCAAAGGCAGGACAAGAAGCAATGGATGAAAACAAACAGTTTTCACTTCCGCAGCTGAATATTATGAGCCCAATATGGGTGCCACTTTTGCACATACTACCAAATAACTGGTTTAAGATTAGAGTTAGGAACTGGGCATGGCTAGACTAGTGAAGAGAAGGACCAGGGGAGAGATGATAGCAGTCTTCTAATATCTCAGGGGCTGACACAAAGAAGAGGGAGTCAAGTTATTCTCCAAAGTACCTGAAGGCAGGACAAGAAGAGGACTAGAGAGCAGATGGAGGGCGACTCGCTCTGGATCTGACTGAGCCCAGTTAAGAGCCCATATTCGGACTTACCTGGTAGCGGTGGGGGCGGAGAGGAGATCCTATTTCTCCGGCCTCATAGCATCCGCAGACAATCGCCCGGCTGCCCTGTTTGGGGTTACCAGCTCCCTCCTCCAGTTGGGAGGGGCGGTGGACCCGTTGCGGGGCAGAGCTGAGGAATTTAGTTTGTATCTGCAGGATAAAATCGCTCGGATCCGGGAAGGGTTGTCCTCGGATTGGCAGTGGCCTGGGGATGGTGATGCGAGCGGCTTGGCTAATGTGATCTGGACTGAGTTCGATCCTGTTTCTGAGGATGAAGTGGACAGGATTATGCGGCGGCTGAGTTCCACCACATGTTTATTGGACCCGTGCCCTTCCTGGTTGGTTTATACCTCCAGGGAGGTCACGCGGCTGGCTCGGCAGTGGTCAATGCTTCATTAAGGGAGGGGTCATTCCCTACCGCTTTGAAAGAGGCGGTGGTGAGGCCCCTCCTGAAGAAGCCTGCCCTTGACCCAGCTGTGTTGAACAACTTTCGTCCAGTCTCCAACCTTCGTTTTTTAGCGAAGGTTGTTGAGAGTGTGGTGGCTCAGCAATTGCCACTTTTCCTGGAGGAAGCGGACTACCTGGATCCGTACCAATCGGGTTTCCGACCCGGGTACAGCATGGAGACAGCATTGGTCGCGCTGATGGATGATCTCGCTAGGGCACGGGACAGGGGTTTGTCCTCTGTCCTAGTCCTGTTAGATCTCTCAGCGGCTTTCGATACCATCAAAAGAAAAATTTCCTGACAGAACAATTAATCAGTGGAACAACTTGCTGCCAGAAGTTGTAAATGCTCCAACACTGGAAGTTTTTAAGAAGGAATTGGATAACCACTTGTTATCCAATTCCTGTTTGAGTAGGGGGTTGGATTAGAAGTCCTCCAAGGTCCCTTTCAACTCTGTTATTCTGTCAGACTATGCTGCTGGACTGAGTAGGTGGAACACGAGCATATGAATGTGTTCTGATCCAAACCTTGTTTCAAGGAAACAAACACAAAACAGAGGTAACAGCAAAACCTTTTAATGATTCTTTACGAATTCCGTTCCTTCCCGGTTAAAAGGCTGTTTCAAACTAATTGTCTCTGATAGGAACGAGCCTTTCCAAGGTTGTGCAAGGCTGCCAAGAACATTAGATAAAATTGACAATAAACAGTTCAAACACAAAGAGTCTCCAAACACAAACTAAGATATTCCAAACATCCACAAGGCTTGAGTGCAAAAACTTCTTTGCTTCCTGCAAAGAACTCCGGTTTCTCAGCTGGCTTTTCTCTCTTAAGGGAGGGGCCATTACCTTCCAGCCTTACTCCCGAGTCGCCCATGCTGCTGCAGCTGCTCTTTCCTTTGAGCAGCCGTGTGCGTACGCACACTGGGCACAGGTTCCTTGGGGACCTCTTCATCACTGCTGCCAGCTTCCACAATCTCCGAAGGCAGCATTCCACTCCCTGATAGTTCTGGCCCCATCCCTGCATCACACACAGGCCCCTCATCTGAGTCCTCGCTCTCTGAGGAGACCTCAGCCGTCCACACCTGCTGCCTGTGAACCACAACAGAATGTCTGAAAAATTCCACACATTCCTAACATTCACGTCCTTCTCCCTTTAGCAGTGGGATGCCCAAGGACTGTTTAGCAAATGTGTCCAAAAACAGAGAAACGTGAAGAGACTTGTGATCAGCATTTTACTTAGAATTTATGTGAGGAGCTCAGCAGGGAAGCCCCAGAATCAATAGTTTGGTATTATCTTTAAGTAAAAGAACTCAACTGGTGCATATACTATTCTGTGTATCTATATATTTTTTTCCTTTACTTGAAGTGGTGATAAAGAATACGAGGGCTGCCTTTCAAGATAGTTTGGAAACATGCTAGGAAAAAAGATGCATTTGTGATTATCTTATTACATTAAGTGTTGAAAAGTGAGAAGCAAAATAATGCAACTGCTAATAAATAAGGCGTCTTATTAAAAAATTACCACAATAGCTGTGGTTAAGTTTTTTTTTTTAATTACATTTATATGCCGCCCTTCTCCGGAGACTCAGGGCAGCTTACAATTTTTGGGATGCAACCCAGTGTGCTCAGCAATAGCCTTCATTCCATTGTATATGCCTGCTTATTACTAAGCGGCATTTTTACAAGGTCAGCTAATTGCCCCCAACAATCTTGGGTACCCTAACCCTAACCCTAACCCTAACCCTAACCCTAACCCAAGTTCACATAACTTCAGGGCTCACTTCATTATGTGCTAGATAGCATCCGTGGTGTTTGCAATGTCTGTTTCTGTAAAAATATACAATTAAGAGTAGGCAGACACACTGACAAATAATGTTAACCCCAAGCAACCACAGCAACCATTTGTCAACTGATTCAAAGAATTATATTTTTTTAACTATTTTAATATATTTGGTTAATTCTTGTATCCAAAGCTGATATAAATCGATATATACATAGACCATGTGTATCATAGTTGTTAGGAGTGGTGCAGTGGTCTAGAGGTGGAACTCTCACCTCACAATCAGGAGGCTGTGAGTTCAATCCTAGGTAGAGGCAGATAGTTCTCTCTCTGGTCACACTGAGAATATACCTGCTGAACAAAACTCTGCATTGGTGACAGGAAGGGCATCCAGCCATTAAAACACTCTGCTCGCTCCTTTCAGTTACCTGGACCCACTCTGCAAGGGATTATGGGGTCATTAAAAGAAGATGGTGATGGTGGTGGTGATGATGATGATGATGATGATGAAGGAGAAGAAGGCGGAGGGTTGCTGTTTCTGGTAAAATGACTTCCAGTTAGCTAATATGCATATTCATATTGATATATTATTTATTCAAAAATGATATCACAAGTTGATTTAAAACCAAAATTGGGACCAGAATTTCTGTTGTTAACCAAAGTGGTTGCTAAGTGAGTCATGCCTGATTTTACAACCTTGATTGTCGTGACTGTTAAGCAAATCACTCAGTTAAATGAATCACACAGTCATTAAGCAAAGCCATTCTCCCCCGTTGACTTTGCTTATCAGAAACCTGCTGGGAAAGTCATGAATGATAATTACATGACCCTGGGATGCTGCAACAATAATAAATACATGTCAATGCCTAAGCACCTGAATTTTGATCATATGTCCATGGGGATGCTGCAATGGTCATGAGAGAACCAGCTGTAATTTTTTTCAGTGCCGTGGTAACTTTGAACTTTCACTGAACAAATTGTTGTAACTTGAGGACTCTCTGAAATCTATTTCTATGTCTCTCATATCAGCTCTGGAAATTTAAATGCTTAGAACCTAGTTCATATACAGTATATGACCATTTTTGTTATGATGACACACAGAAATAGAGCTTTCAGTTCAGGGGTGGGACTCAATTTTTTTTACTACCGGTTCTGTGGGCGTGGCTTGGTGGGTGTGGCAGGGAGAAGGACACCGTAAAATCTCCAGTCAGAGGTGCGATTTGCCAGTACTCCAAACTACTGAAAATTTCCACTACCGGTTCTCCAGAACTGGTCAGAACCTGCTGAATACCACCTCTGTTCCAGTTGCCTTCCCAGAGGTGAGCTTCAAAAATTTTAGCAAAGGGTTCTCTGCTCAGTTGCTGGGTGGGCGTGGCCATGGTGGGCATGGCTTAGTCAGCCTCCTGCACCACAGCAGGGGGGGGGCGTTTTTGCGCTCCCCAGGCTCCACTTTTTTTGAGCCTCCAGGAGGGCAAAAATGGCCACCCGGGCTCTGAAGGCTCTCTGGAAGCCGGAAACAGGCCCATTTCCGGCCTTCTCAAACTTCTGGGAGGCCCATTTTTCACCCTCCCCAAGCCTCCACGTGCGCCCTTCAATTACCTGCATCCAAAATGGGACGCATGGGGATTCCTGGAAGGGGAGAGATGGGATGGGCAGGGCCAGCCAGAAATGGGATTGGGGATTCTCCGAACTGCACAGAATCTTAACTAGGGGCTCTCCCGAACCCCTGCGAACTTCCAGCAGCCCACCCCCTGTGCCTTCCCCAGCTGTGGCTCTCCAGCTATGTTGCACTTCAGTTCCCAAATTCACTACCAGACAGGAAGAGGTTAGGGTTGGTCAAAATATCAACAACGGGCAAAGGAAGGAAAGTTCAGTCTCTGATTATGGTGATGGTAATGTTGGAGAAAGAATTCTGGCTTCACAAGAATGATGATTCTAGGATGAACAGCTAAGGAGAGATTACACACCCCTTCTTATAATAAGTACACTAGCAAAGACAAAAGTATGGTATTGTTCTTAATTATTAAAGCAATACAGTATTCAAGTTTCTTCGTTACTGGTTTTCAGGGGTGGGATTCAAATTTTTTAACAACCGGTTCTGTGGGCATGGCTTAGTTAGCGTGGCTTGGTGGTCATGTGACTGGGTGGACGTGGCTTGGTGGTCATGTTATTGGTTGGGCGTGGCTTGGTGGTCATGTTATTGGTTGGGCGTGGCCAATTAAATATCACTCACATCGAGCCACGCATCTCCTCGCCTGGCCTGTCATGACTGTGAGGATGCTGCAACAGTCATAAGTGTGAAAAATGGTCATAAGTCACTTTTTTCAGTGCCATTGTAACTTTGAATGGTCACTCCACACAAGCAAAGTACCAGCAAAGGAGGGGGAAAAAATCCAGAGATGTTCCTGAGACAGGAAGTCTAGTCCTGCCAAGAATGTAATAAAGGTTAACGGAGAGGCAGTTTCTGTAAGCAACACCAGAATGTTTCCTTCCTGCCTTCCTTACAGGATTAGGCCAGTAATTTCTTCTAACAACTGGTTCTCCGAACTGCTTACAATGTTAACAACGGGTTCTAGCGAATAGGTGCGAACTGGTAGAATCCCACCCCTGTTGTTTTTTCCCCCCACTGGTGATGTTTCCTAGTTTGGATCTTTGGAGCACCAAAGATCCCTCATTTCAACCAGTGGTGGGATTCAAACTTTTTTACTACTGGTTCTGTGGGCATGGCTTGGTGGCACTGTAAAATCTCCAGTCAGATTTGCCGGGATTTGCCAGTTCTCCGAACTACTCAAAATTTCTGCTGCTGGTTCTCCAGAACTGGTCAGCTCTGATTTCAACCCTGAGCTGCAGATAATTCTCCTTCAGAATAAAATAGGCCCTAACTCAGAAAGACAGATTTTAATTGAAAGAGAAAAAGAAAAAAGAAAGCAGGCAGCTTTTTTTGGTTCAGTAGAAGTAGCTACTGCGGAGCAAATAAATGGCTTTACTTCCTTCCTTGTGGCAAGGTCAGAAATGGATTTCAAAGCTACATAAAAAGCAAAAGAAGTCAAAGCAGAGGAAGTGACAGAAAACAAACTCTAATCAGGCTGAACTCTGGGTTTGCTTTTGGCATTCAAAGCCCTGGGGCTCTTCCAAAAGCTACTTGAAGTAGACAAATTTCCTGGATTTATAAAACTGGGCAGAATGTTTTATGGGAGTAAGATTCCACATTTCTAGCATTTCCTCTGCTTGTTAGGAGACAACCGCAGGCCATCTGTCTTGGTGCCACCCGCATCTAAAACCCGGGGAGCGTAAAGGTATCATTACTGCAGACACAGGTAGTTTTTAAATCATTAGGGTTTGGCTCCAAGGCACATTTGCACTGGCAGCCTTTTGCATGCTATTTGGCCAATAGGAGATTCTTCCAGGACTGGATACAAAATTTTATGATGGAAATGCATCCTGCCATTCCAGCAGGAAGATAGGAACTGAATATGATAAATGTAGATACGTAGGCTAATCTCTCCTGAGCTAAAACACTCTTTGTGGTGAAAATTTGGGACTTAAAGAATAAACTGTTTCGACCTAGTTTCTTCCCAAGATCATGAAGCAGACCCCTCGTCCCAATAAAACCCCTTTTATTTAGGTTAAAGTGAATTCCCCTCCAGCAAAGTCCGGGCAAGTCTTTCATGAGATTTCACAACTACAGACATTTATCAGGCTTGGAGAGTTGCCAGACCAATATCTTCCAAATGCCACGCTATAGCAGCAATTACTTAGCAAGAAGTCAGGAACAGATTTGCACCCTAATGAATTGAACTAATTGTCTCCTGCAAACACCACTCCCTTTTGGCTCCTCTTTATTCCCTATGGGAGGGGCCATTCACCATCCACCTATGCTCTTACTCCCAAGTTGATCCTTGTTCCTTAACTGTTCCTTTCTCCTGGCAGCTCTGTGCATGCACACACTGGGAACAGGCTCCAGCTGTTCTTCTGCCCCACTGATCTCCAACTCCGCAGGCAGCTTATAACTCTCGGATGGCCCTGGCCCATCTCTGCCTCCGCAGAGCACTCATCAGAGCATTCCCCAGACTCGAGGACTAGCCCTTGTTCCTCCCCAACCTCCTTACTGTCCGACTCTGCCACCAGCTCCACTGGCCGCTGGCGGGCCACAACATCAACTGTTTAGAAGTACAGGTAGTTCTCGACTTGCACCAGTTCCTTTAGTGACTGTTCAAAGTTACAACAGCCCTGAAAAAAGTGACTTAAGAGACTGGTTTTCACACTTACAACCATTGTAGCATCCCCACGGTCATGTGATCAAAATTCAGACACGTAGCAACTGATTCATATTTGTTGGAAGAAAAATCCAGTCCAGTTCCAAGTCGGGAGAAAGGCACTGCAAATAACATGGAGGCTGATTGGAAAGAAAGGTTTTGTTTATTGGTGAGCAGAACCATCAACAGCATGTGGTTCTGGGACAGCTGACAAATTAGCTTGTTGAGTGCAGGTATTTTTATACAGTTTACAGTATTTTATAATTTTGAGGTTTGCTTTGTGCGCTTTTACTAGTTGATTGGAAGTTCGGGAAAGCTGGAAATGGGCCTGTTTCTGGCTTCCAGAGAGCCTCAGGAGCCAAGGGAGGCCGTTTTTGCCCTTCCAGAGGCTCGAGGAAAGCCTCCAGAGCCCGGGGAGGGAAAAAATGCCTCCCTGCCATGGTGCAAGAGGCCTACTAGGCCATGCCCACCACACCCACGCCCACCTAGCAACCAGGCAGATAACCCTTTGCTAAAATGTTTGAAGCCCACCCTTCTTAAATGTCTCACTTAGCAATAGAAATGTTGGGCTCAACTGTGGTTGTAAGTCAAGGACTACCTGTATACTTATTTATTACTTTAATGAGGTGAGCCCAGGAATGTAAATACCATGGTAGACTTCCATAACCATCAATAATTTCAATAGCATATCTTCCTCCACAAAATGTTATTTGCTAACTATTCCATGAGTGTTGAAAGATGCTTATTTTAATCGTTTTGGACAGAAGACAGGGATCCATGCCTGCTATTAAATGGCCTGATTCAGTATTTTGTGAACCCCTCCTTCATGATCCTGGTTGTAAGCAGGAAGCCATGAAGATCCTGTGGCTGTTCCATCATGATATGAATGTTGGGTTGTGAAAAGAGCTGCAAATTCTTTTCATGGTGGTCCTGTCTTTCATGTGGTTGCAATGTTATTGGGAGCTACTGTCCAGTACTGATAGGTACCATTCCTCTGTTGCAGTGTTGCTGAAGCAACCCTGGTAGTCTTACCTGACTGGATCCTCTCATTCTTTGGGATTTTGGAAGGATCGGTTTTCTTCCTCACAACTCTGAAAACACACCTGAAAATGCACAAGAGCTCTTGACAATGGTCCTTGCTCCCTAAGCTTTCAATTGCAGTCCAAGACACAAAGTTGGGCCCAGGCAGAAGTGTGAAGCCAGTCCCACACTGTTGCACAAGATCAAGAACTCAGGAATTACACAGATTTTAGGAAACTCTTATTAAGGCTAGTCTGGGGATAAACAGAGAACCTTGGAAACTGCAAGAGGGATTTCCCACCCTCATTTATCCTGCATTCATTAAGGCAAAGTCTGTTTTTTTTTTAAATTCACATTTATATGCCACCCTTCTCTGGAGACTCAGGGTGGCTTACAATCTTTGGAGCACAACCCAATGCGCTCAGCAATAGCCTTCATTCCATTGTATATGCCTGCTTATTACTAAGCAGCATTTTTACAAAGTCAGCTTATTGCCCCCAACAATCTTGGGTCCTCAATTTACCTACCCTGGGGGGATGGAAGGCTGAGTCAACCTTGAGCCTGGTGGGATTCGAGCCTGCACTAATTGCAGGCAGCTGGAGCTAAGTGCTAGGTGTTTAACAGCCTGCACCACCAAGGCTCTTTTCTTTTGTTTGAATGAGTGCTATCCAGCTTCTATCCAGCTTCCTTGGTACCAGCTCTACAAATCGCATTCGTGAAGGACAGCAGGCTGTTCTGCTGCATGACCGTCCTATACAGGCCTTGTGGTGCCATCCCAGAAGTAGATGCCATTTTAAAGTAGCCACCGTTCATTTCAGCCTCTCCCACAATGTCACCCACTTCTGGGACAGCACCACACAGCATCCACTGTGTAATAGCTGCTTCCAGAAGGACATATACTGAATAGGTGACCAAACTGTGATAGGTGGTGGTGAGGAGGTTATCAGGTGGGGTGGGAAATAGGCAGAGGTGGTATTCAGCAGGTTCTGACCAGTTCTGGAGAACCGGTAGTGGAAATTTTGAGTAGTTCAAAGAACCGGAAAATACCGCCTCAGACTAGCCCCTCCCCCATCTATTCTCTGCCTCCCATTGAGTCCCAGTTGATCAGCTGGGTATTCTTTCGTTGCCCTGCACAGGAGGACAGAGCTGGAAAGCAGGTTAGTGGGGTGGGGAGGGAATGGAGATTTTACAGTATCCTTCCCCTGCCATGCCCACCAAGCCACACCCACCAAGCCATGCCACGCCACACCCACCAAGCCACGCCCACAGAACTGGTAGTAAAAATTTTTGAATCCCACCACTGGAAACAGGACCAAAGCCTATGGTCAACAAGAACTCATGGGGTTGGAAGCTGAGCATGGGTGCCTCTGGGGTAGGGGATGCCATGGGAGACATGGGGCAGGCCATGTGTGAGCTGTGGAGGTGCCACAGTATGGGGCTGGGGCTATGCTAGGCTTCCCATGGTCTCCCCCACTCCTGAGAGAGACCTCATGCTATGCTTAATGACCGCAAAGGGGAGAGAAGGGACTGGGTGTTTTAAGCAGGGTGATCATGTGGGTGCCTCACTTAATGAACCTCACAACTTGTGACCATAAAGGGCAAGCTCCATTACTGTCATATGTCAAGGACACCTGTATGAGACAAGTTATCAATGGATTCAGTCCCCTTCATCCATCTTCCATTATTTTCCCAGTCTCCCCACAATCTTTTACAATAAGGACAGTCAACAGAGCAAGCGAAGTATGCTGGTGTAGATTTTTAAAAATTATTTATTTCTTTGTTATTCGATTTGTGTGCCGGCCATCTTATCTAGAGATGGCTCTAGAAGATGGCTTACAAACATTGAAAACCAGTAAACATGAAAATGGTAAAATGGTAAATGGCAATAAATCTTTCTGTTACCAAAGGTTGAACATTCTTGAACAGAACAGAAAGGAAAATACGCTGTTTGGCTGAAACTCTAGCTGCCGATTGGATGCTGCTCTTGAGACTATTCCTGGAGACACATAGTACAATAAAATATTTATTTATTTGAAGAATTTATATAGCCATCCTTGTCACAAAACAAGGGACTCTGGGCAGCACACACACAATAAATAATGTGATTTGCTTAATCTTGGTGTATTGCAACTGCAATGTCAGGGCAGCTATCCCCATTTAAATCATGAGTCTCGAGCCAAACTTCCAAAACTTAAAAAGGATTTATTGGGAGTTAACATGCCGGCACTGCCTGGATGTAGCCGACTCTGAGACACATAATTCATTGTTTCAGTTTCAGTTTCAGTTTATTTGGACTTATTGGCCGCCCCCTCTCCCGAAGGACTCAGGGCGGCGTACATAAAAAACAGACAATACAAAAGTTAAAATAATTTTAAAAAATATTAAATTAGTGCCAAATAAACATTCAAATTAACATCCCAATCCCCTGTCAGTCCAGGCCAGATTGTAAAAATAACCAAGTTTTAAGGTCGCGGAGGAAGGAGTGGAGATCAGGGGCCAGGCGCAATTCAAGGGGCAGTTGATTCCAGAGGGTGGGCGCTCCCACAGAGAAGGCCCTCCCCCTAGGGGCCACCAGCCTACAATGGTTAGCTGACGGTACCCCCAGGAGGCCCCGTCTGTGGGAGCACACTGGGCGAATGGTATTGGTCAACGGCAGGAGATGTTCCTGCAAGTACCCCAGAACCAAGCCATATAGGGCTTTGTAAGTTGTTACCAGCACCTTGAATCTCACACGGAAAGCAACCGGCAGCCAATGTAGGTCACGCAAGAGGGGCGAAATATGGGAGAATCGGGACACTCCCATCACTACCTGTGCGGCCACATTCTGCACCAGTTGAAGTCTCCGTATGACATGCAAGGGCAGCCCCATATAGAGAGCATTGCAGTAGAGCATTGCAGTAGAGCATATAGAGAGCATTGTCACCCTTGACCCTGGTTTTCCCACACCCCCTGGGTGTATTGTAATTCATATTCTCCAATGGGACACATCCATAGCCAAGAGTCATCAGTCATGCTCTCCAGTTAGAATTTTGTGTGGCATAAACTTCCATCACCTAGTTACTATCTTTGAAAATATTTATGGAATGCAAGCTTCCGCACTGTTCCCCCTCCTTTTCTGTTGGCAACTCTAAAAGACCATAGAAATATTTTATGAGTTGACATGCAGTTTATCCTACAATTTATAAATAGGCCATTTGTTGAATAAATCATAATTAAAATAATGGAAGGCTAGCACAGTGGGTGAACTGGACCTCTGTGTGATTCTCCATCTCTCGTTGGAATCTGATCCTGCTGGCAACCTCTGTGCCTGGTTGGCTTGATACCTAGACAGGAAATAGTTATACTTTGGAGCTATTTATCAGCTTTTTCCTTGCCTGCTTGTCTTGTATATTTGTGAATAGCTTGTATTGCCAAATAATGCCCCAATGACACATAAAGTAATAATTATCCAAAAGAAAACCCTCTTTGTTTGTTATTGCCTGGTGTGTAAAGTATTTTTGATGGAGTAAAACGACCCCGTAGTAGGAGGCAAGAGCAAACCGATTCCATACTATTGCCAAGGAAACTACTCGCATGTGTTTGTGAAAACCCTAGGGGTCAAGCTTGACTTGCAGAATCGTTATTTTAAAACACAAAAAGTGGGTTTTGAACACTGAGCTCCTAAGTTCATGTTACTCTTTGGTAAAGGAAGGCATTTACTCAACGTGTTTAACAGGGCCATTGCTAAATCCAGGACATCGTGTGAACCTGGTAAATTTAAGGTCAGAAAGAGGACAGACTAGCTCCAAAAAGTTCTGAGTCAATTGTTAGTGAATCCTCTTTCTCCACTTAAGGCATATTGTGTAAATCTCACAAGAGGTTTGTATGGAAATGTTGCGCGGCTGAAAATACAACAGATCATAGCTTAATACTGTAATAGGCAGCAGTTATGAGAGGGGCTTTGGTTTGAAAGAGCCTGAATATCTTTTCAGGTTGGTGAGAAATGAACTAAAAACTACCTCCAATCTTTCATAGGAAATTGGCTACTTTCTGGATTTGTTCACTCACTGATTCATGAAACTTGATTTTAGCTTCCAGGCTGTCTTTTGAAGCTAAACAATTGGGATTTATTGTATAAGGGATAATTAAGCTAATTGCAACTTAGAGTACAAGGTGCCTCTAATTATCAACTTGATAACATAAAACGAATATTAAATACAAAAAGTTCCCATATAATACTGGGAACATTGATTTGAATCTCTTCTTAATTAGAGATTTCTGGTGGTAATAATGAGTAAGCCAGAATTATTATCTAGATCAGGGGACTTCAAACTTGGCAAGTTTAAGACTTGTGGGCTTCAACTCCCAGAATTCCTTGAGCTAATATGACTGGAGGAGGAGCTGTCAAGTTTGAAGACTCCTGATCTAGATCTTGTCTACAATTGCACTGTGGATGTTAAACTAGGATCTGCTCTGAACATTGAATTAAACATTATCTTTTTTTTAATAACATTGACAAATGGCATAGCAGCTGTAGAAAGTTAGCACTCACCCCTCTTCTAAAAGAATTAAATATTTTAGGAAATATTAAAAAGGCAGAATATTTCCCCTAAAAGAGAAATAGAAATCCTAAGGGACATAGAAACTCAGCCCCAGCTCCCTGCCCCCAGCAGACATTTTGGGGCCAGCCTATATCTACAAAACAAAATATTTATTTATTTATTTATTTATTCGACTTATATGCCGCCCCCTCTCCAAAAAGGACTCGGGGCGGCTCACACTAAAAATACCTTCAGCTCCAGGATGATGGGATTATTCTTCAGGGCAAAGCCATTCAGTCACAATAGAAACTGCACAACAAAGCCCCTTCACTACATCAGCCCAAGGTTCAACCAAATTTGATTCAGACAAACATGAATCCACATGGGAATCTGACTACAGCCAATAGAATACATGCCCTTGCCATAGGAACAGGAAGCTCACGTTCAAAGCCCAAGAGAGGGCAAAAATAACACTCACTCTCCACTCCATGTGTTCAGCTATCCAGAATCACATATGCTTGGTGGTTCTGCTTCACCATTAAACCATCTTTCCAATCAGTCTCCATGTTTCCAGTGTCTTGCTCCCTACTTGGAACTGACTCCAGATGGAAATTTCTTCCAACACAGCAAAGGATGTTTCTGCTTTTGCTGCTGCTGTCTTAATAAATGTTCCACTGTAAAATATTTATAAAACCTAAGCCAGCAATTATTCTTTGAAAGGTTGGTCTCATCAGGAGGCCATAGTACAGGTTCAAAGCTCTTTAGAGATTAATTAAGAAGATGAGGTTAGGTGAGGCAGAAGTAGCTCAACCTTCTCTTCAGTCCTTGTATCTCTTAGATTCAGTCTGTCCTTTTGAAGTGCTGGATATGTCCCAGGCTACCTTGTCACAATGCGTTGATTACCCTTTGGAAACTGGCCCATGAGCCTCAGGTAATTTTCATTGACGTGTGTTCCCAAAAGCACATTTCACATCACAGCTTTTGAAAATGGATCTGGGTTTTTCATTGTGTGCCCCATCTTCAAGGCACTGCCAGCAAAACTAAAGGTAAACTAACTCTAATTTTACATGTATTTTGCTAAAGCCTGTGGTTGCAAATAAATGTTTAAATAAAAATAATAAGCTGCTTTTGTATTTGTGCCAAGAAGCTACAGTATATTTAGTGTCCATGGAGTTACCAGGAGACAAGCTTCACTGAAGAGCATGCTTACACTGATAAAAAAACAACAACAACCCTCTAAAATGGCTTAATGTGGTTAAAAAAAACACCAGAGAATTTCTCTCGAAGTGGAAAACTCCTGTCCCATTCTTATGCATCATATAGTCTCACTCATGTCACCACCTATCTTATTTTCAGTTCTGTCTTTAACTTTCTGGCTGAAAATAAAGACAGTTAGATAAACTCTACAAAGGCTTCCATACAAAGTTTCTTTATTGGATTGTAATAGGCATCCTCAAGGTATAACTCACAGTTATGTTGAGATTCATCTAATGTCCAATCTTTGCATAGTCATCTTCATAGTGTGAAAATATGGTTATCTTCATCCCATATTGATACAGCAAGGGATCCAGTATGCTGCTGGGTCCAGGCAAGGAAAGAATAAAGGCTTCCCCCAACCCAACTAGAGGTCAATTCAGTGACCAATCAGGATTACAGATGTGACCACATGACATGAACTGCATTTCCCATGAGGCATTCCCTTAAGGGGACAGCTCCCAATTCCCAATTAAGTATATACTGTCTGACCAGCACACAGCCTGTGACCCTTGGCCACCAAAAACCATGACATACTTTGTTGTATCTACAAGAACATCCAGCTCGCTGACCTGGATTGAGTGGGGGTGGGGTGGGGGAGTTTTAATGCTTATTTTTAGGGTTTTAGATTTTAATTGGGTTTCTTATTTGGGTTTAATCTCTTTTTAATTGTATATTTGTATTGCTTTTATTGTATGCCGCCCCGAGTCCTTAGGGAGATGGGGCGGCCTAGAAATCCAATAAATAAATAAATAATAAATAAATATTAGATAAAGATAAGATGATAAGATAACCTTTATTGTCATTTTTTACCATAGGCTCACTGGCATACATTAAAAACAAAATTCTGTTGCTTACTCTCAAAAGAAAGTATATATCTACCCATGCACATACATAACACACATATACACATGCTATGTACATACTTATTATATCTACAGCCATACATATTCATGCTGATGCTGTGTGTTTGTGCTATATGGTTGATGCTATATGTTGATGCTATCATGTTGATGCTATAGGGAACAAAACTGTAGTGAATTTAGAGGTTCTTCTTCAGATACCACAAAGCCTCCTCCCAGAAGGCAACAAGGTTCATGGAGAAGATGTGTAGTTTCCCTGACGATACTGCAGATCCTACTCAAGCATTGCTTATATGCTATGTCCTGGATAAAAGAAAGTGAACTACCAATAATATTTTCTGCAATCTTCACCATTCTCTGACCAACTTCCTGTCCGAAGCAGTAAAGCTTTCAAACCAGACAGTAATGCAGTATGACAGGATGCTCTCAATCACCCCTCTATAGAAAGTGGTAATGACAGTGTTAAAAGTAATGGGACTCTATGTGCTTTGAAAATGATTTGGTAGATGTGTTTGCATAGCACCTCTTGAAAGTAGCTGTGTCATTTTTTTACACATGCTTTAGTTGGTGTAGTGGAACCACTGACTAAAAGAGAGGGGGGAATAAGGATGCATTCCAACATGAAGTTGCTCAGTAGGAGGAACAACACAAGCCTTTCTCTACTAAGAGTTCCTAAGGGAATGCGGTCAGTGGTGATCAACAATAAAGAAATTGCTTTGGTCTATTCATGGAATTGTTCTGGTTCCTTGAGCCAGGCAGCTATTGAACTTACATTCCTGTTTCTTCTGAAGCACCTGTTCTCCATAATTTCTCAGGTGTGCTAGTCCTGCAGCAGCAAAACCTCCTTCCATAACTGCAATATTTCTTCGCTCTTTTCCTTCCTCCATTCATGAAGAAAAAAAATGACTGATAATTTGAAAGACACTGAGTCATTTATGAATTGGTATAAATGTTGCAAGTCCCACAAAGCCAAGAAGGGAACTTATGGCCCTTGGAGCCTCAACATTTTTGGGAATCATCTTGCAAGAGGAAGCAAGTCAAGCCAAACCTCAGGAGTGACACCAGACCAGCAGGAACCAGAGGTTTGCCGCACCTCAAATATTATACTGGCATCTGCAGAGACACTTGCTCAAAGCACATCAACCTCAAAAGGATATGTTAAATTTATGCATGATGCGATGGGGCAGCAGTAAAGGCCAGATGCCAGTGGTAAGCCAAATGCTTGCAACATCTGGCTTCTAGGTTTTACCCTGTTCAATGATTGCAACATTTTACACATTATGTTAAGTGGACAAATAAGATAGACTCATAATGAAATGATTCCGATTTTCCTCTGATGAAACTTGAAGTACGATTTCAAATCAAGTGAGGTACTAATACTACCTATAAAGCCTTAGTAAGACCACACCTAGAGTACTGCATCCAGTTTTGGTCACCAGACTATAAGAAGATGTTGAGACTCTAGAAAAAGTACAGAGAAGAGCAACCAGGATGATTAGGGGACTGGAGACTCAAACATATGAAGAACGATTACAGGAACTGGGCATGACTAGTCTAGTGAAGAGAAGGACCAGGGGAGAGATGATAGCAGTGTTCCAATATTTGAGGGGCTGCCACAGAGAGGAAGGGGTCAAGCACCTAAAGCATCTGTAGGCCAGACAAGGAACAATGGATAGAAACTGAACAAGGAGAGATTTAACCTGGAAATAAGGAGAAACTTTCTGACAGTGAGAACAATCAACCAATGGAACAACTTGCCCTCGGAAGTTGTGGGAGCGCCATCACTTGAAACTTTCAAGAAGAGATTGGACTCCCATCTGTCAGAAATGGTGTAGGGTCTCCTGCTTGGGCAGAGGGTTGGACTAGATGACCTACAAAGTCCCTTCCAACTCTGATTATCTGTTATCTTTGGAAGTCTCTCTTTTTCTCTCTTCTGTAATTGAAATACTGTAATTGAAAGTTGCTTGACAGCAAAAAAATGGTATTTTCCACAGTTGGTCTCAGTCTTGATCTTTGACCACCTCAACAAACCAATTTGGTTTTCTTGGCAATGTTTTATTTTGGATATGGTTTTCCTTGCCTCCTTCATCCTAGGGTTGAGAAGAAATGACTGGCCCAAAGTCACCCAGCTGTTTTGCATCAAAAGCAGAACTAGAACTCACAGGCTGTTGGCTTCTAGTCTGGTGTCTTTAACTATTATACCATACTGGCTGCTATTAAAGCTTCAGGGGCTTTGGAATTTTTATTTCTCTAAATTGTAGGAGTAATTTCAATGAGAAATCATTTCAATGAGAGAAGCACACTGAATGAGTAGATAGAAATCAGACATTACCCCACTAAAAATAAAAGTAAAAACACAAGCTTCTACCTATTGTCTTTTAGTCTATGGAGATTCTCAGTTATTGTGGTCATAGTTGTCCCAAAGGTGTTTTTTTAAAAGGCAACTGGACTTTGTTTTTTTCCTGAAGATGTTTCACTTGTCATCCAAGAAGCTTCTTCAGTTCTGATGGAATGGTGAGGATGGAAGTCAGAACTGAAGAAACTTCTTGGATGAGAAGTGAAACATCTTCAGGAAAAAACAAAGTCCAGTTGCCTTTTGAAAAAACTCCTTTGGGATGACTATTGTCTCTTACCTCACTTGAATTCATTTCAGAGGTCCAGCTGGCCACATGTGAAACTCAGAAAGACTACAGTAAGTCACCCGATGTGAGCTGAAAACATGGAATGCCCTGGACACTTCTTAGCACAATATTGACCTTAGCTTACCAAAAGAGACTTATTTTTCAACTGTTTATACAAGACACAGGGCTGAAAGTATATTACAATCCTTGATGGGCAAAATGGCTCTGCATTTATTTATTTTACTTATTCAGCTCAGAGGCTGTTTAAATTCAAATGCCTGAGTGGTTTAGCAATAATTTTTAAAAGGAACACTTCATAGGTGCGCAGAAGACAGACTCTGAATGCAATATGACAACCTATCCTACCTGGGAAAATAGCCAAGGATTTGTTGACTTTCAGAACCTTCTCAGGTGGGAACCATATATAATAGAGTTCTTGGGGATGCTGTTTCAATGGGCAGGAGTTGCATGAGACCAGAAGGGGTGAAATTATGTATATTCACATGTTAAAATAACTTCAACTAAATGCAGACATATGAATGAATAGATTTATGAGTGAATACCTGGGAATCCTTTTCAAGGAACCACTTCATACCAGGTATTATTAAACATTTACTCATTAAAAACTCTGTATAATTACTTTTCATCTTGTGGGTAACTTAGTAAAATACAAACTTCATGAAAGTGCCAGTGAAAAGTTGCTGTAACAGTGAGATGACTGTTACAGCAACTCTTCATTGGTACTAGATATAAATTGGATAAATAAATAAGAAAAACTGAGACCCCTCATGTGGGTTAATGTAGGGAAGGTAGAAATACAATTTTAAAATGCAACAATGTAAAATATGAGGACAAGCAACAAAAAATGCAGCAAGCAGTACCAGCCACATTTTTATGACAAGAGTTTTCTTTTAATAAATTAGAAAAACAACTCTACAGATGTTTGGTTCCATATCAGGAGTGTCCAACCTTGGTAACTTGAAGACTTGTGAGGTCCAACTCCCAGAATTCCCCGATTGGCAGGACCGGCTGGGGAATTCTGGAAGTTGAAATCCACAAGTCTTAAAGTTGCCAAGATTGGATACCCTTGTTCTATATTACCAAGATTTAAGACTAAAAACCAAAAGTGAGGATGGAGAAAATAAACAGCAAATGCAGTACTTCAAGAGCTGATGTACTCTTCTGTTAGGTAGCTTGATGGTAACACGTTCTTCCCTGGCTAAAATTTCAAAGGGAAACCCCAAATAAAACCCATTACAATCACCCAGTCAAGAGGCAACATTATCAGCAGGTTCTTAAATATTATATGGAAGTGTCACTATCTCAAAGGAGTCATTATTGTAAAACCAGCCAAAGATATTCTTAACCTCTCTGCCACATAAGCCTTGAGTGATTAAACTGCATAAAGAGTACCATGTATATGATGAGAGAAATAAGAATATGAACGGTGCTAAATAAATATCGTTAAGTCTTCCAAGAGTACTGGAATATTTCACACCGGACCTTTATAAGACTAGTGGCGCCTGCTGAAAAACACAGTGGTACCAAAATGACTGTACATGTAGCCATTTTTTGGACAGCTTTTTAATTCTTCCCTCCCCCCCAAATATTTTAAATTTTAGTTTAGTTTATAGAGTTGCTTGACAGTGAGAAGGCAGCATATACATTTAATGAATGAAACTTTTTGGATATTTTTTTCTAAAAATACAGTCTGCTGTTGTATTATGAATTGATATTATGAATTCGAAATGCTTCATTGGGAAGCTATCCATACCAGCATAGTTCAGTCATTTCTAAAGTGATATATCCCTAATATTATAAATTGCTATTATGGAAAATTCAACAGGAGTACAAAAATATCACCCCAGGAATCTAGTCACAGAATTGAACAATGAAAGCAGCATGTTTAATCTGGCAAAGTTAATCAGGAAAAAAATGGATTGTTTTTCTGGACAGAGGTGTCAAGAGAGGAATCCACCTGGAGTCGTTGCATTTCCACAAGCAATTCAAGTCCAACCCCCAACCTTCTCCTGAATTCTTTTAACTCTCATCTAGCACCAATTTAGTGCTGACCATTAGTTAATTAGATTCTTGTGTATAGGTATGAGTAATAAATCAGTTTAACTGGAACTTAACTCCAGTTGATTCTGATTCTTCCTGCCTGACACTTTTCAGTAAAGCTTGATGGTTTCTCTCAGAAGGAAAATAATGGGGCTTTCATATCATACAAAGTTGTTTGTTTTGGTTATGAATATGAGGAAACCTTATTTTTCCCATCTCAGTTACCACAGGATTCATATGCAACAGCCAGGTTTTTCTGCTGTAATTTACTTCATTATATAACAATATCATTATGCAAACAATGCAACTATTTCATTTACATCAATTCCTGTCTTCAGTGTGATATGTAAATCCTCAAAAATCCTGCTCTCCAATTTAAGATTTCTCTAAATAATATAGCACCCTCCCTTCAATTAGTCCATTAAAACTAGCTTTCACCGTAATGGAAACCTAACCCCTGTGGCCTATAAATCATCAATGATGGCTTAGCATGTTATATGAGCTCCATCAGTTGTGACCTGTTTAATAAATTAGACCTAAACAACAATGATATGATATGATCTGTATACCAAATCATAATTTCCCCAACACATACATGTATTTCTCATGGGCTAATTTATGGTAGAATATGAAGGAGAACCACCATATTCTATATCAACTACCCCTATTTCCCTGAAAATAAGACCCAACTGGAAAGTAAGCCCTAGCATGATTTTTCCAGGATGCTTGTAATATAAGCCCTAGCCCCAAAATAAACCCTAGTTAAGACTGTCAGCTAGATAGGCGCATTTAGTACCATATTTTCCCAAAAATAAGCACTAACTGGAAAATAAACCCTAATGCATCTTTTGGAGCAAAAATGAATAGGAGATCCGGTCTCATTTTTGAGAAAACATAGTATATTTTCCATTAAGAGTCCTCCAGAAGATGGGAGTAGGAATTAATAATGGAATGCTTTGATTATGATTGTGTCCCCAAAGAATGTTATTCATTGCCATTGTTTTTTTTAATTTATACCACTGACTTTAGAGTTTTACATATGGTTTGTCATGCCCCTGTTGGAATCTGATTCAGAGGGAGAGGCCTAACAGCTGACAGGGAGTGGGGGTGTGGCTCCATTGGTTGTGGAAGAAACTGTGGAAGGGCAAAGTCTGGCTGGGCAGAGCAGGGGAGAGGTAGAGCAAGGCAGAGGGAATTCAGAGGAAGACCCAGGCCTACCCCCTCTTCATCCTAGGGCACTCAGGGAGGAACAGAGAAGGGAGCAATGTGGGTTGTGTGGCTTTTGGGAGAAGAAAGGGCCCCGATTCCCTTCATTAGCTGCAGCTGGGAACACAGTGTTTAAAAAGAGAAGTTGCGCACAGTGCCACACCCCAGATCATCACATGGTCTTCAAACCAAACTTTCCCTGTGCTGTTTTATGTATATGTGAAGAACTGTTATTAAATCTTCCAGAATTATTTGGAGGCCTCCCCCCATTTGTTATGTCTTTTACTGCACTTACTAGCACTTACTAGCATCATGTTACCCAAGTTGGATAATGAAACATCTGCAAGAAAACAAGCAAGCTCAGAGAGTACCAAGGACTCCTCACTGCACTTACTGCCTAATCAAGACTAAAACAATTCTTCAACTTGGCATCTGCAATTGCTATAAATTACTGCTGCAGCATATCCTCTCCAGACTGAATTGTGAGAGACCTCCTGAGAACTCAAGCAGAGCAGGAAATGTGTATCCAGATAAGAGATTGTGCAAGAAGGAAGATATGATTCATGTGGGATTTTAATCTCTACTATAGCAAATTGGATAACAAGCATACCGTCAGAAGAACAGAGAAGGCAGCTCATATTTTGACTTACTCCCCATAGCAAGGTTTTGTGTATGTTCTTAATCAGAATTGATAGCACAACTTCTTTTAACAGCAGGCCCTTCTGGCAGTTTGGGCTGTTGCAAGATTGCCCCTAGGACATGACCTGACACAATTCGTAGTTGCACATATAGACTTATAATTGTTGTCAGTTTTCTCGGTCATAGTGCCCTCCAGGTACCATGGTACAACAACTTCCAGAATGGCCAGAGGATGCCTTTTGCATTTGAACATCATCAGTTCATTTGTCATGCCCCTGTTGGAATCTGATTCCAAGGGGGAGGACGAGCAGCTGACAGAGAGTGGGACTGTGGCTCAGGTGGCTGTGGAAGAAACTGGGGAAGGGCACAGTCTGGCTGGGCATTCAAAGGAAGAACCAGGGCCACCCCCTCTTCATCCTAGGGCATGCAGGGAGGAATGGAGAAGGGAGCAACGTGGGTTACAGGGGAGAAAAGGGACCTGATTCCCTTCATTAGCTGCAGCTGGGAAAACAGGATTTAAAAAGGGCTTTTGTGCACAGCACCTTGCTGGAAGCAAAACGTGAATTATCTTTGTTTGTCAAGTCTTACCTGGGTTCCAGCATCCTCCCAACTGTGTGTGTTTCATTATCTTTTGGAAGTCTGCAATTCCTTATCCTGCCCTGTCTCGTTAATTGCTGCAGTGTGGTTTGTGTTGGTTTTTATTTATAATCTATATGCACTTTGGGTTCAGACTGAATTTCTTCCTTTTAAAAACTGTTCTTGGGAGAGTTTTTTCTCCAGCTGATGATAACTGGACATTGGGGGCCAAGTTGGAGGTATTAAAGGGACTTTACATACTTTTGTGACTTTGTTACTTTTGTGCCACACCCCGGGTCATCACATCATTAAATAGCTATTTTAAGATGTGTGACAGCAGATTCTTCCGTACAAGGAGGATACAGATAGTATAGACTTACACAGTTTGTTTAGTGACTCTTCAGGGTTACAATTTTTAAAAATCTTTTAATGATCCCTTGCAGGGTGGAGTTGGGGGCAGCTGAATGGAGCTGAGTGTTTACTGGCCGGATGCCCTTCCTGTCACCAATGAAAGAGTGTGCCCCCCCCCGCGCTCCATTTTTTGCCTTCCTGGGCCCCAGGGAAGCCCCCTGGGTGCAAAAACACCCCGCAGGAGGCAAAAAATGGGGGGGGGCGTTTTACTGCAAAAAAGCCACACCCACCCAGTCACCTGGCCATGCCCATCCAGTCACGCCCACCTAGGCACGCCCACAGAACCGGCTGTTTAAAATTTTGAATCCCACCCCTGAAGCAGGCAGTGCCTCTTCCTGTTTTTGAGAGATAAAAGTTGACATCTTTCACCACTCTGGTTTAGTTTACTTTACTTTATTCCCATTGCACCTCATACAATGAAATCAAACACCATCTTCAGTGCACATCATGACCATGAAAATAGACACAAAACACACATCCTTCACACTCCAGACACTGAATTGAAAACCCCCGACACTGCACCATCACTGCACTGTACAGTAGAATTCAACAGAGCTACTACCCTGGGATAGAAGCTGTTTTGCAGCCTATTTGTCCTTGTTTTTATTATCCTGTACCATCTGCCAGATGGTAATAGTTCAAAAAAAGGGTGCCCAGGATGAGATGGATCTTTGAGGATGTTTTGAACTTTCTTAAGGCAGCGGGAGCTATAAAGCTCTTCCAAAGTGGGGAGAGGGCAACCAGTGATCCTCTGGGCAATGACATTAACCCTCTGGAGTGCTTTCTTGTCTGCCACTGTGCAATTGGCAAACCATACAGAGGTGCAGTAAGTTATACTCTCTATGATGCAGCAGTAGAAGGTCACCAGCAGTTTTTCATTCAGTTGTTGTTTCCTGAGAAGTCTTAGGTAGTATAATCTCTGCTGGGCCCTTTTGACCAGTGCTGCAATGTGAGCACCCCAGGTCAGGTCCTCTTTTATGGTAACACCCAGAAACTTACTCCACTCGGTCTCCATTGATAACCAAGGGCTGGATGTCTGATCTGTTCCTTCTATAGTCCACTATATGCTCCTTGGTCTGATTGGTGTTGAGAACCAAGTTTTAATCCTAGAAGCAGGAAGGGGCATTTTGGGAGAACTGCCATACCCTAATAGGTGGGGAGACAATCCCCTGCTAGAAAATCTAACAATAGCTCCAAAGAGAGCATTTTGCAGTCTCATTTTGATTTCTCAATTAAAACAAGAGAAAAGAAACTACTGCCTCTCCTGGGAATTTCTCAAGCACATCATTAATAACCTAGTTAAGGATTTGGAAAGAAGTGCTGGCTGTTTGAAACATAAGCTGATTAATAAAATGCTGATCTCTGACATCTGGCAGCAGAAATTTCTCAAAAACCAAAGCCATGTTCTCCTGTCCATTAATGTGATTCAGTCAGAAGATGCCACACGTTTACGCACTGTTGATAAAGGAATTCATATATGGAAGCTATTAGCAGTGCCCCATCAATGATACCCAAGTTGGAAGCAGCTTGAAAAGTCAGGACAACTGGACTCGCTCTGATCCTCTGCTATGACGGGAGGTTGGTTAGGCACAAAATAGACAGCTGAATTTTGTTAGAACTTTCTCTTCAAGGGAATCTCTCCCCTGGTATAGCTGCCAAAGCAAGGAGAGGTTAATACAAGCTTAGAGGTTAATACATCAACCTAATATCAGTGGTGGGATTCAATTTTTTTTACTACTGGTTCTGTGGGCGTGGTTTGGTAGGCGTGGCAGGGGGAGGGTTACTGCAAAATCCTCATTCCCTCCCCACCCCACTAACCTGCTTTCCAGCTCCCTTCTCCTGTGTAGGGCAACAAAAGAAGACCCAGCCAATCAGCTGGGACTCGGGAGGCAGAGAATAGATGGGGGTGGCACCAGTCAGAGGTGGTATTTGCTGGTTCTCTGAACCACTCAAAATTTCTGCTACCGGTTCTCCAGCACTGGTCAGAACCTACTGAATACCACCTCTGCCTAATATGTAAGAGTCCGGGTTCGAATCCCAGAAGGTATGCTGGCTGATGAGAGCTAAATAGCTTGAAATACATCTGTACTAGTCACCCTTTATTTCTTTGTTGGTAAATATAAATTCAACACAAAAATAGTTTGTCGCAAAACTGGATTGGGGCTGAAAGGCAAAGCAGTATGCTCCATCCCATAATCGGGTGCACCAGGTTGCCCTGATTTAAAAAAAAAAACCACTTTCCCTTCAAGGCCAACTAGTAGGGCCAACTTGAAGTTGAATTAGATGCCTCCCCAATGGAGAAAAGGCAGTTTTACAGGCCACTGAGTTCTTGTGGAAAGATTGCCACTAAAATCAGGGGCATGTGAATCGTGGCAAACATACCAATGTTTGACTTCTGCAGTGAAACGGTCAGCTTACAAAGGAAGTGTTCACGTTTTCCATGTATGCTCAGCAAAGCTGCACTCAGACTTAAAAGGCTTGTGAGGATATCAGAATTTAGACTCGGTAGCAGCTGAGTCCAGAACAGCCAACGAGGGAGTATAATTCTGGAAATAAAGATCTGCAAAATAGGTTTACAAGGAAGGGTTTAATACGCAGGTGTTTCATAGTGACATGCAGGGAGTGATAATGGGCTGAGTGGGAGAGACTCTGAGGCAGATTACAGCTGTAGACCTAAATCGTGCTTCCTTGCACGTATTCCGGAAAGGGAGAGCCTTTTAACATAATGGAGTATTTTTAAAATGGCCTCCAAGGGATGTGAACTTCCTCAACTTGCTCTGCCAGACCTCTGTCTCTTTGCTGGATTCAGATATTATAGCTCCCTAATCAACACTGCCGAGTGCAGTTGAGCTTGACTATCGGTGACTAGATGGACATGTCCATATGGTATTGTTTCTTGGCAACAATCTAGAACTGATTTGTTGTTGTCTTCTTCTGCACAGCCATGGTGGCGCAATGGTTAGAGTGCAGTACTGCAAGCTACTTCTGCTGCCTGCCGGCTGCCTGCAACTCAGCAGTTCAATTCTCACTAGGCTCAAGGTTGACCTGGCCTTCCATCCTTCCAAGGTCGGTAAAATGAGGATCCAGATTGTTGGGGGGTAAACCGCTTAGAGAAGGCTGTAAAGTACTGTGAAGTGGTGTCAAGCTTGATAAACTTTGGCCCCAGTTTCTTGCTAGGGAGTTTTAATCTCAGATATTTTTTTGAAGAGGTAGACCTTCTCCCCCAACTGGAATGGCCATTGCGGAGCTTGGTGTTTGTCTGCCTGTTTCTTATAGGTTTGTGCCACTTTAGCTAATGCTTTTTTAACGTTCTCCCAAGTTGCTGTCAACATTGACATCCAATATATGAGACTAAGTGCTATTGCTATTGCAATTGCCTTTAAATAGTTGAGCGTAGCACTCAAGGCAGGGGTGTCAAACTCCCAGCCCACAGGCTGGATGTGTCATGTGCTGGCCACATCCATGCCCGGTTTAATAAAAGGGGAGAAAGTCCCGATATGTCAAATGATGCTGCTGTGACGACGTGAGTTTGACACTCCTGACTCAAAGAGTAGCTGACTCCCATTCAAGTCGTAACCCCGCAGCCTCCAACCTTTTGGGCACCAGGGAGAGAAGTTTTTCCACCGACCAGAGGAAGCAGGGTTTCACGTGCTGCTTGCATCCTGAAGATGGGGCTTTGCTTGTTTGTGCAGCCCAGTTTCTGGCATGCCGCAGCCCAGTGCCAGTCCATGGACCAGGAGTAATAGGACCCCTGTCCTAACTGGTTCTGGCCTTGCTCTGCTTTTTTAGCTCAATGGTCAGATAGATTAAAAACTCTTGAGTTCAGAAAAGCTTATGGTACCTTCATGACCAACCTTATCAGAGAAATGACATTTTCTACTAACGAAGAAAAGAGTACCTTTCAGAGGTGGTATTCAGTAGGTTCTGACCAGTTCTGGAGAACCAGTAGCAGAAATATTGAGTAGTTCGGAGAACCGGCAAATACACCTCTGACTGGCCCTGGTCCCATCTATTCTCTGCCTCCCATTTAGTCCCAGCTGATTGGCTGGGTCTTCTTTTGTTGCCCTGCACAGAAGGGAGCTGGAAAGCAGGTTAGTGGGGTGGGGAGGGAATGGAGATTTTACAGTATCCTTCCCCTGTCACGCCCACCGAGCCATGCCAACCAAGCCATGCCCACAGAACTGGCAGTAAAAAATTTTGAATCCCACTACTGCTACCTTTGATCTCATTGAGCTCTTACGTGCTTTCTGGTGTGGCATTTCGAGTACAGTTTGTCTGCATTTGTCATAACATTTCATAGAGAGCCCAGGTCTCTTCGCCATTTTCCACTTGCACCATTCATTGTGCAAATTCTTTCATTGTGCAAATTCCATCAAAAAGTCTGTCTATGAAGAAAATCAGTAGTGGGATTCAAAATTTTTTACTACTGGTTCTGTGGGCATGACTTGGTGGTTGTGGTGTGGCTTGGTCGGCATGTCTTGGGCGTGGCAGGGGAAGGATACTGTAAAATCTCCATTCCCACCCCACTCCAGGTACCATGGTATAACAACTTCCAAAATGGCCAGAGGATGCCTTTTGCGTTTGAACATCATCAGTTCATTTGTCATGCCCCTGTTGGAATCTGATTCCAAGGGGGAGGATGAGCAGCTAACAGAGAGTGGGACTGTGGCTCCGATGGCTGTGGAAGAAACTGGGGAAGGACACAGTCTGGCTGGGCATTCGGAAGAAGAACCAGGGCCACCCCCTCTTCATCCTAGGGCACGCAGGGACAAACAGAAAAGAGAGCAATGTGAGTTATGTGGGTTACAGGGGAGAAAAGGGCCCTGATTCCCTTCATTAGCTGCAGCTGGGAAAACAGGATTTAAAAAGGGCATTTGTGCACAGCACCTTGCTGGAAGCAAAGCGTGAATTATCTTGGTTTGTCAAGTCTTACCTGGGTTCTGGCATCCTCCCAACTTTGTGTGTTTCGTTATCTTTTGAAGTCTGCAATCCCTTATCCTGCCCTGTCTAGTTAATTGCTGCAGTGTGGTTTGTGTTGGTTTTTATTTATAATCTGTATGTACTTTGGGTTCGGACTGGACGTCTTCCCTTTAAAAACTGTTCTTGGGAGAGTTTTTTCTGCAGCCGATGATAACTGGACATTGGGGGCCAAGTTGGAGGTATTAAAGGGACTTTACCTATTTTTATGACTTTGTTACTTTTGTGCCACACCCCGGGTCATCACAGTTTATGATAACAGAAGCCATGCTGCCCAAATTGGAGTAAAAAGCTTAGAATTTAAAGATACCACTTTGGATGGGTCTGATGAGATTTTGAAAATAATAATAACAATAGTAATAGCACTTAGACTTATATAATGCTTTACAGTGCTTTACAGCCCTCTCTATGCGGTTTTATAAAGTCAGCCTATTGCCCCCAATAATCTGGGTCCTCATTTTAGCCACCTCAGAAGGAGGGAAGGCTGAGTCAACCTGGTGAGATTCAATCTGCCAAATTACAGGCAGCCAGCAGTCAGCAGAAGTAGCCTGCAGTACTGCACTCTAACCACTGCGCCACCGCAACTCTCTAACATCTCCATTCATGATCAGTGGTGCTTCCCATTTTGCAGATTAATTCTTCAGATGAACCAAGAGCCTTTGGGTTGGTTCAGCACATCTGCAAAGTGCAACTCCCTGACATGTAATTTGGAAAACTTTTCAGACACGAAAGGAACATGGAAGCATACCGCCTTAAGTAAGATGGTTGCTATAAATACACTAGAAGGCAGTCCTCAACTTATGACTATAATTGAACCCCAAATTTATGTTGCTAAGTGAGAAATTTGTTAAGTGAGTTTTGCCCCATTTTACAACTTTTCTTGCCCTGTTTGTTAAGTGAATCGCTGTGGTTGTTAAATTAATAACATGGTGGAGTGAATCTGGATTTCCCCGTTGACTTTTGCTTGCCAGAAGGTCGCAAAAGGAGATCACATGACTCCAGGATACTGCAACCGACATAAATGTGGAAAATGGTCATACGTCACTTTTTCCACTGTCATTGTAACTTCAAATAGTCACTAATTGGATGGCGCACATGCGACGTAAGGAGTGACTGGGCAGAGGGGGGAGTGGCCAGCCAGTGGCATGATTTGCTGGTACTTGGAACTGCACAGAATCGTAACAATCAGTTCTATAGTACCGGTCCGAACTGGTAGAATCCCACCCCTGGGCCAGCATGGCCTTGGCCTGGTCTACCCAAAGTGAAGAGGAAACATGCCAGCAGTTTGGGGAGTGGCGACAAGCTGGACATGCCCATCCAGTCAGCCATGGCCATTCAGCTCCCCAAGGTCAACCACAGTCCTGATGCAGCTCTCAATGAAATTGAGTTTGACATCCCTGGCTTAGACTGTTTATGAATTAAATTGTAAAAAAAAGTCACATTATTTAGGATACATTCCAGTGGTGGGATTCAAACATTTTTACTACCGGTTCTGTGGGAGTGGTTTGGTGGGCGTGGCAGGGGAAGGATACTGTAAAATCTCCATTCCCACCCCACTGCAGGGGAAGGATATAACCTACACTACACTACACTACACTACACTGTAACCTACAATAACCTACTTTTCAGCTCCGTTCTCCTGTGCAGGGCAACAAAAGAAGACCCAGCCGATCATCTGGGACTCGGGAGGCAGAGAATAGATGGGGGCAGGGCCAGTCAGAGGTGGTATTTGCTGGTTCTCCAAACTACTCAAAATTTCCGTTACCAGTTCTCCAGAACTGGTCAGAACCTGCTGAATACCACCTCTGATGCATTCCATCTCTTATACTTTATTACAGCCTGGATACAAGACTGATTCAGGTATTAGGCTAAGCCATAAGGTACACTGATTTGATTTTGGCTGAATGCATTGCAGGAAATCAGGCACTGTGGCCTGTAAACCATGATTTAAGGCATAGTATCTTCAGTGAATACAGCCAGCTGTAACTTATTCAATAAAGGTAAGGAAAGCAGCTCTGGTCAACTGGCACCAATCTGACCCACATTTCAGCCTGAATCTCTGAGGAGAAAACTTTTTTCCAAGGTAAATTTCCCCAAAAACCTTGTTCATGCTTGTAGTTGCAGCTGCGTCTGCTGATTTTTGGAGTGATGGAAAAGCATAATGCCTTCTGGATGAACTGAAAATTATCAGTAGAGGCTGAAAGTTCTTTTTCCCTCCGCTGTTTCCCTTCTCCTCCCTATGGGCTGAAACAATTTGATCTGTGTCATCGCAGCCATTCCGTTGCAGTTGTTTTTATGGGTACGCAGAGAAAGGGCCAAGTTTGATGTTTGAATCCAGCAAAGTTAAGCCTTTGGTTCATGAGCCCAAAAAAGGATGCATCCTCCAAGCCTTGATAGAGCTAACCTCCTTTCTTCCTCAACTCCCCCCGCCCTGCCCCATAAAATAAGTATATTCATTGGCATGGTTGCCTGTTTACTTAGGTGCATGTCCGGTTTCCGTTGTTATTTGGACCAAAATCGTCTCCTTCTCTCCATTCCAAGGGCTATTTGCATGCTGTTTTGAAGACATCTCCTTGACATCTTGGGCACCAGAGGGATTAATAACTTCATCCAAATGTTTTCCCAGAGGTTGGTGTGCAAGAGAAAAGTATTCGTATTATGTGCCTTTAGACAAAGTTGAGTTGACAAGGCTGAATTCAATATGTGCAAGGATTAGTTAGGAATAAAAACAACAAGTAAAAAATGGCTTTCTGGAGTCATTGGAGCTTCATGTTTGTCCCCTTTCCTTTTCTTCCATCCAGCCATTATGGCAGAGGATGTCCAACAAACTTCCAAGACATCTATCTGTGTATAAGCAGGTTGGTGTGATGACCCGGGGCGTGGCACAAAGGCAACACAATCAAGTAAGAAAAAAGAGTCCCTTTATTATCTCCAACTTGGCCCCCAATGTCCAGGTTACCTTCGGCTGGAGACAAACTCTCCCAGGAACAGTCTTTAAGTGGAGGAAATTCATTCTGAAAACCAAGTACATACAAACTGTAACTAAAAATCCAAACAAACCATGCTGCAGTAATTAACCTGACAGGGCAGGAGAAAGACTTTCAGACTTGAAAGCATGGCAACACTCACACAATTGGGAAGGTGCCAGGAACACAGATAAGCCACGATGTACCAGATAAATTCACAATTTGCTCCCAACAACTTACTTCCCTTTTTAAACACTGTGTTCCCAGCTGCAGCTAATGAAGGGAATCAGGGCCCTTTTCTCCTCCATAAGCCACACAACTCACATTGCTCCCTTCTCCGTTCCTCCCTGCGTGCCCTAGGATGAAGAGGGGGTGGGCCTGGGTCTTCCTCTGAATTCCCTCTGCCTTGCTCTACCTCTACCCTGCTCTGCCCAGCCGGACTGTGCCCTTCCCTAGTTACTTCCACAGCCAACGGAGCCCACTCCCTGTCAGCTGTTTGGCCTCCTCCTCTGAATCAGATTCTGACAGGGGCATGACAGTTGGTCTTAGGAAAAGGGAAGGCAATTCAGGTAATAGCCTTAGATCCAGAGCACATGACAACCATGCATGAAATTTATAATACTGGCTAGCAATGTCAGAGTAATTTCACACCCCTGTAAGTTAGGAGTCTCTGAAGTTGGCAACTTTTAAGAGTTGCAGATTTCAATCAGTGGTGGCATTCAAATAATTTAACAACCGGTTCTCTGCCCTAATGATTTCTTCCAAAAACCAGTTCACCAAACTGCTCAGAAAGTTAACAACTGGTTCTCCCAAACTGATGCGAACTGGCTGAATCTCACCACTGATTTCAACTCCCAGAATTCTGGGGACAGAATATCTGGAAGGGGGAGCACACAAGTATATAAAACAAAATTGTGCCTCACAAAACTGTGTGTGTTTTAAATGAAAAAAATGAAGGATTAAATCCAATCAAAAAAA
This sequence comes from Naja naja, assembly GCA_009733165.1. Classification (NCBI taxonomy): domain Eukaryota; kingdom Metazoa; phylum Chordata; class Lepidosauria; order Squamata; family Elapidae; genus Naja; species Naja naja. The sequence goes on from CM019149.1 coordinate 289,657,494, forward strand.
AAAAGATTGTAGTAGCCATATTCCTCAAAGATCGCTGTCCTGATATACAGAGGGCTCAGAGAGAAAGACATATGCTGTTTCTAAATTTAAAATAAAATATATTCTGATCTGGGATAATCTAACCTGCACTTTGTATTTTGAGACAAGTGGATCCCACTTGGTCACAGGTAGTCCTCAACTTACAACCATAACGGATTCAGGAATTTCCATCATCAGTCATGATGGTCATAAATTGAAATATCTAAATGATCAAACCCAATTTTATTACTTTTTTATGATGGTCTTTCTCGTGGCAGTTGGAACATTTTTCATTGGTCATTAAGCAAATGCTCTGGCTAAGTAAATCAATGCATTCCTATAGGCATGCCAGAAACCAGCCGAAAGGACTGGAAACCAGCAAAAAAAACCATGATAAATCACAGTCACATGTCTGTGGGATTCTAAAATCAGCCATAAGGGTGAGCCAGTTGCCAAGCCCCAAAATGTAGTCATGTGACCTTGGGGGCACATCAGAACTCCAGAACCAGGTCATAAGTAGCTTGGGGATGGGGGAGCCCACTGTAACTTCAAATGGTTGCTAAGCAACTAGTTGTAAGTTTATAGCTACCCATAATGTAAACCATCAAGAATGTCCTGTATAATTCCATATGGACACAACTTTCCCCCCCAAATAATTATTTGCAAATGGGGGTTATATGATTTTCACTGCTAAGAATAAAAGCAGCTTTGAAACCAAGTCAACGAGTGAAAGATACAGATAGCTGTGGATTTGGTTACACAGTGTTTTTTAACCTTGGCAACTATGTGGACTTCAGCTCCCAGAATTCCATGGATGGACGGACGGATGGATGGACAGACAGACAGACAGACAGACTGATAGATAGATGGATGGGTGGATAGATTAGAGAAAGAGAGAGGGAGGGAGGGATATATATATATATATATATATATATATATATATATATACTGTAGACAGATAGATTAGAGAGAGAGATACTGTAGATAGATTAGATAGATAGATAGATAGATAGATAGATAGATGATAGATAGATAGATAGATAGATAGATAGATAGATAGATAGAGATGTATACATGTTTGCAATTTTGTTACATGGCACACATTTATTACAGAAAGGAATCAATTGGATCTGGAAACTCCTAGTTAACTAAGCAAATAATCCTGGGGCTTTTTCCCCCCTATCTTTTTGGAAAATAGTCTTAAATTCAGAGTTATACTCTTTCAGAGAAAATGCAGTATGTAGAATTGAAGACTTCTTGAGGACGGGCCTATGACAATTTGCCATGGCCAATTTGCCACGGCCAACTGACTGCGGGACAACTCGCCACAGGACAACTCACTGTGAGACAAGAGTTACAGTAATATCAAAGAAATGGTGGAATAGAATCATTAAAGAAAGGATGAAAACGGAGAAGCAGAATGAAATGTGAATTAAAATGTTTGAAATAATTAAATAGAATTGTTAAATTGTCCCACAACGAATTGTCCTGTGGTGAGTTGGCTGTGGCGAATTGGCCATGGTGAGTTGGCTATAGCAAGTTGTCCAATTCAGCTGAGAAGTCCCCTCATTTTAACCCTGAGCTAGAAATATTCTCCTTTGTTGGCAGTATGTAGAATTATCAATCAGGGTTTGAGCGGCTACTCTAAAAACATTATAGCTCAGCATCCCAAACCAAAAAAGGAAACCGTGCACCAGAATAGATTCTTCTCATCGGACCTGCCGGATGAAGGATTTCATCAGCTTTCCTGCCAACTGGAATGTCTTGGCAGGAGGCTCTTGCATTCAGCAGGGCTCCAGAGTTATGCATTATTTTCCAAACCTGGCTGAGAATTCTGGAAACTACAGAGCCTATTTTCTGGAAAGACCAGGCTGGGGAAGACTGATGTCTAGGTTTACCTGCCAGTAAATAATACTGAACACAATGGAATGTGCTGTCCAAGAGCTTAAGAGCGCTCAACAATATATTAAATTGCACTCGGTTTGCCTGAAAGAATCCTTCAAGATAGGAAACCTTTCCTTACGGAGGCATTTCTGATGTACAAGGGTTCAGTTGTGGAATCCCACAACTCTATCTATGGTGGTACAGTACATCTCAGAAAGCAGAGCCTGCATCATTATACCTAGCTCTGCATTCCTTCTTCGTCAGAGCATTACTAACTTAGAGATATGCAATTGTACGGTTTGTCCAGAAAATGCAAAATAAATGTTTAGCTCAAGGTGATATTAATCAACACACACACACACACACACACACACACACACATTTAGCATATCTCTTGGGCTTTCTTCATTTCTGAATCTCCAAGACTGCCGGTAGAGAAAAATTTTGGAGCAGCCCTTTGAAATGCTGAGAGCATGTTGTCAATCTTCAAAATGACTGGAAATAGCTGTTATGAAGAGTATCATAGACACAAAGACAGTATTTTCTCTTGTGCCATCACTCTGCTGAACACCTAATTGCCACAGTACTGCCTTATGTCTAAAGACATTTACCCATGAAGTATTGCTATTGTCCTTCTCATCTTTTCTACTACCTTCTTCAGTGGTGGAATTCAAAAATTTTTACTACCAATTCCGTGGGTGTGGCTTGGTGGGCATGGCATGGCTTGATGGGCGTGGCTTTGTGGGCGTGGCAGGGGAAGGATACTATAAAATCTCCATTCCCTCCCCACCCCACTAACCTGCTTTCCACTGTTCTCCTGTGCAGGGCAACAAAAGAAGACCCAGCGGATCAGCTGGGAGTCAGGTGGCAGAGAGTAGATGGAGGGGGCAGTCAGAGGTGCTATTTTCCAGTTCTTTGAACTAGTCAAAATTTCCACTACTGGTTCTCCAGAACTGGTCAGAACCTGCTGAATATCACCTCTGACCTTCTCCTATTGGTATTGTATAATTATGATTCTGTTACTTCGTTGTTTGTGTGTACACTGAGAGCTTATGTACAGGAGATAAATTCCTGGTGTGTTCAATCACACTAGACCAATAAAGTTTTCTATTCTACTCTGTCCTGTCCTGTGCTATCCATTATTATCTCTACCCCACCACACTCTATCCTGCCCTACCTATTCTACTCTACTCCACGCTACTCTTTACCAGAAAACAAGGTTTCTGATCCAAAACTTAAGACATTAGATTAGGATGAGTGAGACTCAGGTTTAAGACTGTCCTCGGCCATTGGGTGATTTTGACCCAGCCACATGGTCTCAATCCAACCAAACTACAAAATCATTGTTGGGAAAAAGAGAATACAGAGCATTCTGTATGGTCTTGAGCTTCCAGGGGAAAAATCTAAACTAAATAAGCTAGTGAAATTTCTTCTAATGCTCCCTCCCAACTCAAGGATGCTGTTTTTTGCCCTCCCCTACAGGATACAAGCCACCATTAACTTGTCCTTGAAAGTGGAATCCTATTTATGATTAATCTAAATGCCACTCTGAATCTTTTTTTTAAACAAGTTTTATTCATTTTTCCACCTTTTAACATCTCATTTTAGGGAACAGCATGATTACAGGTTTCACATATACATACAAATATTATTACATAAAATTCAATTATACTTTTAAACATTAATAATATTTTATTATTAGTTTAACATAACATATATACAAATCAGATTCTGCATGGTTTCCCTTTTTGATTTCATAGAATTTATCTACATTTTCAAAAAGAACAAAGGGACATATTAATCTACTCATTTAGTCCTAAACCCTGATATAAATTCCATTTCAGCTCTTCTCCTAAATCATTCCATTTATCTCAATATATTTCAATATATTTAATTAACATATTCTATTATTTGTTACCATTATCTCTATACATAAAGGAAAAGAGCATTAACAAAAATAACAATTCTATTTTCCATCTTATCAATCTATATGTCCCCATTTCACAACTACAAGTTTATTTATATTACTCCCCAGCACCTTGCAGAATCCCTCCCCAAATATCATTCAGCCATTATCTCTGTGTCTAATTTTAAAAGTTTCCCCATTTTTTAGAATTCCCATATTTCTTGATTCCCAAGTCCTGTTTCTTTTCCTTCCTTCCCTAATATTTTCTCCTTTATTCTTTCACTCCAGTTTTTAACCCCCTCTCTCTTTATAACTCCCTTCCCTTCAATTTCTGCTGATTCTTTTTCCCTTTTTTAATTTTCCAGATATTTCCCTCTTTATTCAATTTCCCAAATCTAATATTTATTCCGAATTCTTTTCCTCTTTCTTTCCAGAGTTCTTTGTTCTCGATGGTAGTTAAAGATGGCTCCTTGCTCCTCCTCCTCTTCTGTCCTCTGTCTTTGTTGTTCATACTCTGCAATCGCCTCTTCAAACAATTTAAAAACAAAGCCTAAAGTTTCACCTTGTTCTTGTAAAGTTTCTTTTGTGTTTCTAAGTTCCATCTTTAATTCCTGAAGAGATATCGCCATTTTACAGCTTTCTAATTAGTCCAAATAATGTCTTTAAAATTAGTTTCCAACAGTCCACTTTTAGTGTTCAGCTAATCCAATGCCAAATCCATATCAGAATCAACAATTAATCCAAGGGCAGAATCTTCATGTTTCTTTCTTTATTTCAATGTTTCAAAGTTCTTGTTTTATTATATCAATTTTCCTTGTATTTTTAAGAAACAGAGTCTTTTATAAGAAAACAAATTAAAGTTAACTCAGATGGCACGCTTTGTTCTGACAAATCCACACCTCCTCTTTCCTTTTCCCTTCCCAATTATTCAGAGCTTTTTTTTAAACCACAATCTTCCAAATAGTTCAGATCCAATTGATATTAAATTTTCTCTTTAAGAATTTTATAGTTCAGCTTTGTTAATGCCTGTATAAAATCAAAATATACTTATCCAAGTTAATTAGGTGCTTTCTCCTCCAGCTTCTACCTCTCCTGGTTCAAATCTCTGCACTAGCAAAGGCAATTCACACCTTTTTTATTCCCCTTTCTGTTCGCCACTGTAAATCCTTTCTTAAAGATTCTTTGAAATGTTAATCCTGAGGGCATCTTCCATTTAATTATATTGTCCCATTCCTCCTGCTGTTCACTTCTTTCTCTCTCTCCTGCGGAATCTTATTCCAGTCTCATCTTCCCCTTCCGGGTGGCCATTTTAGACCACCGCTTCAGGCATCTTCGGGAGGGAGTAATTGCCAAGCTGGGGAGGGGATTTGCGACTCTCCTCTCCCCAGCTGATGGTCTCCCCTTCCTCTGCCACCCCTATGAGGCAGCTTCTGCCCCAAATCCAAAGGATTGGGGCTCTCCGACGCCGAAGCATGAACCAAAGCCACGCACGATCGCGGTCAGTGGTCCATCTTCGGGGAAGCTCAAAACAGGAAGTCAATGCCACATCTTATGGTCCCATTCAGACATTCCTAGTTTAGATGACATCCGGGGGACAATAGCACCACACAAACTCATCCCTTAGCTTTACAAAAGAGGCAGCTTCTTTCCATTTTATCTTTAATTTCATTTTGCTGGCACTTTAACTTCTATAGCCTTGTGGAACAGTAGGGGTTCCTACCTGTGCCACTACCGGTGTGGTGGGTGATTGATTGTGCGCACGTGCACCTCTAACACATGCACACACCCCTAACACACCAATCAGCTGAGAGGATAAAGAAACAAAAAGCTAGGAGCAACCTTCCCACCCACCCATGCACTTTTCTCTTCTTTTATCATCTCAGCTGATAGGAGGCATTTTTTTTACTACACAAACCAGTAGTATACCACCACTGTTGTGACAACAAAATAGCATTTTTGGCAATTTGGACCCCAATTCCTTTCACATTTCAAATGATAATAACTCTAGATAAGAGTTGTGAGAATCATGTTTTTATGACAGCTGTTGCCACTTTTTTTGTTCTCACCCAAATCCTGTAGAATAATACTCCACCCTACAATATTTGGGGGGTTCCGAAAATGGCTGTCCAGATATACAGTATAAAAATAGGAGCCACAGTTTGCTACGAAAGGACCTTTTGCCATGAAGTGCTGCGGTTGAGAAATTAAATATGACACAATTGAGCCAACATCTACAAAGTCAGAGCAGAAGATTCCACAGGCAGAGACAGACGGGCTCAGGAGCCAGAACAAGTGAAATTGGAACAATTCACGGCAATTTTGTCTCTAACTATATTTCAACAAGTTTCTTCTAGGCCACATCACCTGCGACAGCCAGGAATCAGTTTTCCATCTGTTTGGACTCTTCTGCACTCTAGTCATAAACACATTACATGTTCTTCATTCACTGGCAATTTTGCTGTGTTTTCTTTTTAAAATTTAGAAAAAATTATTTTAAAAGGACAAGGGAAAAATTAGATGTTCTGAAATTGTAATAATGTATTTTTGGCAGAGTCTTCTCTCTTTCATGAGGAAAAAAAAAAGCTTCAGACAGCCAAGCCCGATTTCACTAAGCCTAGACGCACCTGGAGAATTCTCCAAGATAGACAACCCTCTTAAGGGACCTGGGGAATCACTCTCCATTAGAAACAACCACAACAAAGGTAAGATTAAAGATACAGATGCAGAGTGAGAAATGACGAGCTTGTCTGCTTGGAATTGTAACTCATACAAAACATCACTGGAAAAGCAGATGACTTTCCTCTTTCCTTCACACTCTACATTTCCATTCTCACCACCAGGATGCAATCAATCAGTTTATTCCTGATCCCTCATCAACCAAGCTTTGGCAGAGGCATCTGGGTTTCCATGAAAGAGGCACCATAATACTTGAGGCAGTACAGCAATGCAGGTTGGATTTCAAGGTTGAATTTCAGGCCCAATGGCCCTGTTCTCCCATCCCAACAGACCTCCAGAAAGTGGAAGAGGGTGAAGGCACTGTCCATAGCACTATGCCACGTAGCCTTGTTATCCTTTCAGAAAAGACAATACATAGCATTCTTCCACTTTAGTTTTAAAAGCACTTTGTCTTCAGGAAAAGGAAGTGAACACGGTTACAGATGGCTCATTGTATTACTTTTGAGGGAAAGCATCCTATGTTTTTCTAAGGAAAAAGGGAGGCTTACCTCCCTTATCACTGAAGTCACAGATATGGCCATCTAAAGTAGGGTACAAGACAAGACAAGACAAGGCAGAAAGACCTGCACATGGATTAAGAGAACAAATGAAAAGTATATGATGACATCAAGAGAGGAAAAGAATTGAAATGGAAATAGGCTGTCACGGCAAGAAGAACAGATGGCAAAAGGACCAAGGCAGTCATAGAATGGATCCCACTGGATAAAAAGCATCCACGAAAGAGACCTAAAACAAGATGGATCGACGAGATCAGCAAGTATTGTGAGCCCAATTAGTTGGAAACATGCTGCAGAGGAAGAGGAGGAGGAGGAGGAGGAGGAGGAGGAGGAGGAGGAGGAGGAGAAGGAGAAGAAGAAGAAGAAGAAGAAGAAGAAGAAGAAGAAGAAGAAGAAGAAGAAGAAGAAGAAGAAGAAGAAGAAGAAGAAGAAGAATCGACACACAGAAGAAGAAGAAAATAGGGTAGGCTATAAGACCATTATTAGATATGATTTTAAGTCCAGGATCTAGCAATATCATATCATTGACACTAATATGTTCCAAGCTGAGATGGCAGGCAAGGCAAACATGAAGTGTAAATGAAAAGTTCAAACAGGTATTTCTTTGGTGAAATTACAGCCCGAGGAGTCTCTGCTGTCTTTGAAGATTTGTTTGTATAGATTAATTTTGGGTGGGAGATTTCTGATGTGAGACTCTTGCCTTTTCACTGAGAAAAGCAAAGTCAACACCACTCTTGGCATAGCTGAAATTCTCTTTGACATTAGTAAAAATAGGACTCGGCCCACAGACAGCACAACCAGGTGGAGAGTTTGCTGAGGTCCTCAAAAAAAAAAGAGTAGGGTTGATGGGCTCGCAACCAGACTGTAACTTATTCACAGGAAAGCCATCTTAGTGGGAAGCCAGGACTGAATAGTCTTCAAAGTTTTCTTGGCTTTCGGAAAACCCTCCCAAAACAATTTCACAGAAATTATGTATAATTAAATGGTGATGCAACTGAGAAAGCATACTGCCATGATTCATGTCCTTCAGTTTAAACTTCCTTTAAAAAAAAGCATCTGGCAAATACTCCTGCTTTTTTGGAACCAATATGGGTTTTATCTGATATTATATAAGTCGTGGTCCATAATTGCACTAATTTCTGAAGCATTCTGCATGGTACCTGCTGCTGCCAAAAGATGAGCAAACAAGAATTTTGGCCCCATGATGATTATCTCAAAAAAAAACCCCTCCCTTTGGAAGCGAATCTAGCGGCCAAACAGCGGGATGTTTTCAAAGTATCAAAACTGTCCCCCAAGTGTTTACGAGTTTGTGGGTTTTTGTTTTTAAATGGAGCACATAATGTAAGCAACAACTAGAGGTTAAGGTCTGGAAAACTCTCTCCTTCCGTGATAGCAAAACCAGTCCTAATGCCATTGGGTTTTCACAGCCTCCTGGAAGTTGTTAATGAACAAAATGTATTTCCCAACCAAGTGAACATAGTTGGGGTGAGCTCTTCCAATGGGACCTCTGTGGTGCTCCTACTATAACAGCTGCTTGGGATTAACCTCCTCCATTTGCAAAGAAAATAGGTTTCAGGGTCTAGGATGTCTCTAGCTCTCCTTGGAATCCATTCAGTTACATTTCCAAACACCATACTCCCAAGCCTGGTTCATGCATTGCACTGAGCCATTAAGTGGTTTGGCTTGGCTCGGTGTATTGTGTAAGTCTACTGCGGGTTGTACACCATGGTTTTTGACTTGATGTGCTCTGCGAACCCAATTTTGATTAATTCTAAAAACCAAGAGGGAATAAACTTAGGCATAGTAGGATGTGCATGGATACATCACAGCCATTCCAAGTTATGCCACTGCAGATGACAGCAAAGATTATGAGAATAATTGCTTTGCAAAAAGAAAAAGTGTCCTACTTTTAATCCATGGAAACTCTAGCTGAAAAGCATCCAATGACAGGTGATGGGGGGGGGGAATCCTTCCGTTTTTCCAAGATCCTAGAAAACCTCCAATCCAATACAATCATTCTGGTCTAGGAGAGCAACTTTCTACGGTAACATATCAGTCAAGGAGCCCCTGATGTGTGTGCTGTGAAACTGAAGAGTTGCAAAATAATATTCAATTCATAGAGGGAGCGGGTAACAGGATGCTAAATGAAAAAGGTCAGTTAGGGGAACATTGGTTACAAAAAATAGCATTGGGAAAACAGAAGAGTCAAGAAAGGCAAGTTAAAAGAGAAATGTAGCTGCTGACCCAAATGAGAAAAAAATTGAGAATGCAAGGCAGATGAAAAAAAAGCAGGCTACAATCAAGCACCAGCAGCCAACAATTGCAAGTGAAGCTGTGGAAGTCATTCACTATACTATTCACCAATATTTCTCAACGTTGGCACCTGTTAATATGTGTGGACTTTGGCTCCCAGAATTTCCCAGCCAACCATGCTGGCTGGGAAATTCTGGGAGCCAAAGTCCACACGTCTTAAAGTTGCCGGTGTTGACAAACACTGTTGGTCACAATAGCTTATTATTTGCAGTTAGGTTGAGTTTGCAGCTGCGATTATTTTTATCGTTAAAGCTAGAGAGTTGCACCTTGAAACTCCCAAACAAATTGCAAGCTTCATCCATTAATATCTTAATGCTTGCAGTGTGTTCTCACCTTTCTTGATCATGAAGCACTGAAAGTGGTACAAACGTTATTGATGGTAACTAATAATGATGACATTATGATCTTGGGACTAGCCTAAAGCCATCCTGACTACTTAAAATTAATACATTATAAGCATCTGAACAGATCAGCCATGATAGGAAAAAAAAGTTTGCTAGGTACATATACCAGGTCGTTATATGAGAGCAGGTTGCTATGGAAGAATTATGGCAAAAACAATTTAATTCATACAATTAATTGGAAAATTGGACCATCCTAAATCAGAAGTGTAATTAATTCAGTTTCCTGTCTATACAATTTTCTCTATTATTTTTAGCAGACTGTTAATTTTAACTAAATGCATCATCCCCACTGAAATTTAAGGCTCATTTTAATTTCATCAAGGTTGCAAGAACACTTCCCAATTATAAAGGGTTTTTGAACATTCCAGATTACTCTGAAACTATTGCCATAAAATAATTAGTGAGGGGGAAAAGTGCAGGGCACTAGAAAAGTAGACCCTCAAAATTTGGGATAGGACTTTTCCTTTCAAAGCCGAGACATAACTTCTATAGTTTGCTTTCTTTGGGAATATGGATAAATGTCTATGGAGATTCTCAGTCATCCAGGCCATGGTTGTCCCAAAGGTGCTTTTTCAAGAGGCAACTGGAGTTTCCGGTTTTTCTTTGAAGACGTTTCGCTTCTCATCCCAGAAGCATCTTCAGCTCTGACTGGATGGTGGGGAATGGAAGGATTTATATTCCTTGCAGACAGCTGGTCATTTGCATTCTTTTAGAGAGTCATTGAGGCCACTTGTCCTGGAGGTTTATCTGTGTCCTCAGATATAAACATTTCTATTCCCCACCATCCAATCAGAGCTGGAGAAGCGAAACGCCTTCAAAGAAAAAACAAGAAAGTCCAGTTGCCTCTTGAAAAAGCACCTTCAGGACAGGTATATGAACACTTCGTTTTTCTAGGTCGCCCTGTGAACTTTGGAAGCCTCCTCAATCTCATGCATCTCTTAGCAAGATGGCCCAAGCACCCTAGATTAAAATAGCTCTACATATTGGACCATACTGTATTTTGAGTGTCAGATACACCAAAGCTTCAGGCTGGGTTGACCTATTACTCAGGGCAGTTTCCGGAGGCCAGCCAGCCCCATGCCAGCAAATAGGGTGAACAATGCCCCTATTCTCATGGCATCAGGGCCTCAAAGGGGCAAGGGTCAGATAGAAAGAATTCTCCACTTCAATGTCTTATCTCCTGCAGAATCAGTAAGCAAACTGAGAGGGCCTTGTCTTCCAATCCTGGGCCCAGAACTGCTCATGTAAAAGAACAAAATCAGCCCTGAGATATTTTCTTACTTCTCTTCCCGCTCCATTCGCCTACTGAAACCTCATGCCTGCATTTAAAGCTAAAATTTCTAACAGAGTATCCAGATTCCACTCTTATCCTATTGTACATGAATTTTCTGTGGAAGAGACAAAAGCTTCAGACTCATAAAATGAAGGTGTTTCATGGCTACGCTGAAGGCACAGAGACTGAATAACCAATAAAATCTTAGTGTTCTATAACCCTTACTGATCATTAAATAAAAACTATATACATACTATAAAAGCAAGGTAAAGAGCTGTGCTGCCATCTAGTGGCTTTTTTTTTGTTATTTACAAGACTCTAAATAAGATTGCAAACCAAGGCTCCCCAAACTTGGCAAGTTTAAGACTTGTGGACTTCAACTCCCAGAATTCCTGAGCTAACGTGACTGGAGGAAGAATTCTGGGAGTTGAAGTCCACAAGTCTTAAACTTGCCAAGTGTGAAGACCCCTGCTCTAAACATTCCCTTGCAATGAAGGAAATGGTTTGAGTGCTGACAGAACAAAGCAACTTACAAAAAAAGTGTACAAGAATACACAGCTGGATTCCCAAGCTTTTCTCAAAGTGATGAGGCGACAGCTCTCAGGACTCACAACATAATGTTGATTCAGCTCAAATACAAGTCCTCAACATCTGACCATTCGTTCAGCAACCTTTCAAGCTTATACAATGTGCTAAAAAAAAAGATGGACTTATGACTGTTCCCAAAGTTACAAACCATCGCAGCAACCCCACTACAATCACATGATCAAAATGTGGGTGCTTGGCTGCTTGCCCGTACTAAAACCCCCAGAGATGCTGTAACTCCCCTCACCCACCTATCTCCCCCCCATCTATGTCTTTTTGGTACCCTGCCACCCTGTGTTCTCTCAACCCAGCTGATCTTGCCTTCTCCTTGCTCTCTCTGCTAATGAGTGCATGTTCTGTTGTTGGGCCAGGCAGCAGTTGCTAAAATAATAAAAAGCCAAAGGCAGCCCCAGGGCTGCAGTGTGCCAGAAAGTCCCTTTGTGTTGCAACCTTGGCCCGACTAAGTTGGGAGTTTGGCTGCAAAAAAATTTTTTTTTAAAAGAAGAGCCAAAAGTAGTCCTTGAGCAGCAGTGCACCAAAACACCTCTATGTAAAACCTTCTGGAGCAGAAATATCAGGGCAAGACAGAGGCAGCTGCAATTCAAATTTCCAAGGTCCTCTTACAATCTGTCTGCTAGGAAAGGTGCTGTGTCTAATGCAGCAATCCCCCACTTTTGTGGCTTGGCTGGGGGTGGTTTGAGGTGAACTGGGCCATCCAAGCAGAAGGCTAGTGTGTATGCGCAGCTCAACTTGCACGTGCATGCTGGCACGTGCATGCTCATGCAAGTTGAGCTGCGTGCATGCACATCAGCCTGCCTTTCACGCGGCCCAGTTCCGAATAGGCCTTAGCCCGGTAGTGGGCCACAGCCAGTGCTGGGATTCAAATTGGTTTACCACCAGTTGGGGGGGGCGTGCCTTGGTGGGCGTGCTTTGCGTGCATGCAGAGGCTTTCTTACTGACCTTCTCCTGCATTCCCACACTTCTCTGTCTCTTCAACAGCTGACGCGTGGCAATCCACTGAGCCACACGATGCAGCTGAGCATCAAAAGCTGGAAATAAAGGTCAGTATGGAGCCGGGGTGGGCGAGTGGGCCCAGCAGCTGATCTTCAGTGCGAACTGGTTCACTCCCAGATGATCTTCGGGGCTACTGGTTCAGCCAAACCAGGCCGAACCAGTAGAATCCCACCTCTGGCCGCAGCCCAGGGGGTTGGGGACCCCTGGTCTAATGGAATACATTGGAACATTACCTGGAAATGCTATTGTCCCTACGACTTCTCTTCTTGATTTGGTTACTATTTTTTATTTATTCAAGTCCTATAGCCGCCAATCTCGGCCAAGTGACTCTGAACTTATATTCTAACACTATTAAACAGGGGTCTCCAACCTTTCTGGGTTTGTGGACGACAGGGTGGGTGAAGGATAGGGGATGGTTCTGTGCAAGCAGTGGGTATGTGCACTCGCACAGCTCCATTTACATATGTGTGCCCGCCGCTCACACTAATGGAGCCTCCTGCGTGACCGTGCTTGCCCGCCACTTTGGCGACCTGGTTCCAAATGGACCACAGCCCAGGGATTTGGGACCTGCTATAAAATAATTTAAAAAAATAAAACATCCAAAAATTAAAACAGATAGCAGCCAAGGTTGTTAAACAAGCTAACACAAAAGCCAAGAAAACAGGGCCTTTAACACATTCCGAGTCCCAGGTCCATGTATCCAGTCAGGTTTTTAAAGCTGTAGGAAAAGCCAACAGGCTTGGGGCCACTCTAATCTGTGGCGGCTCCCACTCTATGGAATCAGCTTCCGCCGGAGCTCCGGCTGGCCCCCAATCTCCACACGATCTCTGCACCTTCCGCCATGATTTAAAGACCTGGTTATTTGCGCAGTCCAGGCTGTGCTGACCTCCTGGGGGGGTTGACTGTCTTTTAACCTCGGGGTTTTTAAATTCTATTTGACTTGTACCTCGTTTGTTTTTAGGTAATTATTTATTGTTATGTTTTAGTTGTGAGCCGCCCCGAGTCCTTTTGGAGAGGGGGCGGCATACAAGTCAAATAAATAAATAAATAATCTATGAGGGCCATCAATTTCTTGTCAATTCTTACCAACCATGTAGATTCTCTCTCTATGACAATCTGTCCCTTATCTTGTCTTTCTTGTCTTTGCACACTCATCCCTGCAACATGCTTGCACGGTGTGACAAAATTGCAGAGTATTAGCTCTAACTGAAAAAGCTTAGAAAACAATTGTTTGCTTTGCTGTCTTATCACATTACCTTGCAATCTTCATAAAACTAAGCAAGGGGACAGTCCCTGTCAGAAGTGCCAGTCTCAGGTAGGAACATTAGCTTTAGTTTTGAAATAAAGCACTCTGTGGCAGTAGCAATACCTGGAAAGTTCTTCACAGCTACCGTTATTGTAGTCATGCATTAGACAAAGTTGTGGAGAATAATTAAGAAGCTGTTGCATTATGTTTAAAGGTGGCAGTGTTTGTGTGTGGTAACAGATGATAGGTGAGACAATCTGTTGCTTTATTTTTTTTAAAATGATCTGCTCTGTTGTGGTCTGCCGGCAGCCTGCGGAGACAGCAGCAGAATTGGACAGTGGGGAAGAACATGGGCAAGTCTGGGAGTCTGGGGAGGATTCAGACGAGGGTCCTGCATCCGAGTTTACAAAATGCAATAGATGTTGTCAACCTTGCAAACTAGGACACCAGAGTTATGAATGCTAATACAATACTACTTTCTTGCAAAGTTACAGTAACAGAATTTTGCAAACCTGAATGTTCCCCCTTTATCTTCATGACAACTAGGGAGGGTTAAGTCTGACCTTCTTTATCAAATGACATTTCTGCCCCAACTCGTTTTTTTTTAATATAATGTCTTAGTTATGGCTCTTCCTCCTGTTTCTCAAGTTCACTCCTAGTGCCCATTAGAATACAGAGTCCTCGACTTACAGCCACAATTGAGTCCAAAATTTCTGTTGTTAAGTGAGACATTTATTAAGTGTGTTTTGTCCCATTTTATGACATTACTTGACAAAGTTGTTAAGTGAATCACTGCAGTGACAAGTTAGTAACCTGGTTGTTAAGTGAATCTGGCTTCCCGATTGACTTTGCTATCAGAAGGTCACAAAAGGTTATCATATACCTTGGGTCATGGCAACCATCATAAATATGAGTCAACTGAATTTTGATCACATGACTATGGGAATGCTGCAAAGGTGTAACTGTGAAAAACAGCCATAGGTCACTTTTTTCAGTGCCATTGTAACTTTGAAGGGTCACTAAATGTAAGTCGAGGACTATCTCTACACTTGGAATTCCACTGGTAACTAAACACCATAGCCTATGTGCAAAGTATCACAAAATGTATACAGGTAGTCCTTGACTTACTACCACAATTGAGCCCACAATTTTGCTAAGTTAGAAATTAGTTAAGTGGAATTTTGTCCCATTTTACTTTTCTTGCCACATTTATTAAGTGAATCACTGCAGTTGTTAAATTAGTTAACACAGCTGTTAAGTGAATCTGGATTCCCCATTGACTTTGCTTGTCAGACAGTTGCAAAAGATGGTCACAAAAGCAAGTATGATCTTCTCTCAGGTCATTTTTTTTAGTCAAGAAGGGCGGCAACAACTATACTCTTACTCAAGTGTATTAATTAAATGTGTTTTATTGTACATCATGATGTGAGAACATAACACCTATTTAATAAAAGTATACACATTTGTAACTTCACTCAGAATACACTTTTAATGCACAATAAAAAAAGCATTCCATCTTACAAATTGTTTGCAATCCAAATATACAATAGCTTGGAAAACAAATAAGTTTAGAAAAAACAAATGCTAATGTAAAAAGACTACTTAGACCTATAACAGTGGAGTTTCTGTATGGCTCTTCTTTACAGTTTTCTTACTGCATCATCAATATCAGAAATCTGTTCCTTCAGCTGGCTCCACTGTTCTGGATTTAGAGAGATGCCTGAAATAAACCAAATACATCCTTGGAAAATAGTATAGTTTCACAGTCATACTATAACCTCCGTTGACTCTGCAACTGCAGAATTTATCACTGGTTCTAAGGATCAGTTCCTGACAACCCACAGCTCTATGTTAACAACATTTCAAATTTAAACATACATAATATGAAAGGCAAGTTGGGGTTAGCTGAATCAGATATTTAGGTGCCTTGCATAACTGAACCCCTCAGTACCTGGCAATAGAAGATAGTGAATTAATTACCAAGAGAAGAAAACGGGTAATGTTTGCATTAATCTATTGTGTAACTGGACAGAGGGTGTTGAAACAGTAACGAACAACTTGGGGAATACTCCTTCAACCTTAACACTGAGTTTTCTAAAAGCAAAAGTCATGGCACCATGCCACAGCTTTCTTTAAACAATGAATATACACAAAAGTGTTAATTCATATCTGATTTTCATCAAACCAAGCATTCACATGAGTTGTCAAAAACAAGATTTCAAAAACAAGTTGTTTGGAAAATAGTCAAGTTAATTTATAAAAGCAGGCAGGTTTTGTAACATTACACTTTGCAGAACACATTGTTTCCGTGTTTTGAGAAATCACTCACATTATTTTCCAGCCCTGTTTAAAATATTTGGACATGCCTTTCACAGACGGTAAGAGTAATTATATAATTAAACTGTAATAGATTTAACAACAGAAGGAGCCCCGAAGTCTTACTTCATGCAGAAATTATGCCAGTTATCATCCAAAGCTAGGTTAATAAGGCAACTTATACCTCCTGACAAATCAGGAAAGCATCAATTCAGACTGTTGTAACTACCCACAAAACTCTTTGATATTTTCTGAAACAAAACTTCTGATGCTTCCAATTAAAGTTGCACACAGAGTGCAGAACATAAATGGGAATTATGGAAAGACAGTCAACAATTAAATCTATTAATAGCACTTTATAATAATTGGCATCTGATTTCATACATTTTGCATTTGGATAGCAAACCTAGAAGCATAAAGTGCTTTGTTCAGGCCTATAGCTTGGGAACTGTGATGCAAAATTATAGGCTTTTTTTCCAAACATGGAGCTAAATTTTAGAATTACCTTGCCAAATGAGTTAAAATGAAATTCAACACACATTGACAACTCAAGTCTTGTGTAATGCTAAAGACAGATGGACAGAGTTGGAGAATATATTCATCTTCTGATTTCTGAACAAGTGTAATAAGTCAGAAAAAGGCCCTAAAATTGCTAATATCAGAGAAATGACAACCTTCCAATAAATCTATGTCCAACATTTCTGAAACAATCTTCAGGACAGACAAACCATTCAAGGAAACAACAGAAGCACCTAAATGTATTCATTTGGCTACTTCATATAAATGACTGATATGAATCCTTCACACAAGGCACAAATTCATGTGCCAAAATATGGCTTTTTATTAGATGCCTTTCATAATGATTAGCCAGATAAAAACAGAATGAGATAGAAAAATCAGCAGCATTACTTCAGTCAACAGGCAAAGCACACACCTGAAAGCTACTCTATGTGTAAACACTCACTTGTTTTTAAGTTTTTTTAAAAAAACAGCATTTAAGTTTTTATCCCAACCAAACTCCTTCCTATTATACAACTGTCCTGCACTGCACTCAGTATTGCACTGTCAAAAGACATACTTTTTGGAACTCTGCACAAGATTTTTCCACAATTTCTCTTGTAAGTTAACTAGAATGCCTTGTATTTAGGTCTGGGGCACATGGGCTTAATATTGCAAATAAATAAATTAACATCTAAATGTTGAAACAGCATATGCAAGTATATAATTACCTTTTCTGCCAGGTTTCATTTCACCTTCTGGATCCATCCAATATTCTCTAATATCAATTAGGACTTTACCTTTAAAGTCCCGAACATTGACATATCTCATTTTACCAATCTGTCAGGAAATTAGAAAGTTCAATCATTACTTCAATAAGCATCCAGAAGTACTTCCTTCAATCATTGCTAATATTTTGAATATTCAGCAAGAATTGTAATTTATATTCTAAAGCAAATGTGACCAGACAATAGTATCCCTGTAGCTCCTATATTTTTGGCTGTGTAATTCTCATTTTTTACCTAAGAACCAAAATTCATCCTGTAAACTATTATGCCCTCCAGAGTGGCTAAAAACTTCAACCCCACCCACTTCTAAGATGTCACTGGATTAACCATCACATCTCCCTGACTTTTGTCCAATGTGGATCTGGCTTCAAAAATACTGCCTAGCCCGTTCTGGAGGTTGGAAGTATTTCTTCTCAATAAAACATATCAGAGGAGCATATACTGGCACTGCAGAAAGACAGAATTAGCATTTTAGACAAAAATTTTAAGAAAATAGTGTTTCAAAATTAAATTTCATTGTTGCATTTTTCAGAAGAGCAGAATTTTGGGGGGTGGCTTATTATTAAGAAGGGTAGCAGAGCATAGGCATTATGTATTCAAAAAGGTTTGTGCTTTACTTAGATTGGCAAAGGCTGCCTTAATTGCTCAAGAGAGAATGTATGACACCAATGAGTCCTTTCAGAAATATAAATGCTTATTTTTTAAATTACGTATTTAGCAAATGCTAATGTTCCAAAACTAATACAAGGGGATTTAGAACTAGAGCCGAGACAAAATAAAGAGTAAAATTAATTGGTCAATCTATCACAATGTCAGCAGGAATCAAAAAGACAGCCGTTTTGAACAGAGAGAAAAGTACAAAATAAGAGGGCATGTAAATAATTTCTAGAAACATTACCGTCAATAAGATACACAACTACTGGCATTAAATTTCACATCTTTTAACCACTAAGTACTAGCTTACTTATTTTAGGGCACCACCACGACATGAAAATTTAGAAATGAATGATCAGAAAGCAACAGCTGCAGAACAAATCTCCTGAAACCATTCTTGGAGGAAACTAATGTTAACATACTGCTACAAAAGTTAGTTGCCTTTATTAGCTAACCTACTATTTAAAAAGAGGATGAGGAAAACCCTTACCAGCCTGACCAAGTTTTACATTGTTGTTTCAGCCCTTTTCTCTTTTTACAACTAGAATCTACATTGAACTTAACCTTAACTGAATGCATTATACAGGTAGAGACACTGACTTACAACCATTCCGTTTAGTGACCAGTTACAATGGCAATGAAAAAAAAATGATTTGACTGGTTTTCACACTTACCCCATAGTCACATGATCAATTTTTGGGTACTTGGTAACTGGCCTGTGTTTATGACAGTTGTACTGTCCTGGGATCACGTGATAACCATTTGTAACATTCTCAGCTAGCAAAATCAATGGGCGAAGCCAGATTCACTTAACAACCGCATGATTCACTTAGCAACTGCAGTGATTTGCATAACAACTGTGACAAAAAGGTCATAAAATGGAGTCAAATTCACTTAACCACCACCTTGCTTAGCAACAGAAATTTTGAGTTCAATTGTGGTTGTAAGTTGGGATCTACCTGTAATTAAGAGCAAATAAAATACTGATGTTGTCAGGGAAATCAAAATACTCTCAAACGGAAACCATAGCTTGGATATAAACTCATACCAGTCAGCAAAAGGCACTTTCCTATGTTCAACTATTTTGCATGGAAGAGGCTGAACCTCTGGAACTTGCAGAGTCTTCTAGTTTTTTTAACAGGTTTTTCTGGCACCATCTGATTTTTCCTTTTTTCCATGGCATTTAAAAATAAAAAGGACCTATAAAACCTGAGTCTACCTTGAATTTAAAATGACAACTCCAAAAATGAATATTCATTTCATTCAAAAATAATCTATAACAATATACCATAACTATGCTGAAAAATTAAGACCTCTTTTATATAAATATTCTAATACTTCAGGTTTCTATAACATTAGTGAAAATTACAAAAGGGGAATTATATATCCATTTTTTTACAATAATCAGTAAGGGCAGTATATCATAAAACATGAGCATTAATGTGGGCATAACTCTCCCCATGAGTTCAAAGCTGCAACTGAATCAAGAATAATCAAAGGATAGGTAACATGCAAATCATAAAAATTTATTTTCTAAATTTGATCTCAAATCCCATTTTAAGATTACCCAAGCTTTAATTCTTGTTTTATAAACAACTTATGCCAAAACTAAAAATACAAAGTTTAGCATAACACATTTAAATGTTTGTGTTATTACCAAGTGAAATATTTCAGACTCTTATATTCTAGATCATTGTTGAGTATGTTTTCCCTTTGAGCAATCACATAATAGGGCCTAATTTTTAACTGGAGAGGATTATTTAACCCGCTTCTTTTAGGAATAAACATTTTTACACCAGAGAAATCTCTCCCATTTTCTAGTTGTAATTGTTAACATGCAATGCTGTAAAAGCACTTGTTCTTACAGAAAGCTCCACTCCTTCCTACAACTTGGCCAACACAACTTTTGATCATCCCTAAGCTCCGCCAAAAGGTGGTGTGCTTTACAAAATTGGTTGAGAAACAAATTTTGCTAGAACCTAAAGCTCTGGGGCATATACAGATTTTCCCCCTCTTTCAACAGTCACAGTAATGCTAGGGAATGAGGGCAGTACAGTATTCCAGATGTCAGGAAATTATCCTATTATCTTGAGTGCATACACTCCATACACCCTAGTTGGTAGAATATTGGGAAGATGTTAGCTTGCAAAGTAATTTCTGGATAGAAATCCTCTCTTGAACTGAGCATCCTGGAGATGAAACTGGGTTTGAGCTGTACTTGTGGCACTGTCTAAAATATGCTAAATTGAACCAACAAGCAGGATATAAAGATGTAGCAGAACCAAGGATAACAAAACATAGAGACCCATGTTGCTATAAACTAAATTTAACTGTATTTTCCTATCTCACACTTATTTCTTTTGGCATACCATTTCTAGCCATTTTCTGCACTTTGTAAGAAGTTATTTACTGAGTATGTATGTAAGTGGAACATTAATTGAGCTCATGGGGACTTTTGGAGTCCCATATTACCAAGTCCAGAAAGCAAGGAATAGATGCGTTCCTCCAAAGAGCGGAATTACAAAGTATACATCATGAGAATGTGGCTAACCCAGATTCTAATCATCATGTCAGCAATTACCTGAAACATATTCTCATCTCTGTTGCTACTTTGCACAGAGGAGGCTGCACCTCTGGAACTTTCACCAGTCTTCTGTTTCTTTACAGGTTTTTCTGGGGCTGTCTGTTTTTTCCTTTTTTCCTTGGCATTTAATAATAAAAAAGAAGGACTTACTGGAAAAGTATTAGTTTCAGTTCGCACAACTAGATCTTTTCTCCACAATTATATGGATTCCAAACCCGAATATTAAGCCTCTCTGCTTCCATTCAATGTTAAAGCAAGGCTACACATTATTTCCATTTCTACAGCATGACCTAGAATTGAGGCTTAAAATAAATATAATCTATTAAATAGGACAGCAAGATAAAACTGGCTGGAATTAATTTTAAATCATATTTCACAATCTGTAGCTTAACTATAATATGCTACAACTGAACTGAATTTTGGTTTATTGCTCTTCAGTTACAAGAGAAGAAACAATGTGGGCCAAATCCTTCAGTTGGTCTCATTTCTTTTCACAAAAGGAGTCCCAACTTATAATCTTGAATTGCAAGTATAAGGCTACTATGTCTCAGAAGTGATCTTACAAAATAAACAGTTTATCTATGGGAAAATATTTAAATAAGAATTTGAAAAGTAAAAGGCCCTATGTTCCAATTATAATCTTATTTGTTATATCTAGAGAAGATAGGGCTGAGCATAAATCTGGAACTGGAAGGTTTTTATCTGTAGAACAGTCATGAATGGGAAGAAGGTCAATTAACTTCTTTCTACAGTAGACTATGAAACAGAATGTAAATCTAATTACTTACTGACAGCAGATGATTTGCATGCTGAAATTTAAAAGAACGCAAAATATTAGTATCCCATTATACAGTCTATTTAGATTAGCAATCAGAATATTTGCAATAAAAAGGCCAAATACTTAGCAAAGGCAGAAATCCATCCCTCTCGTTCCAAGCTTGCTTTAAAAAAAACCCTCTGAACAGCAACAGCTCTTTGAATTAGGCTACTGTTCTCCATATCCATTCAGCAGGAGTATTTTAGAATTTTATTTTAAACTGGATCAATAGACTCAAGAATTTTGAATAAGGTAAAGGTAAATTCCAAGAATGACACTTTCAACTTAAATCATAAAAAACAGCACATGTATATCAGCATTTATTACATAACAGGAAATCATTTTAATTTCTATTTTAATAAAAAAATATAGTTTAATTGTAAGTATTTTTCTGCCAAAAGAATATTTATATGGTTCACTTTATTTGTAGCTTTTAAACATCAATCCAAAGCCTTGGTTCTTTGGGTTACGCTTATGGTTAGTAAGATAATTCAAAAAGTGTTTAATATAAAATAATCACCGCTGTATCAGCATCTGAATCACTGCCAGATGAGCTTGAAGACACAAGTTCCTTTGATTTAGGCATTCTAGGAAGGAAAAGATGCAGTGAAAAAAATAGCATGTTTCCAACAAAATGGGACTCTAACAAATATGCAAGCAAGCATTATCAAGTCATTCCTTCCACCACTGCAATAATCAAGCATTCATACTTTGAAGTTCCATTAAATCAACGCAGGTAGTATGATGTTAACGTTAATGTATTAAACTAGGAGCTGGGGTCCCCACACACCAGTCCATCCACAGAAGCTCATTAGCTAACTCTCTTTATCTTTCCTGCCTCATAAGGCTGTTTTACTAGAGAAAAATAGCAAGGAGGGATTTATGTCACCTTAAGCACTAAAGTGAAAGGTGGGTTATATAGGTAGTCCTCGACTTACAACTGGTTGCTTAGCAAAGTTATGACAGATCACCCAAAAGGAAACCCATTTTCGAAGTTTCAACTGTGTGTGTGTGTTGCAGTTACATAATCATATTTCTGACACTTGACAACCAGCCTGCATTTACAGCCATTTGCAGCATACTGTGGTCATGTAACCACAATTTATATTGCTTTTGCTGAAAACTGGCATTTATGCTGGGCTTTCGGCAAAAACAGCCCATAGCAAACAATGAGTTTGCTTAACAACTGTGGCATTCACTTAACAACCATAGCAAAAAAAGTCATTAAAACATGCCGGGTCACATCGTGACTCACTTTACAAGCATCAACAATTATGAAAGTAATGAGAAGGCTCCATTATAGTTCTAAATCAAGGAATACCCGTAATTTCTAGTAAATACCAAAATAATATTTAAGGATTAGGATAACCAGCTTATTTTAGCATTGAGGTTGTATGAACAAAGGTGCAGTTAAAAAAAGGATTTAGCTAGGCACAGGTTTTCTATTTCTTAAGTAACACGTACAATTCCTTCTTTCCCCCATATTTTTCATTCTGTATTATAAAAACAGTGTATCTGTATGTCTCCAAAACTTTCTGAACCACTACATCATTACATGGCTGATTGTCACAGAAGATAAAGCCATCCCAAAGCATCTGGAGACACACAGATATCCCACCTTTATAGTAAGGAACGATAAAATGTGGAGAAAAGAAAAAGAGTAGATCAAGTTTATGAACATAAATATATAATCAAGGTATCCAGATTGACAGAACAGGTAGAATACAGGAGGTGGGCTTCAAGTGCAAGGCTAAAAATAAAAAAGCACATCTGAAGACAGTGCTAGGAAGCTTTCCACTTTGCTTGGGATATAATCTCCACTAATAGAGCTCCACAGAAAAATACTACTTGCTTTTTAAAAAAAGTCCATTCTTTATACATTACTGATTGTATTATACTTTAATGTAATTGTTCATATCGCACCCTATCATGATGAATAACTACAACTTTCTTGACTTCCTTCCTTTTTAGTATTCTTGCTTGAAGAATTCTTAGAAATTCTAAAGAGTACAATATTTAACTTCAGTAGTCTGATAAAGATCTTGCTTTAATATGGACTTTGAATTTTGAATCCTAACACTGGGTCTCATTAATGCAACAGAAGCAAAAGACTAAGACATCAAAATTTCAGGATGACAAAGCTATAGACATATTATGACAGGAGAAAAGCATCCTAGAGGAACAAATTAATGGAAAAAGTTAAAGAATTGTGTAATAATGCAGAGTGAAAAATAATACCAAATAGACAAAAATCTAATAATTGCAAAAGAGTTCTTCTTCTCATGTTTTCTTTTAACTGTAAAGAAAGTTAAAATGATTCTACTTGTTATAAAAATAATTCAGTAAAAGAGATACACAGACAAAACACAAGCAATAAATCTTACTTTGAGATCAGAGGTTTATTTCATGAGCAATTTGAAACATGAAAAGCCATCATAACATTTCAGTAAAATAGTACTTACTTACTTACTAACAACCCATTGCAATGAGGTCCAGAGATAGTAGCTAAGTCCAGTGAGGAATAGCTACCATCAGTGGCTCTGATATGAGATTTACCCCCTTCTTTTATACCCTTTTCTGTAATTTTACTGGATGTACCACCTAGTCCCCTCATACTGACCATCAATTAACACCTACTTGTAGGTATATGCCAACTCCCTTGCCATCTGCTACTAGTTCCCCCTTTTCTCAATGTCCCAGACATTCGTGATCCAAAATAGCTCTATTTTAGAATCTATTTTAGATTGTCCAGCAAATATATGCTTTTTGCAAAAATAGCTGCGCCTGCAAAATCAGCTCAGCAGATTGCAAATATTTCACCATATATATATATATGTATATATATCACCATATATATATATATGTAATTTAAAGCCTTCAATTAAGCAGAGGCCTATACTAACGTTAAAACCTAGTTGCCCTTTTCTCACATACTGTACATCCCTGCAAAATATAACCTGTCATTAAAACAGGAATGCAAACCAAGGTGCCAAGTACTCTGGGACATAATAGCAAAACCATAAAATAGCAGTTATAGAAGTATAATTATGCTTGAGTTGGGAAGTAGCCTGCAACATGAACACAAACACAGACAGTAATGAACCCTTCCCATTCAGAGGTTTAATATACTTTATGATGGGTTAGACACAGGTAAGGTTATCTTATAAAAATATATTAATTCATAAATGCAAGAGCATTCATTACTCGGCACAAGCACTTGAAAACCCCTCCATCAACATTCTCATCTCATGAATTTCATTTTCTTTATTCTTTACTCTTCCTTCTTTTCCCCAAACATTAGTAGACATGTACTGCTAATATACAAAGTCAACTGAAGTTCAGAAAAATATACGCCACGTTAATCTGCCAATCCTTAAACTGGCACGCAAGGCCTGAGCCAAATGAGATGCAACAAAATGCAGAACAGAGGGCAGAGCTGGCGTTGCGGCGGTACGACGTGCGATCTTAATCCTCTAAGATCACCGTCAATATCTCCGTTGTTGGACAGTCCCAACAGACCTAAGCCATCCCGTAGAGACGGTGACTGGTAAGGGCATATCCTGCTGACCCCAGGGACACCGCAAAGTCCCTGGTAGATCCAGGAGAAGTCCTTTTGCCGGCAGTGGAGAGGAAGCCGTTAAAGCTGCTGAAGCTGGGACAGCTCCGGAACAGAAGAAATTGAGAGAAAGTGTGACAGCTTGGTGAGATGGTTTTTTATTTATTATTTTTGGGAGAGAACACCCTAAAAGACTTAAAGTGAATTTAAAAGTGAAGATAAAAGAGGTCAAGTGGCAAAATTAAGCTAAATTTAAACTAAAGGTTTTTTTTCCTTTTTATTGGAATTTGGAATTTGGCAAAAGCTTCTTAATTTTAGACTGGACTGGTCTTTTCTCATTTTTATTATTTTTTTGACCAATTTTTTTGAGAGTCTGTTTTGATTAAGGCTTTTCTTTTTTATTTGAGGTTTACTTCTTTCCTTTTCTTTTTAAAAGACTTTACTTTTTTTCTGTTCTTGGCTTTGGATACATGAGGGGAAGTGAAAGTGAAGAGAAATAAGTAGCACTGCCATCTAGAGGCTTGGACATTTTGTTTTATTTTCTTTCTTACTTGTTTATGCATGGGAGCTACATTCAAGGACTCTGAGCTTTTCACTGAAAAGATAGTGGGATGAGCATGGCAGATTGTTTATACAGGTGCTCTTCTGTGTAACTATTGATAGCCAGAGTCTGAAGTTGAAAGAAAGATTGAAGTGACCTTGAAAAAATTGGAACTGGAAAGTTTGAACTGATTAACTTTAGAGCCTTGGACATTTAGTGGCAGTGACTCTTTTTTTGGAACGATCTACTATTTTTTTTTCTTTCACTTCCCTGCTAGCTGGATTTTTATGTTGGGATTTTAGCTCTTCAGACCAGGAACTAGATTATTTTTTTTCTTTATCCATTCCTTTTTATTTTATCTTTGGTTTTTTTATTAAGGGAACTACATAGACTATTATTGGGTTTTTTATTATTATTTTTCTTTTTTCTCCCTTTACTTCCTTTTAAAAAAAGTTCATATTTTTTCATCTTTTTCTCCTTTTATATTTTTTTCTTTATACTTTTTTCTTTTTCTTTGCACATAATTGGAACCAATTGGATTAAGGTGTACAAGAGCCTGAAGATTTCCCCCCTTTTTTTCTCCTTTTTTTATTTCTGTTTCTCTTTCTTTTTTTCCTCATATTTTTATTGGGGTAGTAGTTGTCTACTCCTGTCTTTTTTCCTTTTTTCTTTTTCACTTTTTTCCTCCTTTTTTCTTTTTTATTTAACAACTACAAAATAAGTAGAAAGACAACAGTTCCAACTTCTCAAATACCAACTGCTTCCTCCTCACCATCTGGAGGACAACAATCAATACAGGTGATATTGCAACAGGAGAAGGAGGAGAAGGAAGTGACACTACAGATGATTATGCAAGGAATACAAAAAATACAAGCAAAAACAGATAATATTGAAAAGAGAACGGAGAATATTGAGAAAAGAACTGAAAAGACAGTTGAGAAAGTTGAGAATATTCAACAGATGATGATGAAATATGAGGAAAGACTTAAGAAAATTGAAGAACAAGATGAACAAAGAGATAAGAAAATTGGAGATATCAACACCAGACTGAGCGAAGTTGAAAAAGGCAGGAGTGAACCATTGGCGTGGGAGATTGACAGGTCATAATTCTACCTGAGATTCCAAAATGTGGAGGAAGAAAAGGGTGAAAACCTTGCTGAAAAAATGACAGAAATACTGGCAGAGGCACTAGAGATAACTGAAGAGAAAATGATGGATGGAATGGATGAAGTGTTCCATGTCTACACAAGATATGCAATAAGGAACAAGCTACCAAGATAAGTTCATATTAGATTTACTAAGAAAATTATTAAAACACAGATAGTACAGGTGGCAAGAGAAAAGACGTTAAAGTATAAAGATAAAGAAATCGTGGTACTGAAACAAATACCAAGAAGAGTAAGAGAGATGAGAAGAGAATACCTTTTTTGACCAAAGAGTTATTTAAAAGAGAGTAAATTTCAGATGGCTGATATCAGAAGGTCTTTTGTTCACTTGGCAGGAACAAAGACACAGAATTGACACGGTTGAAAAAGTAGAGTTATTTTACTTAGAATATCTTAGAGGAAAGGAGGAAGACACAAGAAAAGAAGAGTCTTTGATTGAATTTCAAGAGGAGTGTATAGCAGCAATTGAAAAAGAAAACGAAGAAGGTGCAGTAGGTGG
This sequence comes from Naja naja, assembly GCA_009733165.1. Lineage (NCBI taxonomy): Eukaryota > Metazoa > Chordata > Lepidosauria > Squamata > Elapidae > Naja > Naja naja. Next base: position 289,684,789 of record CM019149.1, read on the forward strand.
TGCACCCAGAGAGCAATGAGAAGTAAGGTCTACTAGAGCAATAAAACCCTCATATAAAGTCTAAAATGGATGAGAGAAAATTAATTATGATGAACATAAATGGACTTAATTTAGCTACTAAAAGGAAAGTATTCCATAAATTAGAGAAATTAAAGTCTGATATAATCTGTCTGCAAGAAGTACATGCTAAAAAACAACATGAATACATATTGAAACAAAAGAAGTTAGGGAAATTATTCACGTCATTTGCACAATGTAAAAAAAGAGGTGTGGTCTTATATATTAGAGATACAATTCCGGCAGAATCAATTTATACAGATGATGATGGAAGGATTTTGATGGTGGAAATAATGGACAATAATGTAAAGACACTTTTAATAGCAATTTATGCTCCAAATGATAATCAAGAAGAATTTTACAGGAAATTGCATATGAAAATAATTGAACTGGACTATGTTAATATTTGTATGACGGGAGATTTCAATGAAATAATTAACAAGCAGTTGGATTGTAAAACACAGAAATCAACAAAGAAAACAAGAAAGACACTACCAAAATCCTTTTTCGAATGATAGGAAATAAATTTAAAAGATGCATGGAGAGAGAGAAATGTGGAAAATAAGCAATATACTTTCTATTCAAATAGGCATGCATCATGGTCCAGAATAGATATGATATGGATATCACCAGATTTATTTTCTAATATACGAGAAATTGAAATAGAAGCAAGTACTTGGGCAGACCACAATCCAATGACAGTTACTTGGAAAGGACAAAAGAGGAGATCTAGATGGACTTTAAACAATACGATATTAAAGGAAAAAAACTTCAAACAGAAAACTGAGAGAGAATTGGTTTTCTTTTTTAAAGAAAACAAAAAAGAGGATACATCGTTACAGAATCTCTGGGACACGATGAAGGCCTACACAAGAGGTTTGATAATAGAATATACAAAGAAAAGAAATATACAACAGAAAAAGACTTTTAAAACACTGGAAGATGACTACAAGAAACTGGAAAAAGAATTACAGAAATCAAAAATTAAAATGGACATAATTAAACATAAAATGGGATTAATGGAAAAAGAGGAGCTAGAACAAAAGATTAAAAGTGCTAAACAAAATTATTTTGAAGATGCAAATAAACCAGGAAGATGGTTAGCTTATAAACTGAGAAAGGAAAGAGAATCAAGAAGGATTAGCCACTTAATAGATAAAGAAAGACATGTCTGCTATGGAAGTGAAGAAAAGAATCATACAAGACTATTATGGAAAATTGTACTATCAAGAGAATATTCAAGAAGAAAAAATTAAACAATATTTACAGAAAGCAAAATTACCACAGATACCCAAAGACATTGAAATAATGTTAGAAGGGAACATAACAATGATGGAATTAACAGAAGCTTTAAAACAAAATACAGGGAAAGCGCCAGGTCCAGATGGATTGCCAGTGGAATTTTATTTTTTTTTTAAAAGAATTTTATAAGACCTTTCAGGAAGTGTTGAATCTTCAATTATTAGAAGTCATGAATGAAATTATGTTAAAGAAGAGAATACCCAAGACATGGCCAGAAGCATATATTAATTACACTTGTACCGAAGGAAGATACAGATCCATAGCAAGTTAAAAACTATAGACCTATTTCCCTATTAAATTCAGACTGTAAAATCTTTGCTTCAATTTTGGCAGAAGGATTGAAAAGATATTTAAATAATTTTATCCACATTGATCAAAATGGATTTCTGCCAGAGACAAATTAAAGATAATATGAGAATAATCCTGGATACTTTGGAATATTATGAGGCACATCCTGAAAAGCAAATGGCTTTGATGTTTCTAGATGCTCAAAAAGCCTTTGATAATGTGAGTTGGCGTTTTATGTTATTGCAACTGGTACAAATGGGCTTTGGTAAAAAATTTATTCAAGCCATTGAAACGATATATTATAAACAAACCGCAAAGGTCATGATAAATGGAGAATTGACAGAGTCTGTAGATATAAGAAAAGGGACTAGACAAGGTTGTCCACTGTCGCCTCTGCTGTTTGTGTTAACACTAGAAGTGTTGAATAGGAATATTAGAGAAGACAAAGAAATAAAAGGAATGAAAATTAAAAAGGAAGAGTATAAATTGCAAGCTTTTGCAGATGACCTGGTATTTATATTAGAGGATCCATTGGAAACAGCATCCAAATTAATAGAAAGGATAGAAGAGTATGGAAAGGTAGCAGGCTTGAAAATTAATACGGATAAAACAAAGATATTAACGAAGAATATGTTAGCAAGACGAAAGAAAGAGTTGGAAGAAGTCTTAGAAATTCAGGTCACAAATAAGGTAAGTACTTAGCGATATATGTTACATCAAGATGTAGTACACTAAAAGAGGATAATTATCTTAAACTCAAACAGCAGATTGAGACAGACTTGGCAAAATGGGAAAATTTACAACTATCATTGATTGGGAGAATATCAACAATTAAGATGAATGTATTGGCTAGAATTTTATATTTATTCCAGACAATTCCAATTAGATTAGCGAAAGAGTTTTTTGAAGATCTAAATAAAATTGTGTTGAAATATATTTGGCAGGGCAAGAAAGTGAGAATAAAACTTAAACTGTTACAAGATGCAAGAATAAGAGGAGGGTTTGCTTTGCCCAAGTGGGAACTATATTATCAGGCGGCAAATTTGATGTGGGTAAAGGAATGGATAACATTAAGGAACAGTAGACTATTGACTCTAGAAGGACATGACTTGCTGTTGGGATGGCATGCTTTTCTTTGATATAAGGGAACCAAAACATAAGGGTACTTCAGAAGACACTATATTCGAGAGGCTTTGTTTTTAAATTGGGAGAAGATAAAAAAGCAATATTACTTAAAAATTCCATTATGGATATCTACTATTGAAGCTTTTTCCTATCCAATAATATATAAAAAGGAACAAACAGTTAGATATGGTGAGATACTAAATGAAAAGGGTGAACTTAAATCTATGCAACCGCTAGAGGAACAAGGTATAAAAATGAATTGGTTTTCATATTTGCAAATACAATCTAGATTTGATGAAGATATTAAATTAGAAGGTGTTTATGATAAGTTGACTGATTTAGATAAAATTTTGATAGGTACTGATAAAAATGTAATTAAAAAACTTTATGGACATTTATTAGAATTTAAATTGGAGGAGGAGCAAATTAAAGAAATGATGTTTGCTTGGGGGAAAAATTTTGGATATGGGATTTAGAGAAATGGCAAAAATTATGGTCTTAAAATTATAAAATTACAATGTCAACTGCTTATAAAGAAAATCTGTATAAGATGTTTTACAGGGGGCACTTACCCCCAACGAGAATTGTGAGAATGTTTAAGAATAAATCGGATAAATGTTAGAAATGTCATCAGATACCTGGCTCGTATTACCATATGTGGTGGACATGTTCGGATGCAAAAAGATATTGGACTAAAATCCGCACGTGGTTGGAAAAAATGATAAAACAACATATAGACTTTAAACTAGAGATATTTTTATTGGGAATTATACCGGAAATGTACAATAAAGAATTGAAATATTTGATTATGTGTTGACAGCGGCTAGGATTGTATTTGCTAAGAATTGGAAAAATGAAAAAGTACCTATGCAGAAGGAAGTTATTAAGAAAATTATGGACTGTGCTGAAATGAGTAAATTGACATTTGAAATTAGAGAACAATAAGATAAACAATTTTACATAACATGGGATTGATTTGTTTTATCAATGGTTGGATAAAAAGACATGGAAATGTAATACATTAGGAAATCTTATAACAGAAGTATAATAGATTGAGATAAAATACAATATAAATATATATAACCATTGGATGAAAGTGTAATATAAACTTTATAACAAAATTGAGAATATCTCGCATAAATGATGGAATAGTTTAGTAATGAAAGATTAATAACTGATAAATATATAAGCATATGTTAGATTGACAATGTGAGAATCTATATAAACTGTGAGTGATGACTACGAAAGGATAGCACAAAAGATTTGTAACCAACTGACACACTGTATATATATATAAAATGGAAGATGGTTTTACGTTTTTTATGTTTTGTCTGTACTTGTCTTAAAAAATAAAAATCTTTATTAAAAAAAGATGCAGAACAGCCCATGAAGAAGTAAATAACCGGAGACAAGATTGAGGCCACAAAGCCCAATCATTCAGTGGGTTACTCCAGCTAATTTTTCTTACTTTTTTTTTTCTGTCAGCACCCTATTTTAAAAAATTATGGAGGACTCAGGACAGTTTGTTTGTTTGTTTGTTTTATTTGGACTTATAAGCCGCCCTCTCTCCCGAAGGACTCAGGGGGTCATACATAAAAGACAGAAAGTACAAAAGTTAAAAGAAATTTAAAAGATATTAAATTATGCCAAATAAACAATCAAATTAAAAACCCCGATCCCGTCAGTCCAGGTTTGTTTGTACACTTGATATTTACCATATCAAAAGATGCATTTGCTGTCACTTCCCACAATTGTTTGATGGGTTTTGGATACTGCATTAAATTCCAATGTAGGCTGGCAAATAATTTTGATTTCACAGACCACCAAGAGGACTTGGGGGATGCCCAAAAGCCTCCTCGGACCACACTTTTGAGGAACAGGCCTCGAATTGGAAATAGATCCCACAAACCATCAGAATGGCTTTAATATCCTAATATGATTTATGTTGAATGCTTATTTAGTATCCATGACCATCACTAAGTGTTGTATCTAATGTTTTATTATGTATTTTTACAATGACTATGATAATGATCTCTCACTATTGTTGTCTGTACAGTGAGAGCTTATGCACCGGAGACAAATTCCTTGTGTGTCTTGGCCAATAAAGAATTCTAATTCTAATAAGCACAGGCGGATTTGGAAGTTGTAGGAAGGAATCAGCGCGGGGACAGAAGCAACGGTCAGCACGTGTCCCCCACAACTAGGCTTCTCTATGACAACCGGACCCAGCCTCTGCCCCTCTGGAGGCCCGCAAGTAGGAAGGCGATGCAAACACGAGCGAGCAGGCGAGCGAGAGCGGACCACTGGAGCCGAGCCGGGGACGGAAAAGGCCCGCCAGCATCCCGCCTGAAAGGACGATGGGGGTTCCCCATCAAGACAGACCGGGAGGGGGCGGGTCCCGGCCGCCATTTTCTCCCTCCCTTCGAATGCCTTCGCTGCCCCCCTCCCTTGCCCAACATGGCAGGTTTCGGGCCAGAAACGGGGAAAGGCGGGTCCGGCGGGACTCCTTCCCTGGCTCGTGGGGATCCGCTCGTTCCCCACCACACCTTCTCTGTACGAAACAACCCCTTTCTTTCCCCCGGCCTTTTCTGGGGAATTCCTAGAAGGCAACATGGCGGCCTGGACGCTCCGCTGCGCGAGGTAGCCCGCGCTCCATTCCCGCCTCCCTGACAGAAAGACGGCGGAGAGGAGGGGGGAGGGAGTTAAAGGGAAGCGCGCACTCACATTCCACTCGAATCCTGCCACTCCGGTCTTTCTAACGGCTCCCGACCTCTCAGTAGTCCCAACGCTACTGGAAAAACGGAAGTGAGGTTTGTAACAAGCCCCACCTGCTCCTAACCACGTGGTGGCGAGAAGGATGCTCGCTCAGTCGCGCTGCAGGAGGGAGGATCGCTCGGCTGCTGCGTTTCTTTTATCTTCCTCCGCTGTTTTCGCTTTCGCCCCTTCGTTGAAACGGCCTTTCCTGATAAGGCAACCTCGCGAGGCTCTGAAATTAGTCATCGTACCTTCCGTATCGTGGTGGCATCTTCGTTAGGGTCGTTTACTCCGTCTGTAGGATGTACCTGTACGTACTAAGATCTGTCTGAGTCGTTTGGTTTTTGCATACTGTAAAGGCAGAGCCGCCTCCGTAAGTTTTTACACTCTTAGTTAACGAGCCAACAAATTTCCATCCCTTTGTAGCTGCGTTTTGGGAAAAGACGGGACTTTACAATACCTCCACTGGCAGTTTCCACATTGTTGGTTGTTTATTGAATAAAGCACTGGGCTTAAAGAGTACTCGAAGACTTCGTGCAATATGTCAACTGGCCATTTAGAATAGAATAGAATAGAATTCCTTTATTGGCCAAGTGTGATAGGAATTTGTCTTGATGCAAATGCTCTCAGTGTACCTAAAAGAAAAGATACATTCATCAGGAGTCCAGAATCATAAGGTACAACACTTAATAGTCATAGGGTACAATAAGCAATCAAACCATACTAGCATTTTCTAGCCAATATCCAATTATACTATTACAATTGTTTGTGATTAATTCCAGAGCTTTTCAGCCTACATATAACTCTAGTAGTGTCTGAAGGCTGTTAAGTAGAATCTTCACCCTAGAGTTTTCCTGCAGGTTCATGGTCTACCTTTCAGTTCAAAAAATGCCATTTCACACAATCAAATGCAACCGAGGCCAATTGGATGGCTTTCAGGTCTGTATTGTGTTCCTGCCACCTTCACTTCCGTCTTCTGCACAGGCATTTTGCCATCAGTGTTAGAATGGTAGGCAGTGAAAGCAATAGTGGAGTGCTGCTGCTTCTAGAATACAGCCCATAACATTGTAAATGCTTTCCCCACATTTTCTTTGTTATTGATGCAATATCCATCTGCTGTGGGACTACATCGTTGCAGATGTGATCAAGAAGAGAAATGTTCAATGACCAATGAAGCATGCTTATCTCTGTGGCATATAAAACCAATTAGCTTACCTGATTTTCTGGCTTGTAAAGCACTTTGTAAGGAATAGTGCTTTGTATGAGCAGAATTAAATCAGAATCCGGAATAAAATAAAGGGTTACAATTCCTAATCAAAATTGTACTATTTTTCATAGAGAATTAGCAGGCCCTAGATCCAAATTATGGCCCAGCTTTTTTCTCTCAAGGATGAGAAACTGAATCATTTGGGTCTTTGCTGTGACTGACCTATGCTTCAAAATGTAACCATGGACATCTGAAATTAAAGCCAGCAACCATGTCAGGCATTGGAACCTGCAAGGGAACCAGCTGACTTCTGTGCATAAAGTGGGACTATAACTTATAGGTTCCTTGTTGGTTGCTAGACCATTATATTAACCACTAGTTCTTTGTAAATGGTTTCAATGCTGAAAGTTAAGCTTCCACACAGAAATTATTGTTGAAAAATACATGGAAGCATTATTGCTATGCTAATGGCACATGCTAAAATTAGAATGCAGAAATAGTAAAACATATAGAATGATAAAGTGAGATCTGCTAATAGCATATTTATTCATTTGACATTTATCATAGAAACATGCTTTTAACTAGGCCATTTCCCTAGACCACAGTTTCTTAAAAGTGTGGTCTTAGGACCCTCTTACAGATCCATGAATTCAGAATTATTTGCCAGACTATGTTGAAAAATAATACAGTATTAAAATCCCCTCAAAGAATTGGGCCGCCAAGCCACAAAGGTTAGGGACCATTGCCTTTAAGACTTGTGTATTTTTTAAAATACTCCCTAAACCTATCCAGCCACACATATAGTTACAGCCATTCATTTAGTGACCATCTGAAGTTACAACAACACTGAATAAAGGGACTTACAACTGATCTTCATTGCATCATCCCTGTGGTCACATGATCCAAATTTGGTCACTTGGCAACCAGCATGTATTTATGACGGAGTATCCCAGAGTCATATGAACTCACTTTGCGACTTTCCCAGCTGGCTTCCAACAAAGTAAATGAGGGGAGCTAGATTTGCTTAATGACCATGTGATTCATTTAACTACCAGGATGGTTCACTTAATCGTGGTTTAAAAGTTCATAAAATTGAAAATGAATCACTTAAGAACAGTCTCTTAGCAACAGATGCTCTGGTCCCAATTGTGGTTTAAGTAGAAGACTACCTGTATGGAACAGCCCTACCCAATTAGGCCCTTGCAACCCTGAATATTAACTGTGGCCCTCCTGCTGCTGGAAGGATGCTCGTCACAGATTAAGAACAGTTGTTTTCAGAATCCAGTATAATAAAGACCCAACTTCCTGACAGCTCTTCAACCTCAAAAACTGATTATCCGCACAAAGAATACTGTATAGGTTTCTATTGCACTTTATTCCCCTCCAACCTATTTAATGTGGTTTGCAAGAATGTCATCATTTATATAAGCAATCATTTAATACATTAACTAACCCAGCCATTTTTAATCAACCATGTTTGAGCAAGCTATGACTTAATACAATGTGTGAAACCAGTGTTAGCATGATATATATCATGCATCCGCAAGACATCCGCAAGTCTTAGTGGACAACCAGCTAAATATGAGCCAGCAGTGTGCAGCAGCAGCCAAAAAAGCTAATGCAATCTTAAATTGCATTAACAGAGAGATACAGTTGGGGTCAAGTGAGGTACTAATACCATTCTATAAAGCCTTAGTAAGACCACACCTGGAATACTGCATCCAGTTTTGATCACACTATAAAAAAAGATGTTGAGACTCTAGAAAGAATGCAGAGAAGAGCAACCAGGATGATTAGGGGGACTGGAGACTAAAACGTGAAGAACGGTCACAGGAATTGGGCATGGCTAGTCTAGTGAAGAGAAGGACCAGGGGAGACATGATAGCAGTCTTCCAATATTTGAGGGGCTGCCACAGAGAGGAGGAAGGAGTCAATCTATTTTCTAAAGCGCCTGCAGGCCAGACAAGGAATAATGGATGGAAACTGAACAAGGAGAGAGTTAATCTGGAAATAAGGAGAAACTTTCTGACAGTGAGAACTACATTTCCCAGGTGGCTTCACGCATCCAACGCTACGACCTAGCGTAAGTAACCCGGCAGACGAACTACATTTCCCGCCGGTCTTTTCTTGCCCGTCCCAAGCGGCGCATGCGCTGCGGCGAGGCCTGGCTCCTTTATATCGCCGTTGGAACCGTGTCGGTGGATGGTGCGAACGGGTGTCGGCGAGGCGGCTTAGCGATCGCGCGCGACGGCCAAAGACCGTGACCGATAGACCGAGACAGTTTTCAACCCCGCCGCCATTTCGGTCAGCCCGGCTCCATGATTCCCATATGCCCGGTAGTCTCTTTTACCTATGGTGAGTAATGGCTTCGGGCAAGCCCGGGGGGCAGGATGGAAAGCCGGGGGGGGGGGCGCGTCTCCTCAGGAATTGTTTCTGACTAGGCCCTTTTCTCTCCCGTCCTGCACGCCATGTCGTCGCTTGCAGTGCCCAGCCGGCTGGGGGAAGATGCCAAAATGGCCACCGGCAACTACTTCGGATTCACCCACACCGGGGCCGCTGCTCAATATAGGTAATAAAGGCGCTTCGGTCTGTGGCGGGAGGCCTGGGAGGGAAGGCGGCTGACCCCGTCCCAGCCTCGTGTGGGGCGGCTGTTGGTGCCGGGCACGCGGAGGGCCGCGCGGAAGGCGCAGGCGCCCGAGAGGGGCAGGCGGCCTCCCTCGCGCGCGGCTGCTGGTCCTCGCCGGCATGTTTCGGAGGCGGCCCGACCCCTCCCCCTTCTCTTCTCCCCCCCCCCCAACTCAGTCAGGATTTGGGAACCGTTACCCACCACCGCTCTCATTTAGCCGTCCCTCACCGGGGGCCGCGAGCAGGGAATGCAAGACAGCCAAAGGATGCTGTGGGGAGACTCCGTCGCTCAACCGCACCCCCGTCCCTGTAGCCCTTCAGCCGCTTAAATGGCGACGGGTTTCCGACCCGAAGTTCTCCCAAAGTGCGTTTCTTCTCATTGAAGGTCAAGGAACTTGGGTCCTCTGTGCCTTATATGGCTTTCCCGATTTATTTATGACCCTTTAATTCTAGCAGGTGAATGGCAAACAATCTTAAAAATAAAAACGAATGCCTACCACGAATACAAAATTTGAAATGTGGAGTCCTTGGAGCTACCACCCTCAAGGCCATCAAGCAGTAAAACAGTTGAGGGACTGACTACCAAGGAGAAAGCAACTTTAAATAAATGGAGCAGATCCCACTTGTAGTTCTGAAGATGTTATTTAGCTGGGTGATGAAACATCTCCATGAAAACAACCAAGCTCAGAGAGCACTAACGACTAAACACAATTCAATCCTGAGCTATGTATCTTTTTGTTCTTAACATGAACATCTACTGTATAAAATCACTTTCTCATACAGTTCCAGGAAGAATACAATATAAAACCAAAGTTCTGTACTTTTGAAAGATAGTCCATCCATGCCTATGCTGAAATAACTTCCAGCAAGTTAAAAAAAACTTCCCACCAAAATAAAAAAAAAAATGGTCTTAAAAATTATAACATTTTTGGAGATACTTTGGAAAGGCAGCTTTTCATTTTGTCTTCCATGTACATAAAATATATATGCAGGATAGAAATGTTTATGTAAGTACGTTCATCATTTGTACACTTCAGCAAATACTCAGTTAAAGAAAACATGTTCTAACTGTATATTTGTAAATGTCTCCATACGTCTTGTCTTAAATCACAAAAGGGGGACTTCTTAGTAATGAGCCTTGCTCCATCTTTATGAACGCTAGGCAAGCTGATGAATGCAGCATTTATCAATTTCTGCTACTACTCGTTTCTCCTTTTGATACTGGCATTGTAAAATGATGGTAACAAATACTTCATTTCATTTATTAATCAATTTCATATAGCTGCCTGTCTCATTAAAGGTGACTGGGTGAGGCAAAACAATCATATTGTACCTATATTATTTTCCTCTAGAACCTGTGGTGATTGTAGGATAATTTATTTTCCTGTTATATTTATAATAATGGTGGCAATGTTTTACAATACAAGTGGTATTTCCAAATTCACAGTGTTTCATACTCAAAACATATGTGGTATGGTCAGAATACTAATGCTAATATCAGACCAGCCCATTTCAAGCTTCAGTGATTTTGAATTTGAACTATTTTGCATATATTTCACAAAAACTCAAAGGTAGATAGGGATGAGAAGTATCAACTGGCTCATTTGATTTTTTCTGAAAGTTGTAGCTATATTTTGATGCCCATATCTAAAGGCATACATACATGAATATCTATAAAGATTAAGATTTCGTACCTTAAACCTCTGATTTAAATCTCATCTAAACAGAGAAAGGTGAAATAGGGAAGCAAAGCAGAAAATACAAAATAAGAAAAAAATCTTAATTCAGTGGCATTTAAAGAGCAAATAAACTAACCAAAATGTGTTAAAATAACACATTAATATGCATAAGCAAACATTTGGCATAATTATATAATGTCATAATAGTTATTTTAGAAAAAAGAATCTCTCCATTGAGATTATCTGAATTCTTATGGGCAATTTGTAAGGTGAAGTCTGAAACTGAATGACTTTTAGAGACCCAAGAAATTACTTACAGTAAATTATATTTTAAAATCTGATATCCACACTGAAAGAAAAGTTACGGTGTCTAAATCTTGAACATGCAGTGGTGATCAGTCTCTTTCCTGTGCTTAAGAAATAGGGCATTTTATTAGAAAAAATTCTGGACCATGTAGTTTTAGTCAGATGAAAGTATCATGATTTTAAGTTGTAGTTGGTAAATACAATGATAGCATTAGTAATTTCACCTTAGTTCATGCTGTTTTCTTCATGTACATTTGAAAAAAAAATTAAATTTGAATTTGGGGGTAAATTAAAAGAAATTGCCTTGTAAGTTTTTTTTAACAATGTTTACAAATTTACTTTTGTTTTATGGATTTTAGAAGTATAACACTTTTACTTCTAATATAAGATATTAGAAGTAAAAGTTTTAAATAGTATTTAATAGTTCACCCTGGGAATATTTACAGTAAACACGTTTTTTTTTATTTACTTTTATATTTGTACTCCATGTTTTACTCCAGGCTGTATTAAAAGTGCATGTTTTAGCTAAAAATAATCCGAGAGTCTGAAAACAGCTTTTCTTCACACACAGGATTGTTGATTATGCAATAAGATAATCCTTTACTAATTAATAATAAACATGTTAATCACCAGTAATTTCTTCTGGTTGCTTGCTCTAATTACCACCAATTAAAATAACTAGGAAATCATTTGGTTAAAATAAACAAAAAATTACATTTCTATTAGTTTTATAACACTTTTCTTGGTTTATTACTCACTTAAATTGGGATTTATTCTTGGGTTATGATTCTTGGCTTGTGAAATGACAAATTAGAAATTTATCTTTAGGAGGTAAAGCTACTTGACAATTACCACTTTGGGTTAGCTGCTCCTTGTGGCAGCAGGAGCAAATTGCAACTATTGAGCATAATTATGGCATATTATTGAATTCAAACTGACCAAAACTAGATCCTGGATTTTTGTTTGTTTTCCTCTTTGCTTTGAAATTTTGCTTTTCATAGACTTTTGAAAGGCTTTGGAAGAGAGGACAAAAAAGTTATTTATTCTTTATTGGCCAAGTGTGATTGGACACACAAGGAATTTGTCTTGGTGCAAATGCTCTCAGTATACATAAAAAAAAGATACATTCATCAAGAGTACAACACTTAATAATAGTCATAGGGTACAATAAGCAATCAAATCATACTAGGAAACAGTCAATATAGATTGTAAGGATACAAGCAAGGAACATTAAGGAACATTCTGCACATGTCTTTGAATTCTGGCATTAAAATTGGAAGGCTGCTTTTGTATTTCTGAAAAATAATATGGAAAACTTTCAGTATACTTCCTTTGATCTGGTTTCTATCACAGAAAAAGAAGAAAGTTCTTTAGAATTCTGTAAAAATTGGAGACTTACATCTTCAAGTACATGAATATTCTGTTCCATGTATAAGAATCCAGTGGATATTTTTTCCAATCATTATATTAAAAATTGAATTTTCAGATTGGCAAAACTTCCCAATGCATGTGTCATTTATTAGTGTACAAACCCAAAATTCTTTTTCCAGTTCCATAATTATTAGACAATTGCTATTAATAGATTCTCCTTGTCATGTAATGGTATGCTGAGTTTAATCAACTCGTTACAGATAGTTCTTCACTTACCAGTCATTTAATGATCATTCAAATTTACAGTGTAATAACAAAGCATGTAACATAAAACATTGCGTTGACCCCTCTCCCCATTGTGGTCATGTGATCATGATCTGGGTGTTTGGCAACCTCTTTGCACTTGCAACCAGTTGCCAAGTGCCCCACAATCTTGTGATCACCATTTCAGTCTTCTCTGCTAGCTTCCTCAGAAAGCCAGTAGGGAAGCTGGCAAAAAAGGTTGCAAGTAGCTACTGCCTGCTGAAGAATTTCCCCTCCCCTCCATGCATGTATGGAAAGAAAACTGTGTGCTGGGCTAGAGAAACCAAACTTGCATCTTTGCAATTCCTGCATTATTTGTCCTACCCAATGGACAAGTTCTCTTCCCTATACAGCAGGTAAGAGAATTCCTCGGAAAAGGTTGCAGAAACAGATCAGGTCCCATGGAACAGAGCCCTGTCTCTGCATCCCCTTAAAGGAATTCTTCTCAGCACAATGAGGTAAGGGGAACTCCTTCAAACGGCTGAAGAAATGAAGCTTATATCCTGAAGATTTGAGCTTCGTTTTTGCAGCCTGCTGTAGAGGAGGGCAGAAAGAAATGCAGGCAGCTCTTTTGTTTCGTCGCTTAACAGCTGTAACTGGAAGAGCTGGAATTGTGTCCACTTGAGTGAAGTTGTTATATAGACATCTCGCTTAATTGCATTGTCAAAGACAGATTCTGTTCCAATTGTCATAAGTCAAGGACAACCTGTAAATATTCTGAATTTTGTATTCGGTAGAAAACAATTATTGATTTTGATTGAGGGTTTTTTGTTTCTCAGATAGGTTCTAATTTGAATTCCTCAGAATTACTTAGAAACCCTAGATCACAGTTCTTCATGCAATTATACCAGAGTAGGAATTTCATTCAGTAGCTCGTAGTAGGCAGCCTTCTTGGGTAATATAAAATGGCTGCTGGAGGGAAAGAGTTTGAAAGTTTGGCAGAACCCTTTCTGGGAAGAAAAATGTTTAAGAGCCTACTTACTCCCACACAGAACATTTTGCATTATGTAACAATTCGTTCTTATGTTTTGTCTTATGCTGAAGGAAAAAGGGAAGATTCAAGGTCTGTGATCTCACAATTGGCTTGTTTGTTTGCTTTTACATTCTTGCAGCAGGGCGATGCAGTGCATTAGCCATTGAAACACCAAGCTCTCATTCCATCTCTGCTCCCCGTAGGTGGATGGGAAAGATAATTAAGCAGATTTTCAAAGACTAAGAAATATGTTAGATGTTTTTTAAAAATTGCCTATTGTTGCTTTAAATTTGTTACTGCTCTTGTTACTACATTATATATAGTACTTTATTTTTCATACAAGAACTCAAATGTATTAGGACTGAAATAATGCAGGAAGTTATTTTAATTATTGCTGTATTCTTCCTGAATTGTGTTTCAATAAATTGCTGCTTTGCTGGGTTCATTGTTACGAATTGTATTTCTACAGGTAGCTGAGAGTGAAAAAAGCATACTTTGTTTTTACTATTTGTGGTTTTTCTGAGTAGAATCACATTTCTTGCAAACAATATCAGTTTTCTCCTGGATCATGGTGATTTAAGTGTAGTTTGGAATTTTTTATAGATTAGTTTACAAGACTATGTTTAAATACAGTTTTTGCTAATTGGGACCAGAAGATGTAACTGAATGTGAGAATGTAAGGGGTGGGGGACATAGATGCTGAGTAGAATACTGATCAGATAAAAGGGAGAAGAGTCTGCAATAGAATAATTGGTAGAGAAAGAAACTTAGGATGTACCTTAACTAATCAATAGGTAAAAAGAAATGGCAGCAGATTTGTACTTTCAAATCTTGCAACATTCTGTTAATGTAGCCTTTTTGCAGGGCTGCCAAATACCTGGCCCAGTGGCCAGATGAATCTTGTGCTGGTCACGCCCATGCCCAGTTTAGCAAAGGGGGAAAAAGTCCCAATACATCACGTGATGCCACTGTGACGATGTGAGTTTGACACCCCTGCCTTATGGTAAAGTAGACTTAGCTTATTTTGTCATGTTTCCCGCCTGGTCTACTTGGGAGACTGGCAGAAACTATTGTTAGGTGACACATCATAATTTTAAAAACCACATGGCAATGCTGCTTAGCAATAGCAGTTTTGGCACTCCCCCTTACTGTTGTTAAGCAAGGACCTTGCATGACCGCAACCTGCGGCTTCCTGCTGGATTCCCCATTCTCCATTGATTTCACTTGTTGGAAGCCAATAAGGAAGGTCACAAAGTATAAATTAATAAACACATGTTTGCCTTTTTAGGAATAAACATTTTATTTCAAACAATTGTATTCCATGAGATGGTATATATATTTCTAACTGCTAATAGCAATGTAAGGCATATTCTGTGTAGCAGTCTGGAAATAATTTGGCCCCATGCTATGCCTTAAAGTATCTACCAGTAACTAGAATTGAACCTAGAGACATATTTGTAGCCACCATAGGATACAGAACTTTCAGGAGCACTTGTGAATCAGTTAATCAAATGCTGTAGTTACCTTTCATATCTTAAGTTAAAAGACAGAAATATATATATATATATATATATATATATATATATATATATATTGTTTTCAGATTTTCACGGTAAAGGTATGTAGGTCTTGGTGTATTCGGGTCTTGTCCCGTGTAAGGTTGAGAATACCTTGGCAACGTTTCGACGACGGATGAGATTTCGTCAAATGCCAAGGTATTCTCAACCTACACGGACAAGACCCAATACACCAAGACCTATATATATATATATATATACCGTGTTTCCCAAAATAAGACACTGTCTTATATATTTTTGGCTCCCAAAACACACTAGGTCTTATTTTTGGGGTAGGTCTTATATATTTATGGTGCCAAATAGTGGGTGTGAGTGTGTGGGGGGTGTTTTGGGGTGCACGGTTGCTCCCTGAAAAGTCTTCCTGGAACTGGAGATTTACACTAGGTCTTATTTTCGGGGTAGGTCTTATATTAGGGCAGGTTTAGAAAATAGTGCTAGGTCTTATTTTCGGGGAAACACGGTATATATATATATACACACACACACACACACACACACACACACAGTTTGTAGGCTGCCCAACAGCTCTCATACTTTAATACAAGGGTACAGAAGCAGGGTTGTTTAGAATGGGTAGCCTAATAAATGTAATAAAATGAATCATTAAATAAAAACATTACTTACACATACATAGCCCATGGCCAATATATCCCATGGTAGAAAGTCAGGAAGATAAAGTGTAAGTGAAATGACAAAGTCTAAATAGTAGCATAGTGGTAATAAAGACTTAGAGTTTTAAGGATTTCAAAGTGAAAGATCTTGCAAATTCGATCACTAGCTCTGCATGATGTTGCAGAAGCAAGGGGAACAGATTTGCTAAAACAATAATGGTAACAGAACCATGCCTGCCTTAGAGAAAAAAACAGTACTAAGGCTACTCATTCTGTGCTATAACAAAACTTATTTTTACTAAATAAAACACTGCAAATACTCCCTTACTGAATTTATTTGGGTATTATATATCATGTCATGCTTAAATACTGTAAAAGGAATATAAAAATATTCTGTGAATCCGTATTAGGTGATTCAACATAATGACTTACTATATTTTGATGTGTGGTCAGGATCTTTGTACACATTTTTATTACTTTTTTATAATGTGATGTAGGTTGAGATTAAAAGGTTAAATGAATTTATATTGTATAGTTGCAAATCTGCTAGTCAGAGTTGCAAAGTTTGTTGCGGGAAATAAATATTTTATTCTTGGAACTGAATAGTTAATTCTTAGTTGTATTATTAAATCCAAAACCACCAAGTTCTGTACAAAAATTAAGAGCAGATTCCTATGTGCAGGATTATTTATTGTACATTAATTATTAAATGTAGAAGGCTGTATGATTCTCAAATCGCCTGATGGCTCACAGTTAAAATGAATCAATTGCAACACTGCATGAATTTCATGCTTATCTGAAACATGTGTCTCTCAGCTGTATGATTCTGTGAGGTTTATCCACTTTATCTCATTCAGTCCTTTTGGAAAGCTGCATTTTTCAATAAAAAGAAAGTATGAATTTGATGTTAATGTACAGGTGTATAATATGAATTTATTATATGTGATTGCTTTTTAGAAGCTATAAAATTAGGCCTTATTAAATACTTTTAATAAAAATGTAATTTATGTGAATTCCACCTAATAAATTGAACCTTTAGAACTTCCACTTCAAATTCAATTCTGTGAAGCTAATTTTAAAGGATAACTAGGAATCAGTTCCTTTTGTAGATAGACTTGCACTAATGGATGCTCATGATATCACTTAATATGTACTTTATTAGGTACAGTAGATCCATAATACTGAATTTTTAATTTAGTTTATCCGTTCTCAGATTTACTTAGACTTGAACAATTTAAGAGCATATTTGCTGGGAATTAGGTTTCATTGCTACATAGTGACATTTCTTGGTCTATTCCTATTACAGCCAACAGCCGGCTTCAGGTGTAGCTTATTCCCATCCAACTACAGTTGCAAGCTACACTGTACATCAGGCTCCTGTAGCTGCCCACACAGTTACTGCAGCCTATGCCCCAGCAGCAGCAACAGTTGCAGTAGCCAGGCCTGCTCCAGTGGCTGTTGCAGCTGCTGCAACAGCTGCAGCCTATGGAGGATACCCTACAGCTCATACAGCAACTGATTATGGTTACACACAGAGACAGCAGGAAGCTCCTCCACCACCTCCACCAGTCACCACACAGAATTACCAGGTAAATGTATATGGATAAAGTATCATTCACTAATGTCGCAGTTCAGTTTTTTGTTTAACCATGATCTATTGAATAACCAAGAATTTACTTGTGTTGGCTTTTATGCTGGTACCTGTTTGGGGCAGTGTTTGGCTTCAGATATAGTGACCATGGCTTAAACAACAGATTTCCTGACGTTTTACCAGCAACTGAGGCTGCGATCTTTACAAGTAAGATGGTCTATTGTACGAACCATAGGCTACTGAAGTAGGAACTGATTGGACTTCTATCTTTAAAGTCAGGTGTCCTGACTTCTGATTGATCTTTAACCAAGATGATTTCTGATTGGTGTAGATTAGTGAGGACTGGTGTCTCCCATAGATGTCAGGAAGTCTGTTCTCTGGTCCACAGTCACCAAACTCTGAAGTCCAATACTGCCTAACCAAGAATTGTATTTATACTATATATTAAACTATAGTACTGTATTTTATAATTTCACTGGGTAAATACGTACAAAGCCCAAACAAAATATATCATGGCTTAGTGTAATATATACATCAAAACAGTTTTTCCTTATTAAAAATGGGTAATTGGATAAGTATGGAATAAAATGAAAAGCTCTTTTTTTCTTTGAATGCATAATGTTAAAGAACTTCCCAAAATTAAACCATGAAAAATTTAATACAAGGAACAGATTACACATTGCTGAATCCAATATAATTTGAGTCAGTTCTCAGCCTCAGATCTTTTTTAATTTAATGGCTAAATATGTAATTAGATATACCTGTGAATTTGCATATTGTACATTTCTAAATAAGTAACTAGAAAGCATAAACCTCCGAATATCTTTTTTGAGCATATAAACTTTATAGCAGAGAAAAGCTGTATTATATATCTATACAAATTTTGTATGTCACTTATTCTCGCTATTGCTAAGATTTTTAAACATTTTGTGTAGGTTTGTCCTAGGATTCCGCTTATTTTTGTTCAATATTTATTAAAGTTCTAGCTGTTGCAACTTCATGTATTAAGAAAAATTATAATTTGGGGGAAATGACTTTTTACAGAGTACACATAATTCTCAAAAAGTTTGATTATGTCCTTCAAAACTTTAACCAATTATTTCAATTTGTAGCTTAAAATATAGAAGGATTGGGAATTAATTAATGGGAATTAATGGGAATTAATGTTGAAGTGAAGTATATCATTACCAGATCTTGAACTCAGTCTTATATTTACCTTGTCTAATATTTTCAGGAAATATATGCTTTCTCAAAAGTTCTGAACCTTTACTGCATAATCAGCATTGATTATGCAGTAAACATTGATTAAAGTAATCAAAATGATTCAGTAGTAATCCATGGCTTAAATCCTAGGATAATTAATGTAATTTAAATTTTATACAAGGACATTGGGTTGTGCTCCAAAAAATTGTAAGCCGCCCTGAGTCTTCGGAGAAGGGCGGCATATAAATGTAATTAAAATAAAAATAAAATAAATAAATCTTATCCTTCTCTCTGGATAATCCTTAAATTATTTAAAAAGCAATGGTTTACTTGTGTTTTTAAAAGCATAAAATTGGGTTGGAAAATAGTTGAAAGAAGAAAAGTAACCAAATTTAGTCTTGGATTCGAAGTTCATTCCAAAAGGGAAAACCTCCTGTTTTAGGAAGTTTTAGAAGAGTTTCACAAACCTTAGAAGTAGTTTTTTAGGAAGCACATGAGCCTGCAAAGATTCCCTCATGTAAATTCCATTATGGCAGTTAATTTTCCTTACAACTGAAATCCACATACAGGGTGTTCATTTTTCCCCTATATATTTCTTCAGGACTCCTATTCTTATGTTAGATCTACTGCTCCAGCTGTAGCTTATGACAGCAAGCAATATTATCAGCAGCCAACTGCAACTGCAGTGGCAGCTGCTGCCCAACCACAGCCTTCTGTGGCTGAATCATATTATCAAACAGGTGAGTTTCAAATCCTTTTGTTTTTATCTTACAATTTTAAAAAGTCTAAACATTCCAAAAACCAAGTAATAGTTTATTGCAGGGATTTGGGACTGTGTCTAATTCCTTCCTTAACCTCCTTGGGCATAAGTCTGGGATTAGGACACCTGTGAAGCCTTTGTCATTTTTAAAAATATTACATTGTTAGCTTTTTTGGGTAGTTACGCTTGGTTTTGTTATATTTTTAGCTATATTTTAATTATATATTTGATATTTTGTAAGCACTTAGAGTTTTTGGGAATGGGGTAGCCTTAACAAATGTGACAACAATGGCACAGACTTCACAGTGCTTTACAGCCTTCCCTAAGCGGTTTACAGAGTCAGCATATTGTCCCCAACAATCTGGGTCATCGTTTTACCAATCTCGGAAGGATGGAAGGCTGAGTCAACCTTGAACTGCTGAGAATCAAACTGCTAGCAGTCAACAGAATTAGCCTGCAATATTTTATTCTAACCACTGCACCATCATGTCTATAATAATAGTAGTTTTAGTGGTTCAGTTATTCATTTATTTCATCACCTTGTTTAGCCATATAGCTCATGATGACTCTGAGCCATGTACAAACAAAATAAAAACTATCACTAAAAGTACATGTCAAAGGAGCAATACAAATTAGCAGGATGCTAATCGGTATGCTATTCTCCTCCTTTAGAAATGAGCTTACTTAACTTTCTCCTAGTGCCCAAGTGAACAGCCAGATTTTAAGAATCTTACAAAAGGCCAGTAGGGACAGCATCATCTAAATCTCAGGGGTAAGCTCTTCCACTGGGTGGGAACTGTGAAGGAGTAAGGACACTTTCTGGGTCCCATCAGATGACATTGCTTGGTAGAAGTGACCAAGAGGATAACAGCACTGTTGTATCTGGTCGTTTCACTTCCCTGGTGCTGAAAGATGTGTTGTGGCTGAAACGGCAACAGTCACATTAGAGTTACGTTAGCACTTTTAAAAATCTAAAGATTCTCAGAACCAAAGTAATAATTTATGCCTTCCTCGAGAGAAAGAGCAGTTCAAATGCACAGTCCTAGACCACTTTTTACTACATTAAAATTTCCATAAATTAAGTTTGTAACTTCCTTAAGCAGAGCACATATCCAGGAAAGTGGATAAGTATTCATGTGTTCATGTTTTCAGGAGGAATAGTTAGGAGTCTCTTAATTGACACTTGAGTGAATTTAAAATACAATATGTTATGACCATTCAGTCTTTTTTAGCAGATCAGTTCATTAATGTAGTGCTGTGCTGATAATTTTCAGCAGGATTCAAGTTTATTAATAAAACTAGTATATCATCCTAACTTTAAGTCAGTATAATCAAATTATATGCTTTGCTAAACAAAAAATGTTACTGCAAATAGGTTGACTATTAAGATATATTAAAAAGTACTAGTTACAAACTTTATATTGTTTCTTGGACATTTTGGGATCTGATTGACAAGTACGGTACAATAAAATCTTCAGCCATGCAAACTTTTAAATCACAGGACATCAGCCTTTTCTGCAGTTGTGCCTGTGCTACTTTGTAGCAGGGAATTTCTTTTTCTGAAAGGTGTGCTCTTAAATTAAAACGTTATAAAATATATATTAATGGAACTTAAAGATAGGGTAGGATTTGTACTCTTATTGTTATATTAATAAAATAAAATAAAAAAGAAATTGCTTTGTAATATTACAGCTTGGATAATTCTTAATTTTAATGTGTAATTTTTTTCCTGATCTTACCTAGCTCCAAAGGCTGGTTACAGCCAAGGAGCTACTCAGTACACTCAAGCCCAGCAAACTCGACAGGTAACAGCCATAAAACCAGCCACTCCAAGTCCAGCTACTACTACATTCTCTATATATCCAGTATCTTCCACTGTGCAACCTGTTGCTGCTGCAGCGACTGTGGTTCCCTCATATACCCAAAGTGCCACGTATAGTACAACAGCAGTTACATATTCCGGTGAGTAATGCTTAAACAGGACAGAAATGAATTGTCAGGTGTATATAATGGAGAAGTCAGAGCTATAAAAATATAGCATTGACATACAATAGAACTTCTGGTCACGACCATAATTCATTCCATAACTTTGGTCGTGACCTGAACTTAACTTTGGAAATTTGGCACTTACAAAAAAAAAATAGTGTGTAAGGGGAAATAGGCTGCAGGGAAAAAAAATGTGAATTTTTTGGTCGGAACCCGATTTGGTCATGGTCATAGTGTCTGTGACCAGAGGTTCTACTGTTTCTGACTTTTGTAGAAAACCTAGATTTTACATTCAAATTAATTGGAATATTTACTTTATATAGTGTGCAGCTTAATCCTGTGCATATTTATTAAAAAAGTGAGTTGGATTGTGGCAGGGCTACTTTTGAGATAATTATGGGATTGCAGCTTTTAGATTAGTTTTGGCCCTGATAGGATTTGGTAAAAACAAGCCAATTTCAGATTGCCTTGCCAAATATGGCATGTCTATCTGTTAAAAGTTATAGTGGTACACATAATGATGTGATAATTCCTGAATGAAACAGTGCTGGAAACAGGATAATAGGAGGTCAATATATGGATGGAACAGAAAAATTGTAATCTTTAATCCTTCAGAATTACCCCTTCCCATCCTATCTCAAGAGTATAAGTAAATTGTCTAGTTGTGCAGAGTTCAACTCAGTTTTCTCAGAAACGTCTGCAAAATTCCAAGAAATAAAGTCTATATTTGGAAGATGTTCAGATTGAGAGCAGTAACTGATGCTGTGGATGCTATTATGTTGTAGATGTTATTGATTTTGTATTATAGTGTATTGATCTTAAAAATTGCAAGTCACTCCTCTCTGCCTGTTGTAAAGTAGCTTGCCTATATACAGTAGATTGAAATGAAGTTTAATTTTGTTTAACTACGTATAACTTCAATGTAGCAATGCCTTTTCTCTGAATGAGGTTCCCCCAGAAACCTGGGTGGTCCCCACCCTGCTGTTTGAAGAGCCTTGAAGATGTGGCTCTTCACTCAGGTCTTTGGCAAGGGAGAATAAAGACACTTTGTCTTTCCTGACCAGTCTGTCATTCTCACCATATTTTTTCTATTAGTTGTCTTAGTTGTTATGAGTGACCCAAGGTCATTAAGAATCAAGTGGCTTACAAATTTGATAATTAAATTACCAACTTTTTTGTACTATATTCATGTTGAAACACTCCTTTAAAGATGAAACCTTTCTTAACAAATGCTGTGTTAATTCTGAAACCCTCCTTAAAAGATGAATTGTGGGTTGTTCCCTCATAAATGTGACCTGAATTTTCTGTTGTTTAAAGGTACATCTTACTCGGGTTATGAAGCTGCAGTGTATTCAGCTGCATCATCTTACTATCAACAGCAGCAGCAGCAGCAAAAACAAGTAGCGGCGGCGGCGGCAGCTGCTGCTGCAACAGCTGCCTGGACAGGGACCACCTTTACTAAAAAGGCACCATTCCAAAATAAACAACTGAAACCAAAACAGCCTCCTAAACCACCACAGATCCATTATTGTGATGTTTGTAAGATCAGCTGTGCTGGACCACAGGTAACAGTAACTTTTTTTCACTGAACTTTAAATGAAACTATATATTGCAAGTATTCAAGAAGGTTAAAGTTACAGTCTTCAGGGTTCTTTCAGTTGCAATATATTACAGTTTTTCTCTTTAGTACAAATAGTAATTGTATTCAAGGCATTTCTCACATAATCTAAACAACTTCATCAAGCTTGCTTCATCTACACCATGGGACTTGTTGAAATACAGAACATAATACACACTATTCTGGAATGCTTTTGTTTAAGCAGAATCTGCTATTAAAACTTAGATTAAACTGGTTTTGATTGATTTCCAGACTCCTTTAACCACTGTATCTTGTTCAAAGCAGCTTCTCTAGTTTATATTTCAGAACTGAAGGAAGCAAGAGGAGATAAATAAACTGGCCAAAGTTGTGTTCTTTATAGCAGATGTCAGATGTATCTAATTTCTTGCTAGAACAGTGTCCTTGGATATTGCAACTAGGACATAACTTTTAAAAAAATCCCGAAACATGCACTCAGCTTGTAATCACAGGCTTGTTTAAACAGAAGAATCTGCATAAAGAGGCATTGGAGCACATTTAATGAAAACTGAAATTAAGGGAAAGGACTTATCAGTAATGCATAGGAAACTTGAGCATAAATGGTGATACATGTATTGCATCATGCTTTCCATTGTCCCTTTTTGCCGCTAGAGATCAAGAATGCAAACTTCCACATACAGCATGTGCTCCAAATTATCTACATGCCACCTACAAGCAAATATTAAGATTTCTATCAATTGTCTTTGTAACTGCCCAGAACAACAACAAAAATGTTATGATACACACCAGGGTTTTATGGAAATCTTATACTCCATTGTGGAATGCCATCAAAGATAGAACTTAACTTTTGGCCCATTTCACATCTCATTGGATGCATATTTATGCTTGGTTGATCTATCTCTACTGATAAGCTTTCCCTCCCTAGAAAAGGAGAGCCATCTGAGCCTGCCTTCAGACTTTACAATATCTTGTGTTCCTAATCAACAGATAGAAAAATAATTTCATATCATTTGGGGAAGGTGTAATTTTGGACAGAGATTTTCTTTCCATAAGCCTGAAGTCAGTCTATATTCAGTGATACTAATTGAATGGATGCTTTCTAGTGGCACTATTCTGGTATATCTCACTGCCAGGCGCCTTCTTCCACAACAAGAAACAGAAAGACTGGACTTTGCATGACAATGTTTTTTTCTATAATAGACGAGCATCCAAGCCCATCCAAGTATTCATGCAAAGTAGGTGCAGGAATCTTTCAAACTTCTCATAAGTTGCATGATTCTCAGACAAACTCCTGCAGGGTTTTTTTTTTTGGCAAGGTTTTTCAGCAGTGGTTTGTCCTTGCCTCCTTCCTAGAGCTGGGAGAAAATTACTGGCCCAAGGTCACCCAGCTGGCTTTGTACTTAAGATGGAACTAGAACTCAGTTTCCTGGTTTCTAGCCTACTGTCTTTGCTACATCGAACTGGCTTTTGTGTCTATGTATAAATCTATACAAAACTATGAGTAATCCGTTTTACTACAGATATCTTATAGGCTATTAAGAATCAAATTTTATCATTCTGATGAAGGCTAGGGTAGACACATTCTCACAATAACAATTGCTAATGTTGTCAGCTTAACTGATTGGGTGATTACCTGCTATAAGATGTAAATCCAAACTTGTCTAGTGAAATTACATGAACAACAAGAATTCTTTTTAGAACATTTCAGCAAGTTTGGAGATTAAAAATCATGACATAATACTAATTTTGTACCCTTTCAAAAGCAAACCTAAGAATTGCCTCATCTTGTTTACATAAAACTTGGAATAATATACAAATGGACTAATCTCTTTTGTTTTATATTTTAGACCTATAAAGAACATTTGGAGGGTCAGAAGCATAAAAAAAAAGAAGCCGCATTGAAAGTATCTCAGAACACCACTAGTAACAGTGCTTCTTCTCGTGGGACTCAGAACCAGTTGCGTTGTGAACTCTGTGATGTGTCCTGCACAGGAGCTGATGCTTATGCTGCTCATATTCGTGGAGCTAAACACCAAAAAGTAGGCCTTTTCCCTTCTTAATTCCTTTTTTATAGACTTTTTAAGTCAACTTTACGTATTTAGCAATATAAATCTATAAGCCGTGTATGTTTATCATTTCTGTTAAATAATCTATTAACTTTATTTATTACTGGTTCTAGGTGGTTAAGCTGCATACTAAACTTGGCAAACCCATTCCTTCAACTGAACCAAATGTTGTCACCCAGGCAACATCAGCAACGTCATCTTCTAAGCCAGCAGCTGTATCTTCAAATATCGCAACTAGCAGCAACACTGTGAATTCTTCCGTTACATCTTTGGCAGTGAAAATTCTTACTCCTTCTGCCAATGTGCTACTTAGTACAACATCGAACAACAAAACTACAATAGTTCCAACTAACATTGCTGTAAAAAAGATATCTACACCCAAAATTAACTTTGTTGGCAAGTATAGAGGTCTTTATTGTTAAATTTATAACAATATTAACACTATACATTCATTTATATGTAACTATAAAGTTGCAGTATATTTTATATGAGAACCAATTTGGTTTTAGGGGAGTTAAGGTAGCAGGCTAGAAACTGGGAGATCATGAGTTCTAGTGCCGCCTTGGGCATAAACCAGCTCGGTGACCTTGGGCTTGTCACTTTCTCTCATTCTTAGGAAGGAGGCAATTATAATCCACTTCTGAAAAATCATGAAGGGACTTGTCCAGGCAGTCTCTGAGAATCAGACATGATTGAATAGGCAGACAGATCATTTATGTTTTTAACTGCTAGTGGTTGAATTTTTGAATGAAGTTCTTTAATTGGACAGATATTTTCCATTCATACCTTTTCCAGAAATCTTGATAATTTTCAAAATTGCTAATTAAGTGTTGAAATGTTAATTAAATGCCAGATTTAATAGCCTTAGAAGTTGACCTTTGTAAGGCTTCTTAAAATGTCTTAGCTATGTAGGAGTCTCAACTTTAAATTTACTTTTTAAATTTTACAGTCTTGTTAAGTTTAGAATGTTAACTTTAAATTTACTTTTTAAATTCTACAGTCTTGTTAAGTTTAAGCAATGGAGCTTAAAGATCATGTGGTCCTCTTCATAACTGCTCTCCTTGAGGGTTGATCCAGCCTCTACATCTCTGCAGTGTGCTCTCCAAGGTCCTGATAGAACCCGGTAGAACTGTTTAGGGTTTAATTATTCATTTACATCCCTTATTTATAAATTTCCCCAAAATTCCACAGCCAATGTGGCTATTGCTGAGCTTTATAAAGCTATACATTTAGAAGGCACCAAGTTCCAGAAGGCTGTTCAATCCATAGAACTGATGAGAACTGTTGTAATCCTCAGCCAGGAAAAGAGATTCCAGAGTAATGGCCTTCCATGTGTGTCATTTGGGCAGCACTTGGCATAGATATAAATGATGTTGGAACAACTCTTTTATTTATTTTATTGTATTTTTTAAATATATGAATTATTAGTCTCCAAATAATTTGCAATAAATATATAAAAGCAAAAAACTAGTTAAGAATGAACAATCAGAATGTAAATTTCTATGTTGTAGGGCAACCCAAGCAAACAAGCACTATAGGAAGGATTATTGTAGGTGATGGTCATTTTCCTTTTATACTAATTTATATTAGGTGGCAATAAATTACAGACAACAGGAAGCAAAGCGGATGAAATGAAAGCTGTAGAAAATATCAAGACTACCCCTATTGCCACAGTACAAATGCAGGAAGCTAAACCAGATCCCACTGCTGAACCTGTAACTTCTACAGCTCTTGCTGCTTTGCAAAGTGAGGTCCAACCTGTTGGTCATGACTATGTAGAAGAGGTAATATTGTGAAAATTACATTGATTAAATCCAGATATATCACATAGCAAAGCTAAACAAAGGTATATTAGCTAACATAAATGTATTAAAATTTGCAGAATTGAAATTACAGAATCATAGTATTTAAAGCTGAGCTATTATTGATGGTTACTTAAATTTCACCTATTTATTTGGATCTAGTTTCATAAAAATTAGTTGTAATGCATTTGGCATTTGAGAAAAGAATTCTTAGCAATTTAAGATTAAGATATGTAGCATTCTTTAAAATTGAATAATCAGAATTCATATGCAAGGCAACATGCATTGGTATACCGTGTTTCCCCAAAAACATGACCCACCCCGAAAAGAAGCCCTATCATGTTTTTAAACACATGCACTAAAATTAAGCCCTACTCCCCCAAAATTAGCCCCAATTAAAACCTCGCCCACCCCGGGATGCAGGGGGTGGGGTGAGGCACACAGGTAAAAAGCTAGAATGGGGGTGGGGTGGAGCTGCCCTACTTACCAGGCCTCGCACACCTGCCTCACCTTGCAGGCCCACTTCTGCGGCCACTTGCGCGTGTTGCCCCGGCCTCTGTTTCACTGTGAGAGGCTTCCGGAAAGCCCTCTGCAAAAAAGAAACAAGGTCCAGATTGACTCGCATGTTGCCCCTGGCCTCTGTTTTGCCATCAAAGGCTTCCGGAAAGTGCTCTGCAGCTGATAACAAAGCTTCCGATCGATTCGGAGCTCTTTTATCAGCTACAGATGCCTCCCGGAAAGCCTCTGAAGGTGAAATGGAAGCCAGGGGCGCTACGCACGTCAATCCGGAGCCCGTTTCTCAGCTGCAGAGGGCTTTCCGAAGGCTTTGACAGCAAAATAGAGGCTGAGGGCGACACATGCGAGTGGCCTCAGAAGAAGTGGGCCAGCAGTGGGCTCCTGCTGGATGCGGCTGTCGGTGCCGGCACCGCAAAGTGAGTCAGTAATAGACCAAAAAAAAGAAGCCCTAGCCATTTTTTCAGGAGTCAGAAGAAAATAAGATTGGGTCTTCTTTTTGGGGAAACACGGTATATACTGAAATATGGTAGAGTTTTTGACTTTTAAAATTGAAAAATGGTGCAATGTTAGATGGTCTAGTAATAGATTCTTGTTCTTAAATTGTACAGTGCAGATACAGTAATATTTTCATATCATTCACATTTGTGGTAATAGTTGCATTTTACATTAATGTGTCAGAAATATTACTCTGCTGCATTTGTATCTGTTTAGTGTAATTGAATATTAATATTAAGATAGGAAAAAGAAACTAGTTTGCCATTTAGGTTTCTTAAATAACTGTGCCATCATTTCAAAGTTGTATTGACAGAAATGGGTTAACATAAGTTATAGTTGTTAGGAACAAAAAAACCTCAACTGAATTGTGTTATTTCTATATCACTTGAAAGGATGACTCTGGATAATTTACATTGAATTCTGCCTTAAAAAGCAACAAAATCTATAACATCTTAGAGGAATCAAATTCCCTAACATGAAAAGTGCTACTACGCCTATATCATTCAGCAGACTGAAGATTGA
The DNA here is from genome assembly GCA_009733165.1 of Naja naja. Classification (NCBI taxonomy): domain Eukaryota; kingdom Metazoa; phylum Chordata; class Lepidosauria; order Squamata; family Elapidae; genus Naja; species Naja naja. The sequence continues at coordinate 289,713,505 of CM019149.1, forward strand.
TGCATATTATTAAACAGATTGATAAAAAAAGTAGAAATGCTTTTTGTATTTTGCAGGGGAAGACAGTTTTGTGTTGATAGATTTCTCCCTCTGGGCTAGTAGGGGTCCTTGAACTCTATTGTTACCTTGAAAATGTTTGATTCCGGTTTGTTATCATATGATAAGAAGTTGCTGTAGCTGATAACTGCAGCTGATAACTACATTTTCTTTCTTGCAAAGGTTCGGAATGATGAGGGGAAAGTGATTCGTTTCCATTGCAAGCTTTGTGAATGTAGCTTTAATGATCCTAATGCTAAGGAGATGCATTTAAAAGGAAGGCGGCATCGGTTACAATATAAGGTGAAAGTCTACTTTTGCCTGTTATGGAGGTTATAAATAAATACAGGAATTGTAGAAGCCTTAAATAATAGAGATTGGTTTGTATTATGTTTTCAGAACACATGCACATTTATTGAAAACATGTTTTGCTGTATATTGTAAGATTTCATACAAGTAGACTTTAGAACCAGCAACTTGAAATAGCATCCTTTGTTTCAAATACTTGCTATCATTACAAACTGATGGATATTTTTACTCTTTAACAATACAAGACTATTACAGTGAGATATCAATAGTTCTGAAAGACAGGAGGGTGGGCAGCATCTAAGAAGAAATTATTTAATCATGAAATGTAATTCATTCAAAAATCTAAACATTTTTTATTGCTAATTTCTTAGAAATGTTTTTATTTCTAATATAGAAGCTCTTCATTCTAGGGCATATTCAGAACAAAACAAAACTTCATATAAGCTTAAAACAAAATAACCCCATTAGAATATTTTGACTGTGATTATTTTAATGAAATACATTCAAAATATGGCATATTGCACTATATAAAGTAAGGATTTAGAATAAGCTTTTTTTTAAACTCTAAAGCCACAAAAGTAGGTAGGATGGTACATCATATTGAATCGTATCTATCACTCTAAGCACAAAAACAAAATAGTCTTAGATAAATGTATTCAAAATCTTCACATTTAAAACAGAAAAAGGTAAATCCAGACTTACAAGTAGAAGTGAAACCTAGCATCCGGGCAAGAAAGATACAAGAAGAAAAGATGAGAAAACAAATGCAAAAAGAAGAATATTGGAGAAGGCGTGAAGAAGAAGAACGATGGAGAATGGAAATGAGGTAATATCCCAGTTTAGATTATCAAGATTTATACTCATTTGAACATGTTTATTTTTTTTGTGAAGGAATCCTTCATGGACCATATTGAACTGATAAGAATCTCTTCAAAAGGAAAGAATCCTTCATAGTTAGGTGTACACACACACACACACAAACACACACACACACACAGAGTCATAAACAGTTGTTATATTGCGATTTGGTTTGTATACTTCAGGCGCTATGAGGAAGACATGTACTGGAGGAGGATGGAAGATGAGCAGCATCACTGGGACGATCGTCGTAGAATACCTGATGGAGGATATCCTCATGGTCCTCCAGGCCCTCTTGGATTACTTGGTGTTAGACCAGGAATGCCACCACAGCCACAGGGACCAACTGTGAGTTACTTAAAACTCAACATGTTTGATACCGACTCTTTGTATAACTGTCCTGCATTTGTTTTAAATTGTTTCTTATTGAAGGATCTTTGAGCAAATGTTACATAAATGCTTACTTTAGCAAAGAAGCATTACTATGTAATAGCGCCTAACTTTTGTAACACTTCAACTGTATTTTGTTCTGGCTCATGAGAACAGGTCAAGGCAGTTTAGTAGTTTGCTGCAACCACTTAAATTGCTTGTATATACAGCTATCAGAATGCTATATACAATCCACTTTTCCTCAGAGTGTACAGAGAGACAGATATTACATTTTGCCACTGCTGAGTTCCACGACCTCATTTAGCTGATGCATTGAATAGTAATTTAAGTGCAAAGATCCAGGAGTTCAATTTGCAAAGAATGTAACTCCCTTAGAACAGGGGTCTACAACCTTAAACACTCAAAGAGCCATTTGAACCCATTTCCCACAGAAAAGAAAACACCGGGAGCCAATAATTTAACAAGTGGTGTGACTGGATGGGCGTGGACAACTCGACATCACTCCCTCCCACCCAGTCACATGCTCTCTCCAGCACCTCATCTCTAGCTGGGTCTTTCTGCCCGACAGACTGCAGCAGGAAATGGGTGGCTACTTCCGGCCTTTGTTGGTGCTGGCTGTGCCTCGGTCTCTCGGGGAGACGCATGACCTGCTCTCGATCCCGAGACACTGGCACCATCCGTGTCATGGCTGCTGCTGCTGTTGCCGCCGGGCGAGTGGGGCAGGGTCACATTGTGTCTCTGTGTCATAATGAGCTCCAGGAGGAGGAAGGGACCCCGTCTCCCACATTGTGAAGCATGCTAAATTTCATTGTGCTGCGCAAGGTGCTGCGAAAGCAGCAGGCAGGCCATGGAGGTGGCAACAGCAGCAGCATTGCCTGCTTCTCTCTGCAGCAGAGGGATGTGGCTCCAGAGCCACAGGTTGCCAACCCGTGCTTTAGAATAACCTCTGTCTATATACTTCTAATAAAATCAATAATGTGCCTCATTGTAGTCAAAGTAATTGCTTATACAGTATCAGTAACAGACATGATATTTGCTAGGAATCAATTTGGTTATAATGGTTCATTAATAAAACCTATCAGTTTTGTCTTGTTTCCTTCACTCTATCACAGACATTGAAGAGATGGAGATTCAGAATGCACTGCAGCTTGGCTATCAAACTTTATCTAACTCTGAATTCATCTTTTATGTCAGTGATGTATGTGGATGTGTGTACACACACACACACATGTGCCTTTGAATCAGTGCTGACTCCTGATTTCTGCATGAACTAGTCTTTGCAGTTTTCTTGCCAAGATTTTCCTAGCGCTGAGAAGAGTCAGTGACTGGCCCAAGGTCATCCAGCTGGCTTTTTTCCTAAGGCAGGACTAGAACTCAGTTTCTAGCCCGATGCCAAACTGGGTCTTCCACTCTGAAATCTTATCCTCACAAAATCAATGTATTGTAAATGCATTAAAATGGTGTTAAATCTTGGTTATTTAATAGCATGGTGACTATAATTCATTCCACAACAATAAGCTTAATTGTCTTTAAATTGCTCTTAATTGCTCTATGACTAGTTTACTGACACATAGTTTTGTACAGGCAAAAATATTAAACAGTAATCTTCTGGTAAATTAACAGATTACAATGCATTTGTAAGAAATTGTTTTGTAAAAATGAAGATTGCCAATTTGAAAATGTTTTTGTAGAATGATTGCTATCATATCATGTTTACATCTGAGCTCCTTTGAACTCATTGTTGTCAACCTCTGACAGGTATAGATTCAACTTACAAAACACACTGAACATTTAGTAATAGATTTTTTGTGATGACCCAGGGTGGGATACAAAAGCAACAAAGTCACCAAAACAGGTGAAGTGCATTTAATTCCTTCAACTTGGCTTTAAAGGTCCAATTATCATTGACTGGAGAAAAAACTCCCCCACAAACAGTTGTGAAAAGGAAGAACTTCCATTCAAGCTCAAAATACATATAAATAGAAAAAAAACAACACAAAGAACTGAAAAAATTAATGAGACAAGGCAGGATAAGGGCTTGAAAACATCCACAGATATCGAAAGCCAGAACTTAGATAAGAACTGACAGACTAGAAATATTTTCATGCTTTGCTTCCAGCACTGGCCCATGTCCATTTCGGTTTCACAATGTGGAAGTGGCTTGCTTTTCCTTTGTTACAGATGTTTTTCAGTGTCTTTGTGTTCTTAGACCTTGGATTTCCTTTTGATCTCCTATGCAGTTATCCAAGGCTAATCCTGTTCAGCTTTTCTAGGGTGAGCCATGGTTGGTCGGTGTTGCCACCTAAAGTAAGGCTCTGTTCATAGATGATTTTAATTAGAAGTACAGGCATTTCACAGATAAAATTAGACTGACATAACTAAATTTTCTCCTGCTATAGTTGTTATTACAGTCACTTGAAATGTAGGCTAACGGCTTGAAATAAGTAGAACTAAGCTTGATTTTTCTTTCATTTACACCAAAAATATATCCAAAGAAAAAATAAGCTCTAACTCTTTAATTTTGTTTTTTTTTTTTTTTTTGTTTTAAACTGGAATCTAATTCCAGATATTCAGCCACATTATGGTTTATGTGGAAGACTTACACCAACTATTTTTAAGACTATACAAGCCTTCTTGATCTGTTCATCTGAAGAGCAAGACGATATTTGAAGGGAATAGCAGATATTCAAAAGTAGTAAAGCACAACTATTTGGGAAACTAACTGAACTTAAGAATTAATTTGTCTTTGTAGCCATTACGTCGACCAGACTCCTCTGATGACCGTTATGTGATGACCAAACATGCAGCTATCTATCCAACTGAGGAGGAACTCCAGGCAGTCCAAAAGATAGTTTCTATCACTGAACGTGCTTTGAAACTTGTATCAGATAACATGACTGATAATGAGAAAAACAAGGCAAAGGAAGGAGATGATAAAAAAGAAGGCAATAAAGACAGGTTTGTTTTTCTTAATTGTTCAGTATAATCATTTCTTTTATTTTGAAAGCTACTACCGTGTTTCCCCGAAAATAAGACCTACCCCGAAAGTAAGACCTAGCACTATTTTCTAAACCTGCCCTAATATAAGACCTACCCCGAAAATAAGACCTAGTGTAAATCTCCAGTCCCAGGAAGACTTTTCAGGGAGCAACCGTGCACCTGCGAAACACCCCCCCCTACACACTCACACCCACTATTTGGCACCATAAATATATAAAACCTACCCCAAAAATAAGACCTAGTGTGTTTTTGGGAGCCAAAAAAAATATAAGACAGTGTCTTATTTTCGGGGAAACACGGTATCAGCCATGTTGGACATGCCAGATAATGTGAAACAGAACCATATTTGTGTGAAATCAGAACATCGTTCAGATCTTCTTATTCTGAGCCTATTGTCCTGATTCTTGTTTACTATTAATTCCAAGGCCTGTGCCTAAACATCTTGGTTTCTGTGGTCAGAGTGTAGGTTAGGACTGTTCATTCAGCGACCATTCAAAATTATGACAGCACTGACCAAAGGGGAATTGTGGCTGATCTATGAAGTTTCAGCTGCAGCAGCATCAAGAGCTTTGGTGGCTCAGGCTGTTAAATGCCTGCTCTTAAGATCCAGCTGTCTACAATTACTGTAGGCTCGAATCCCACCAGGCTCAAGGTTGACTCAGCCTTCCATCCTCCCGGGGTAGGTAAATTGAGGACCCAAGATTGTTGGGGGCAATTAGCTGACCTTGTAAAAATGCCGCTTAGTAATAAGCAGGCATATACAATGGAATGAAGGCTATTGCTGAGCACATTGGGTTGTGCTCAAAATTGTAAGCGCCCTGAGTCTTCGGAGAAGGGCGGCATATAAATGTAATTTAAAAAAAAAAAAACTGCACACACATGAGCACAATCCAGATAGAGTGTGCCATGCTTATAGTTACAACCAGTGTTCCCTGCCAGCTTCCCTCAAGCAAAGTCAATGGAGAAACTAGAAGGAAGTTGAAAATTGCACTCGATCTTACTGTTTTTTTACCTGTCCATCTTCCAGAGTGCTTATTTGTAGTATCCCTGATCACCCTGTGGTACCCACACCCACCCCAATCTCCTGAGCACCTATCCACAGCACTCCACACACCCATGCACCCAATTGCCTATCAGCCTTTTTGCCTGAGACTCCTTCCTGTGTGGATGATCTTGGGTGACAAGGGTAACAGATGCTGCCTCCGAAACAATCAGATAGGATTGAGCCACAGTGGCTTAATGGTCAGAGAAGAAATTTAGGAAAGATTTGTCCTAATTGATCAAGCAGTTTAAAATGATGGTGGGAAAGTGTTACCTTCAGACTTACAACATTCTGTTAATGTAACCTTACAATATGGTGAAATTAGCTCAATAGTCATGTTTCCTGTTTGGTTTACCTGGGAAGGCTGACATGCTAAATACTTACAACTTGGTCCTGGGGATTACAACAGCAAGGACCAAGCTGTTGCTAAGCAATGTGATCATGTGACATCATACTTTACAACTCATCACTTAGCAACAGAAATTCCAGCTCCAGTTGCTGTGATAACACAAGGGCTAATGCTAGTGGAACAATTTTTTCTTGGACAAACCACCAGGAAGGACCTCCTTGTCCTTCATCTGCAATTCTCTTCTTGATCAGATAAAAAGTGATCCCAGCAGTGCAGTAGATACTTGCAATCTAAAAACAGTTTGGCATATGTTTCCTTGTTCGATGTTCTTGACTAATGTAGAAGAACAATTCCAAAAATATCTACCTTGTCATTCACCTCTTTATTGATTGACTCCTCTTAGTTCCAAAGTCAAGCTTTTTGCATCCGAAAAATGAGGTATTGTTTCATACAGCATATAGTTAAACTATGGAATTTACTGCCATGCAATAAAATCCAACAATTTGAATAACTTCAAAAGGGAGTTGTTGCTCACATGGGGCTAAATTTCATCAGCATGCCACCTGGAAGCAAAAATATTGTATAATATTTTAAAGCATTAATTGAAAGAAATAATGAATTGAAAGCAAGAAATAATTGACAAATATTTAGAGTGATAACAATTTAAGATGGATTAACTCAATAGGTTATATTTTAAATTATTTTGAAATATTGTTTTAAATTGTATTTTCCTCACCTTTTCAAATGTCCCATTTCTTGGTAAAATATGTTGTATTCGTTATGTATGGTTCTGAATAATATCTTCCATTTTAAGAAACAATGTACATGGGAGTGCTTCTTGTCTATAATGCCTTACATTTGGATTTCAGGCAGTATCAGGCAGACTATTCCTGAAAACAAGGTTTATTTTAAAGTTATTATTTAATGCATTCAGTAATTGATGTCTTTCTGTTTTTTCCTTTCCACATCTCTTAATCTAGCTCACTAATTCTCTGTCATGTCCAGTTTTAGAATGTGGACCTTAACACATCACATAAAATATGATGCAAAAAATGTTGCGTACCCTGATCAAAAATATGATACCTACTGGACTTCTATTGCTATATGAATACTTTCTTAAACTAAGGTGACAATGAAAATCAGTTATACTTTTCTTCTAATGGAAGCTTATTTTTTTTACAGAGCTTTGAAAGGAGTCCTACGAGTAGGAGTATTGGCTAAAGGTTTGCTTCTTCGGGGGGACCGAAATGTCAACCTTGTCTTGCTCTGTGCTGAGAAACCAACTAAAACTTTATTGAGTCGCATTGCTGAAAGTCTACCCAAGCAACTTGCCGTATGTATGGTGTTAACTTTGGTTTGCACTTTTATAAAGGTTGAAGGTTCTGACAGTAAATGAAATCCCTTTCATTTATTTTAAAGCAGGTAAATTAATTATGAGCTAACTTTCAAACAGAAGCTATTATAGCAGAAAAGAGGCTATGTCCAGCAAGATCTGTAGTATTTGTTGGAGTAGAGGGTATGAATAACCTAAAGTTCTGGAAAGTGGCAACTGTAAAGTGTTCTTCAATTTTCTTCCACTCTGCTTTTGAATGAGAAGACATATACTTCGGGAGAGTTTTTTAACCTTGAAGGATCATCTTCTTTCCATTATACTATAAATATATTGGGTCTTAAGAAGACCAATAGCCACTTCTTGCCTAATATCTAATATTTCCTCTCCTTTTTCCTCCATCTTCCCATCTCCAGTGCTACCTTCAACATTCCATAGGTCATGGAAAAAGAGAGGTGCTTTTTTGTAATTTATAATTTAATATCCATAAGTATCTTACTTTGAAGTAATGCTATATACTTGTAAGATTATAAGTACCCAAGTTGAGTATTAAAGGGAATTATTTACACCATATTTTATCAACAATTATATCTACTTAATATGCTTCAGTGTATATATATTTGAAGCAAATGCATGATAAATCTTTAAATAAGTTTAAAATATAAGTTTGTGTTATTGCTTTAAAATTGGAGGAGAGGCCACGATTAAAAAACAAAAAAACCATGTGCATTATTTATAGTGCAATTAATATGTTTTCTTTGAAGATAGGAAGCAAAACATTTCTGTCTTTAGGGAATCATGTGGAGCTCATCTTTATTCTGGTGGATTATTACCTTTGCAATGGATTGACTTTATTACATTGAATAGAAATTAGAACAAATTGTGTCAGTCCAAAAGGGAGAGTATGCTAATAAGCTGTAATGAGAAAGCAGAAATTTTAAACAATTGAACACATGTATTAACAATGTCGGCGTTTTTAGTCAAGCTAGAGGTAGTTCTTGTTAACTGAACATTTTGTTAAATATGGGTGTGATGGTGCAGTACTTATGAATGGTCCTTAGTTCTGGCTGTCACACCACACCTCACGTGATTGCCATGGTGGCCTAATGGTTAGAATGCAATATTGCAAGCTAATTCTGCCAACAGCCAGCAGTTCGATTCTCACCGGCTCAAGGTTGACTCAGCCTTCCATCCTTCCGAAGCCAGTAAAATGAGGCTGTTGGGGGCAGTAGGCTGACTCTGTAAACTGCTTAGACAGGGCTGTAAAGCACTGTGAAGAGGTATATAAGTGTAAGTGCTATTGCTATTGCAATTTGCATGCTTGGTAACCAGCCACATTTACAAAGATTGCAGTATCCCACTGTCATCACCATTTGCAGATTTTCGTTTCAGCTTTCCACGAGGAAAGTCAACAGGGAAGCTGGCAGGGAAGATCATAAGTTGATCGGGCAAATCTCCCCCTTCCAGCAGCAGCCACCCGAGGCCAATAACACTCGTGTGCACACTGCAGCCACTCACACTCACTCACCTTCCCCCACCTGCCAGCAGCCATCTCTGGGGCCTGAAATTACTTGCATGTACTTCTGACCACATGCATATACAGCAGCAGCTACCTCTGATCCTGAAAATTCTCCATTGTGGTGGAGATAGCATTCAGGATTGGGTGATCAATCTCTCCCTGTGATTGGACTGAGCCTGTCAAAAACTTTGATGACACTCCCTCTGCTGCTAGGGTCCTCCCCAGAAATTGACTCAGTCAGCTTGCTGGACGACGTATTAATTTCTTCTCCGAGCAAATTTAACAAATCCTTTCAAATTGATTGGAAAAATAGGAATAAAAACACCAATCCTGAATTCTATTGCAAGCCAGAACTGGTCTACCGCTTTGACAGCTGTCAAACTGCAGCGTGGCTGGGGCTCTGCCTTGGACGTTGGATCGGCTGAGGGCCAACCTACAAGGTACTAAGGTTCTGGTTGTGGGAGGAGTTTGAATACCATCCTCATCTCCTTCCCGCACTTTGGCTTGGGAGGCTCCCAGTGGTTTCGGCCGTTGGAGATGCTGAGATTAACCGCGGCAGCCTTTAGAGGGGCAGAAGACCTGCAACGAAGAGTGAAAGTAGGTTCAGGAAAGTGAAAGGCTGCAGCATGATTGGGGTGACTCCAGAGTAAGATCGTTGGAGTCGGAGATGGCAGAATCACAAAAGACTAGCCGCGATGTCAGGAGAGTGGAGGGGGCGGCTCGACGGCCGTCACACTCTCTAAGCCCAGCAGCCCCAGAACAGATGACTTCATTTTACAAGCCCCAAGCCAAAGGACAAGGCTGCAGGAACCCGAAAGGGCTCCAAGGCAGCAGAGAGGGACGAGCGTCGCAGGGACAAGGCGCTGGATAAAGTGTGGGCTCAAGGGAAAGAGCAAAATGAGGAGGAAATGGCGCCCTGCATAATTTCCCGCCCAAATGAGGAACGGCCATTATCTAGAGGAGAGAGGCAGCTGCAAACTGACAGGACTGCAGTAGCAGAAGCGGCCATAGGGGGAGCTGAAGAGCAGGAATCTATTGAGGCTTCTGAGATCAGAAACTTTTTCTCTATCTGCCCAGCAACAGAGCATTTACTCCCATGTCAGCTGGGATCAGACCAGTTAGGGCACAGGAACCTGAGTTCCAGGTTAATATGCAGGCTATGTTAAATGAGGCAGTAAGGCAAGGAGTGTCAGCTGTCTTGAGACAGACTAGAGGTTCTCCCTCAGAGGTTTCTACTTCCTCATCCAGGCGCAGTAGGAGACACAGGTCTCCTTACGATGATCTTTCCCTGCATACAGAATCAAGTGCGTATATTCCTGCTGTAAGCTCCCACTCCGTCACATCTGACAGTGGCCAGCTGATGGACAGGAACTATTCCAATGATGAGGGCCTCAACGAGGCTGACCAAGGCTCTATCCCTGGCTTGTTCCAACCTGCCATCTTTAGATCTCTTTAAGGCCAAAAAGGCCACAGGGCGAGGCTTAATCCCTGAACCACAGGAGCCTGCAGACCCCTCTGAAGACCCCAATGACCCATTGTTTTCTGAGAAAACAGTCACAACAGATGTCATCCCTGCGCCAAAGATGTTCACCACAGTCATCCAAAGACAGAGGTCATCCCTCGGGTCTGGTCCAAGCCCTTCCTCCCTAGACAAGAAATTGTTTAATGTAAGAGGTGATCTTTCCAAGGCCCTGGAACTGCCTGATGTCAACGCCCCAGTTGCGGCCCTGCAAGCCAACACAGACATCCCTGGGGAGCCTGAGGACTCACTGAAGGCTGAGGACAAGAAGGCTGAGCAAACATTGCAAAGAACACACCTGTAAGCAGCATGGGTAGTGAAAGCTTCCACAGCCGCATCTTTCTTCAACAGGGCCTCTCTCATCTGGCTCCAGGAGCTACAGGAGAGAATTCCACTGGACAATGTCAGATCACACCTGCATATGAACAAACTATTGGTAGCAGTAGAATTTTCAGGTGATGCCACACTGAGTGCTGCCAGATTTGCATCCAGGGCAATAGGGGGAACAGTGACCCCTCGTCACTTGCTCTGCCTAAAGCAGTGGCAGGCTGATATGAGACACAAGTGGAGGTTGGCCACGGTCCCATTTAAAGGATAAATTGTTTGGAGAGGCTCTGGACAAGGTCCTAGTGGACTCCAAGGACAAAGGGAAGGTTTTGCCGTCCAAGTCCAGAAAAAGTGATTATAGACCAAATCCCTGTGCCAGACGCTCCTATTATAGGACCCCTGAAACAGGAGGGGGATTCCCCAGACCCCAGAGGTCTTTCACCCCCAGGCAGGAACAAAGACAGGACAGGACAGGTAGAAATCGTCCTTTTAACAATAAACGGCCCTTTCGAGGGGCTGGGGGTCGTCCCTTCCGATGCCCCAGATAAAAGGGAGACCAACCCTCCCATTGGGGGACATCTGGCCTTGTTTTCCAGGCATTGGGAGGAAGTAATCACTGACAGCTGGGTCCTGGAGACAGTACGCTCTGGACTGTCTATAGAATTCCTCTCTATGCCCCCAAGGTTTTTCATTTGTTGCCCTATCTCTAGGAATGCAGAGCGAAGGAACCTTATGGAAACAGCTATTCAGCACCTGCTGGAGATTCAGGCTATTCAGCCGGTACCTGAGGGTCAACAAGGCATGGGATTCTATTCCATATTGTTCGTAATCCCAAAAGCCTCGGGGGGGTGGAGGGCAATTCTGGATTTGAAGCCCTTAACCGGGTGAAATACAGGAGGTTCAAGATGCATTCACTCCAGTCTATCCTGGAGGGAATTAGGGAGGGAGACTTCCTGACCTCCATTGATTTAACGGAGGCCTATCTCCATGTCCCTATTATCCCTGCTCATCGACAATTCCTCAGGTTCTGCTACAATGGGAGGCACTAACAATACAGGGCCTTGCCCTTTGGACTTTCCTCAGCCCCCAGATCATTCACTAAGCTGTTGGCAGCCCTGGCAGCCCACCTTAGGGCTATACCAGTTAGGGTCCAGTGTTATCTCGATGACATACTGGTCCAGTCATCCCTCCCATCTAGAGCTGTAGAGGATTTAGAGACCACCATTCAGGTGCTCCAAGAGTATGGCTTCTCTGTCAATGAGGCCAAAAGCCACTTCACTCCCACCAATACCTTACTCCATCTGGGAGCTGTAATAGATACTAGTTCCTGCAAGGTGTCCTTATCCCAAGAACGTCAGGAGGGTATCAGGGAGTTAATTGGACAAGTGAGATTTAAACCTAGAGTATCCCTGGCTACGCTTTCTAAGCTCCTGGGAAAAAAAAAAAAAATGATATTATGCATTAATATAGTGCCCTGGGCTAGACTGCATGCCAGGTCACTCCAATGGTTCCTTCTACCTCATCAGAAGACAGGTAGGAGTTGTTCCCTCTTACAGGTCAGATTAACTCCATTGGTCCTTAAATCTTTAAGATGGTGGTCATCTGAGGCGCTTTCCATGGGACTACTATTAAAGGAACTGGACAGGTTAGTGCTGACCACAGATGCCAGTCTTCATGGCTGGGGTGCCCACATTCAATCCTTCAAGGACAATGGTCACAGACAGATTTGGACCATAATATCAATTGGCTAGAGCTTCAGGCGGTCCATCTGGTCCTGAGACAATTAGAGGACATGGTCTCAAGTAAGGACATCCTAATCTTGACTGACAATGTGTCTACCAAGGCACACATTAACCGCCAAGGGGGGACTCATTCAGGGCCTCTGATGCTGGAGACAGAGCAGCTCTGTTTATGGGCAGAGAGACATGAGGTATCGATCAGAGCTGAGCACATTGCAGGCGTGGCCAATGTTGAGGCTGACTGGCTTAGCAGGGCCACCATGGACCATGCAGAGTGGCGTTTGCATCCTGATTTGTGTCAGGAGCTGTCGGAGCACTTTGGATGCCCAGCAGTGGATCTCTTCTCTTCCCAGGACAACACGCAACTCCTGAGATTCTATTCCAGGTTTGCGTTTCTGGGGGCAGAGGGAACGAACGCCTTACGCAGCCTTGGCCACGGGAGCTCCTGTATGCCTTTCCTCCTCTGCCCCTGATCCCGAGGGTCATCCAGAAACTGTTGGTGGAAAGAGCAGAGCTTTTCCTTGTAGCCCCTCATTGGCCCAGGAGGCCATGGTTTGCAGACTTAGTAAACCTTTCCATTTCCAGACCTTGGAGGATACCGGAGGACAGAGTGTCACTCAGCCAGGGGCCAATCTTGCATCCAGAGCCCCAGTGGCTTCACTTGGCCGCCTGGAGATTGAGCGGAGATCTCTGATCCAGGGCAATTATTCCTCCAGAGTAATACGAACTATCCAGGCCTCCAGGAGACCCTCCACCAACCACATCTACGATGCAACCTGGAAAGCTTTCAGCGCATGGTGGTGTAAGTATGACATTGTCCCTTCTGGGGCCTCGATTGCTCAGGTGCTGGGCTTCCTCCAAGAGGGCCTGGACAAGGGGCTTTCACCTAACACTCTGCAGAGGCACGTTGCAGCCTTGTCCTCTGTCCTATCCTTGGGGGGAGTGGAATCTTTGTCTAGACATCCCACGGTCTGCAGGTTTCTGAAGGGGGCTACAAACCTGAGGCTTCCAGTGGTTCATCGATATCCAACATGGGACCTCTCGCTGACTGAGGCCCCATTTGAACCACTGAGGTCAATTCCCTTGCAGTTTTTGTCTTGTAAGGTAGCCTTTCTGATAGCGATCACCTCTGCCAGAAGGATTTCGGACCTGGCAGCCTTGTCTGTCAGGAAAGACCTTGGTGTGTTTCACACCAATCAAGTGGTGTTAAGACTAGACTCTTCGTTCATGCCAAAGGTGAACTCGTGGTTCCACAGATCCCAAGAACTAATTTTACCTGACTTTTGTCTGCATCCTGTGCATGCGTTAGAAAGAGGAGGGCATACTCTGGACGTTCGGAGGGCATTGAGGATTTACATCAGGAGGACATCGTCCTTCAGGAGGTCTGAATCCCTCTTTGTTTCCTTTCAACCTTCCACGGGCTGCAAGGTTACTCCAAGGACTGTGGGGAGATGGATAAGACTTTGCATATCCAAGGCCTACCAAACACAGGGACTTGCAGTTCCTCCAAGGATAACAGCGCACTCAACAAGAAGCACGGCAACATCGATGGCGTGGGCTACCCAGGCCTCTCTGGAGGAGGTTTCCAGGGCGGCTACCTGGGCCTCTCCTTCTCTGTTCATCAGACACTATAAGCTGGACTCACTTGCTGAGGCAGCTTTTGGACAGAGGGTTCTGCAAAAGGTCCATTCTGTATAGGGGACTCGGACCGCACTAGGCCCACCCATAGGACAGCCGGCTTTGGTATGTCCCAATCCTGAATGCTATCTCCACCACAATGGAGAAGGGTCGTTGGTCCTAACCTGATCCGACCTTTCTCTTTGTGTGGAGACAGCATTCAGTCCCACCCTTTCGTGGTGCGTTCCGAATGTAATGGTGTGTATTATACTTACAGGAGAACACGTCAATCTGTCACTATTCCTTCGCCAATTTCTGGGGAGGACCCTAGCAGCAGAGGGAGTGTCATCAAAGTTTTTGATAGACTCAGTCCAATCACAGGCAGAGACTGATCACCCAATCCTGAATGCTATCTCCACACAAAGAGAAAGGTCGGATCAGGTTAGGACCAACGACCCTTCTCACATGCACCACTTACTTGCCTCTTGGCCTACTTGGGACTTCCAACTTCCTGCTGACTTCCTTACTGCCTTTAGTTGTTTGAAGCTGGCAAGAAATTGCAAGGAGGTACTTAGGACAAGCCATTGTCATTTAATGACGGTAATAAGAACTGCCAGGATTGCAGCCACTAAGCAATGCAGTCATGTGACATCATGCTTTACTACTATATATCCTAACAATGAAAATTGCAGTCCCAGTTACTGTCATTAAGCAAAGACTACATATAAATACACACACACATACATACATACATACATACATACATACATATATACATACATACATACATACATACATACAATTGAATCTCTGATACTTTTCTTCTGAACAAAAAAAAATGGTAATGTTTATTTCTAAAGGCTAAGGAATGCTGGCTGGTGGGACTGGGGGGAGGGCTTTTTCTGCCCACCCTGTGAAATGTCATGCTGCTTTAGATTAAATTAGTTGACCTTTTGCAAGGCCCCCAAAATTTGGTTTTGTGCTGTGGTCTGGAACCTCACTCAGAAGCATGATGGAGTCCGTCTCTTGACTTTTTTTATGGTTATGAAGTTCAGCTGCCCTGTGTTTTTATTTTATATTATGTATTCTGTTTGTTTTTATGTATTTTCTTATTTGTCCAATCACATATGTGAGGTGGGTGGCTATATAAATTAAATATATGAGAGATTGTTGGGAGCCTGGAAAAGGAATGGAGAAGAGAATCAATGTAAACAATCATGAAATAACAGGCAAGACATTTAACAGCTTGTCGTAAATAGCAGTTTAGCCCAAAGTGGAAAGGAAGCTGAGAAAATCTCATTAGAGTTTCCAAAATTTAATTTCCCCAGGCTAGCATAAAATATACAGTACCTTACTGAAATCTGTATAATTCTTGCTTCCTTGATCTTGCTCAGTTGTATGGGCTTGACTGTAGTAAATGGGTGGGTGGGTGAGTGGATGGATGGATGGAAGGAACATTGCAATCAAATACAACAAACTATCCTCTTCCAACTGGGTGCTCTCCAAGTATTTCCTGATTGCAATTCCCAGATATATCAATAGGTTGGGTACCGTTTTGTACATCACAGGTACTTGGATCCTATACAGAACTTAGGGTTCAAGTCAGTGAATTCTAGTGCAGTTGAAGCCATAGAACAGTCTCGGTGGGGGGAGGGGTATTATTTTTTAAACACATTTATGTGGCTGCCTAACTCATACATGGTGACTCTGGGTCGCTTCAAAATTAATTGCTAATTACTGTATCAACAGTACAAAACTCAATAAATCTTTCTCACTCATGTGTGCTGTGTATGTCATATATAGAATATGATATAAAATAACTTCCCTAAGCACTGAATTTTCCAGCTGTCCATTGTGTTTTTATTTTATGTTAGATTATTATTTATAAGACTATTACATTCAGATGATACGAGTCTGAGGGGCACCCAACATAAAATCAAGCAATAAATCAAAAAAGAGGGGGGAAACAGTACTTCTCTAATTTATGAAAAAGTTTTAATGTTTTTCCTTCCTGTAGGTAATCAGCCCTGAGAAATATGAAATAAAATGTGCTGTACAAGAAGCAGCAATCATTTTGAATTCATGCGTGGAACCAAAAATGCAAGTGACGATAACTTTGACATCACCAGTGATTCGGGAAGAGAACATGAGGGATGGAGGTTCGAAATCTGTTAAAAGATTTTCAGTTTTAATTAATACTATTCTAAGATTGCAAGTCCTGGAAGGCAACATGCTGGCATGTGATACACATTCAATTCAGTTATGGGCAACTTTTGCAAGAGTGTATTTTTGAAAATACCTTCATTCTTATTTTATTTATTGTAATTAACAACCTCAGATTTCTGGAAAAGGTTATTTTTATTTTTTTTTATTTTTTTTTAATTTCACTGGAAAAATCTTCAGAAAATAAACATTTTCATTGCAAGCATTACAAGCCCAACATGAAGAAATGTTCTTCTGTAAAAAGAAATTGCATTAGAAATCAAAGTGTGCCTCTGACTTTAAATCAGTCTTATTATTTAATATATGGATTGCTGTATTTAATGTCTAATTGCATAGTTTATTTTTAATTTAAAAACACTTATGACTTTGCTTGGAGCAAGGTGTGTATTTTTTTCCAGTTTTTTGAGGTTGATTTTTGACCTAGAGAGTCATTTATGGAGCTCCTGGTGTTGATCAGTGTGTTTTAACCGAACAGTACACATGCAGTGTGTTTATAGTATAAAGAGGTACCTGAGATCAGATAAAGTGGATACTGGAGCTTTGAAAAGCAGTATGGATTTATAATCTCTGTAGTCCTACTGTGCCAGCAGCGTTGCTTTAGGGTCACTTCTGTTATCCTTTGAAAGCTACAGATGTTTTAAAGCCAGCAAGCATGATAATTTAATGTCTGCAATGTGTTGGCTCTATATTGGGTCAGATAAAGTGAACTTTATTTTCTTTTTCTAACATCTGCAAAACAAGCATTTTCACAGAGTTAAATTATTGTCTAGGAATGTATAAAACATTAAAAAAAAGTTACATTGTTGACTGTTAAAATTCTTGGTAGGGGCCAGAGATAGGTTGCATATGTGCAGCCAGGGAATGAATTCATAGCATTACGCTTTTTAAAAGTATAATTTAAGAAAACTTTATCCAAAAGCTTCTTTGAAAACATTAGTGTACATTTGCATTGAAGGCTTTATATGCAATAGAGACATTACATGCAAAGAAAAAAAAAGTTTGCCTAATTGCCATGAGTTGAATTTTTCATAGTTACATGCAAATGTAATCATACGTGGCATATAAAGATTACCATCCAAAATATTGTTTATGAAAATACACCACATTTTTGTTCTTTTTCACTAGAGCACTTGAATTCTGCACACATTGCTCTCTGTCTCAAAAGAAAACAAAGCTCTATTTTTATCTGATCCAGATTTGAATTACAGTTGCTATTCTAAGTTTAATTCACTTGCTAAATATTACCTTGAAGAAAGAAAAGCTTTTATTTTGAATAATTTCCTCAAGACACTGAGCAGCTTTAAACAAATACGCAAAAAAGTTTGAGATGTTTAAATGATGATGCTTAAAAGCAGATTTGCAATAAACAAGAGTCTGTAAAGATTGTTGCTTATTTGTTGCAAAATATTTTTTTTTTACTCCAGCTAATGCTCGGTGTCTTAAAAAGGTTGATGGAATTTAGCTGGCTTTGGGAGTTGAATTCAGGTGACAAGGAAGGCTTTGTTGGAAGAGTCCAATATTTCCTTTAATGTATTCTTGTTTGATAAATGATATCTTTAATCCTGTGTGGTCCTATTCAGTTACAAACTGAAGAGGGAGATGAAAGAAGGAGAAGGTAACACAAAACTGTTAACTGTTAATTTTGCTTTGCAGTTTTGTGCATTCAACAGTAAATTTTATTGAATTTATTCTGGATATAATACTAAAAATGCTCGAAACAGCTGTGGAATGTGTTTCTTCAGCAAAATATTTCTGTTTTTATGTTTGTTTTTTTATCCTTAGCTTTGTTAGTCCCCATCCAAAGCCTTCTAGCAGAGACAATTGAATCCTGTCAGGGATTGATACCAAGACATCGGAAGGATTTTTGACCAAGGTTTTTAAAGCTCAGTGTCACACCTGCCATATTTGAACAATGAGGGTGTCTGGTTGCATAGTCCTAGCATTTACTGTTACTTTTGTGTTGGTTTTTTTTTCTTCTTCTTGTCCTTGTCTTTCTCTCTGGAATTACGCAGTGTTCACACTAGTGTTGAAATAGTTGACTGGGTAATACTTAATACATACCTGGAATTGAAAGAGCATGACCTACCTGTTAACATTTTAATAATAAAATAGTGTGGACACAGCATGTCTTACTGAAGATTAACCCCTTATATACAGAATACAGAAAAGCAATCACTTTAAAAATGATGGCTAATGTTTAATTCATTGATTAAGGACTAGAATTTAAGGGGTTAATCCATTTGGAATCTTAAAACAGATGCAAAAATCCACGTATAGGAAAGCTGTTTTTATGGATATCCAGCCTAGATGTCTTCCCAATTTCTATAGCTGCTTTGGCATCTTCTGATGACTCCAAGTTTCAGAGTTGATTTATGGATGGATATTATTTATCTTACACTGAGGTCAATAGCAAGATGCTGACTAATTTTAATAGAGCCTTATCACATATCTTCTTACTCATAAATTATATATGGTTATTAATAAACATTATTTGTACTTATTTACATAAAGTGTTGAAATGCTAGTGTTCATTTTTAAATATTTAAGAATAATTATTTAAGACTTCAGCAATAAAGTAACTGAAGTCATAAGTACAAGCTGTATAAAGTAGAATAAACTGCCTACATTGACAATATTCATTGCTATAAATCTTAAAAATACTTTACCAAATAATAATGACTTTGGCCTCAGCTAATTCTTTTATCTTTACATTTCTTTCGCCTTTCACTTGACAGTATCTATCATCTTAATGCCTTCTTTCACTTGCTTTTAAATCTCCAGTTAGTAGATATCAATCTTCACTTGTATAGGGATAGCCAGTAAAAGGCAGAATATAAACCCAGTAAATCCCATGGGAAAATATTCATGAGGATTTCCACAGACATACCATTCTCTATAAAACTGAAATATTCTGTACCTAGATCAAGTATGACATAATTTCAAGCTTGATATTTTCTCTTGACCTGTTTCTCTTCATGTCTTCATTGATGATGACTGTCAAGCCTAATCTGTTAATTCCTTGGCTTTACATTCTTTCCTTGGTGTGTTTTTTGAGTGTTTGATTTGCTGTTACTGGTATGTTTGCTTACATCAGGTTACATTTTAATGTTCAGTTGTGTCTTGTGGCACATTAAATGTTTATTGTAACAGCAAGCTCACTTCGGCAAAAATCAAAATCTGTCACTAAGTTGTAGTTTCAAAATCTCAGTTACTTAAAATCGATATAAAATTATACCTGCCACCTGTTTAGACACAATTGGCAAAATCATTTTAAGGTTTTGAATAGGTACAGTGTTTTTCTTTCTATAGAATTTTTGGTCTTCATGGTTTCGGGTTTTTCCCACCTTTTTCTTCTCTTAAATCTTTCTAGTTTTCTCTTGGTATCTTTCTAGATGAAATTGGGATGGATATATATGGCATACACTTTCATACTATAACACCAAAACAGAGTAAGAAATATGAAAATGTACAGATGCCTGGCTTAAATGTTTGTACAGTACTTCACATTTCTTTCAACTCCATAAAATTAAATAGCCTTGATCTATAAATACACTTCGTCCTTACATTCATGTGAGATATTGTTGTACCTTCAGAGTACTTGAGAATTTCACTTTTAACTGGGACTATGTTTCAAGATAACATGTGGTCATTTTAAGTTGTCTCAACAAACACAGGGCACAATTCACTGGGAAAGTTTCCTGCACAAGTTTCATTAAAATGAATGGGAAATCTGTACAAATGCCCATTCAGTTCAATGAAGCCTGCACAGGAGAATTTCCAGATCGATTTTGCTCACAGTTTGTTGTAACTTTTACTTCATTCAAGTGGATTTTTGTGTTCCTTCTGTCTTGTGTTTCCCGTGCTGGTGCACTGTGTCCAACCATTCTTCCTTCAACATGCTAATTTTAGGGGGAAATCATTTTCCCAGTAGATATTCCTCACCAGTAGATGAGTGTAAAAAGATAAGATTGAGAGCTAACTTTTTGTTACGCTCTTGACCATTTTTCATATTGGACTAAATGATACACAGTTTAAGGAAGATTGCTGATGATATATACACATTGGAGACAGGGATTTCAAAATAAATGGCATGTGTGACATGGAAGCTATTTTAAGGAACTGTCTTGCTCACCTGGTCAAACACCCATTCCTCACTGCATTTTGCCAATTCAATCCATTTTAGATGTAACTTCGGGTATGGTGAAAGACCCACCGGACGTCTTGGACAGGCAAAAATGCCTTGACGCTCTGGCTGCTCTACGCCACGCTAAGTGGTTCCAGGTTCGGAACATCATTTTACTTTCTTCTTGTAGCCTTATGAGAGAGAGTAGTAGTTCAGTTGTTCAGTTGGATGTTAAACTACACCAAAAAGGGGGAGGAAAAATCCAGGTTGCCCATAATGAATATATGTACACCTATATAAAATTAAATGGCTAGACGGGGGAAGGGAATCATCTTGAAGATTTGTACAGAAGAACTGTTTGTTCAGTTCTTACCAATTTGATGTCAACTTGTTTTTCTGACCAGATAGCGAGGTTGAATATTTGGCTCGCTCTGGGGGAATTGTATGTTTGGTATCTGTTATGTATTCCATAAGGCTGCAGAGTAACTTTGCTTTAAATAACAGAATGTGTGTTTAAAGCTTTGTGTTTTAGGTGTAAGACTTTTACTTTTTTATTTTTTTAAGCTCATTAAGTGTAGGGAATGAAAGGTAAGAAACTATTTGGTTCTGTGACTTTGCGCTTCAGCAAAGGCACAAGCAAGAAACCAAACAGATTCCCACAGCCTTTCATTCTCTCTACTTGTTAGCTCTTTACTTTTTGTATTTCTATTATAGGAAGGTAATTGTATTTGCTGTTACAAATAGATCCTAAGTCAAAGTGTGCAGGAATTCAAGGCATATTAGACTTGTAATATAACCTGTGCACCTTGACTTGTTAAGCTACTAACCATGGCCTAAAATGCTTCTGTAAATGGCAGCTCCTGAAATGTCTCCAAGTGACTTATTTATTTTCTGTGTTTGAGCTTCCATTGAGCAGTGGCATTTTAGCTTTTCTAAGAGGCCTCTTTTTTTCTATTGGTGCTGGGGTTGATTAACTTGATTTTGTATTGCTCTCAAGGCTAGAGCTAATGGTCTGCAGTCCTGTGTCATTATCATTCGTATTCTTCGTGATCTCTGTCAGCGAGTGCCAACTTGGTCTGACTTTCCAAGCTGGGTAAGTAGTGTTTTAAAGCCAAGAGCATGTTATCACAAGTTACGTATCATATTTGCATTGGTATATTTCCTTTCAGAGGCATTATTCAGTCAGTTTCTCAGACCTTGTTGATTTCAGTCAGAAGCTACATTACAATAGACCCTTGATTTTATAGACCTTGATTTAGTGGGCTTTGGATAAAACAAACAAAACTTAATTTCCAGCAATACAGACTTTGCCAAAAGCAAGATAAGTTCATTGTATGGCAGATAATTTGAACGATGTCTTTACTTTTTATGTTCGTTACATGAACATACATGGCTTGTTACAAGAGTATATATGACTCTATGCACATATAAAATTCCATTGCTATTTAACAGACATTCAACTCTTTAACACAGAGACACTGCTTTCCTCAGAAGGCTATTAAAATGAAGATTCATTATCTATTATGTTGACTACTTTGATAGCATACATAGAACAGGATGATCATGGATGGCTAAAATGAAATATTTTAGAGAATAAAATCTTAGAGTAAAAGATTTCTAGTAATAGGAAACTTTTCAATAAAGATAAGATAAAGCCACAAGTGAGTGACAAATTACCATGGGTCTTTTGGTATCAAGTCAAATCTCTTTTGAGCAATAGAAATATTAGATCTTCAGTAACAGCAATATCAAGAATTTAACATTTCACTATTTAGAACAACCAAAAGCAACTATCTCGGACATGTGTAGGCTATATTGCAATTAGATAGAAGATCCACCACCTTGGAATACTGATTTTAGTAATCTCATACAAGAGATGATTTGGTAGATATTGTGGAAGTTGGCTTCAGTATATGACTTCATTAGATTGGCACACGCATATTAAAATTATTCTTCCAAATATTGGAGAGATCATAAAAAGGGTTATTTCTGATTTGTGGTGGTGATCATGTGATAAAGCTATATCCTTTTGAGGTAAGATTTTGTGGAGATAGTTAACATAAAGAATTGAATGCTCCCCAAAGTTAGTTTAGTGCATTTATTTACAGGATCAAACCTTAAGCTTAAAAATAAAAAATACGTCTAATTTTAGCAGCCAAAATAATAATTGCACAATATTGGAAAACTCTAGATAACATAACATTTAAGCTGTAGATTAACAAGGTCTCTTCAACTGCCACACTAAAGAGAAAAAAAAAACTGAAAAAATAGAAAAAGTTAAAATAATAAGACATCAGAAGGAGGAACCACAATTTTATTAAGTTTGGATGGATTTTATAATTTATCTCAATAGTAATACAGTATAATACAGTATATTTTACATATAGTAATTTTGTAAAATATGGTTTCTCTATTTACGTTGTAAGTTCTTTTTTATATTTGCTACATTTTTTCTTTCCTGCGTATCTTGGATTATTACCTGATACTATTTATTTTTTATAGCTCAGTAAAACAATAAATACAAAAACTATCTGTTATTTCACAGCAAAATGAAATATTTCTAAATAAGGAAAAGCCCATTCGATATTTTAACATCTATTTATTGCAAACTGTATATTTTAGATGGTAATGCTGGGAAAGGTAGGGGAAAGGTAGAATTAGTAAAAACAAAAATAAAATGTAATCTTCCTCCATACTGACATAAATATGACAGTATAATTGGTTACAGGAAAGTGAAAGTTTTCTTTATGATAAGACTGTCTGAAACGGAAAGTTATGGGCAGGTATTGGGTGGGGAGATGGGGTTCAGGGATACTGTGGGCAGGCACAGGCAGGTGAAAAATCAGGGAGCAACTTCCAACCTCCTATCAGCTTTCCCATTGATTTTGCTTGTGGGGAGTCAACAGGAAATGTTGGAAATCTGCAATCACGTAACAATGGTCCACTGCGACATCATAATTGTGAGCCAGGTACTGATATCCCAGATCATGATCACAGGAACACTGTATTGGTTAGAACTCTTAAGGATCAGTTGAAAGTCTTCTTCATTCAACATCATTGTAACTTTGAATGGTCACTGAATGATTGGTTATAACTCAAGGACTACCTGATTTCAATTTGTAAAATGTCTTCCTCGTTGTTTTCCAAGAAGATCCTTTTTCTGGTAGCAGTTGCATTATCTAAGAGTATTTTAGAACTGTTAGTTCCATTCAGTTAGAGAACACAAATTGGTTTTTTCAGAGGAATACTATAATTCTATGACCCAGGCTCTACTCCATTCAATAGCTAACTCCCTTCTGAAAAAGCATGAATATCTTGCTTGTGCCATAAGACTTACTCATAAAGGGCCCAGCAAGCCTTGCAAGCTAGATTTGTTTCCTGTATTTGGCATTATCTTTGTGGTGATGTAAGACTATGATGTACAAGGCTTTCTTATAAGATGCATCTTATATTACATTCTGCAAGGAAGACAACAGTATTTCCAGCGTTCTTCACAAACCAGCCACTTGAACTTTACCTGCATGAACTAAAAGTTGACATATTCATTTTTGTTGAATAAATTTGTTAGAAGGAGCATGAAAGATAATTCCAGATTCCTAAAATTCAGCCAAAGCATTTTGCTTGTATTCCATTCATAACATATACTGGAACATTAGTTACTAAAAAGTTTAGAATGATAAGTAGAATCATCCAGATACCCTCTCAAACAATAGCAGTGTCTTTCTTTCAGGTGCAGACAACCAGCATCACCAGTGAATAGTCTCAGGCAGAACATACATTGTTAGTTACCTATGTTACAACAACTTCACCAGGCTGACTGCATTCCCTTGTGAACAGTCAGCTGAGGCTTTAGGGAATTCTGGTGGACATGCCGCATTCTGCAGCACAAGGACTCTATGGTCACACACACACCCTCCAGTCTAGCTGGAGATTCCTCCACCTAATATCAGGTCACACCATTACCACTGTTTAGTTTGTTGGTCTCTGACAGAGACTTTCTTTTTACTTACCTTCTCCTAAGCAAGCTTATTGGTATAGTTGTTACCATAGGTTTAGCCATGGATGGAATGTGATCATTGCCTTTCCCAGGGAGTGTAAGACTTTAACCTATTATTAGTGAATTCTGGTGCACTGACCAGAAGGAACTTCCACAGTAATAAGTTTTGCTATGTGATTTAAATGAAAATGTAGGCAGTGGCTTATTTTTGCTTATTTATTTAGGCAATGGAATTATTAGTAGAAAAGGCAATTAGCAGTGCTACTGGACCACAAAGCCCTGGAGATGCATTGAGAAGAGTATTTGAGTGTATATCTTCAGGAATTATCCTAAAAGGCAAGTTGATTGATACCCAAAATCAGTAATTTCTTGATAATTAGTTTTGCTGATTATTAAATTTATACTGCCCTTCTCACTATCCAAAGCAACTCTTTAACATATTCTTTCTTTAGATTTTAGTAAGGATGAAATTATATTTCTGGTATATCCGGTTTCTTGTAGGTGGTCCTGGTCTTCTCGATCCTTGTGAAAAAGATCCTTTTGATACACTGGCTTTAATGACAGATCAACAAAGAGAAGACATTACTTCAAGTGCACAGGTAATTTGAATGTTGTGAATTATGAACATTTTGAAGATATACAAGCCAACAGTATAATTTGAGCTGAAAATCAACTGTTACCCAGTAGTATTTAACACTTCTCTTCAAGTAAATTGAATTTTTTTATATATAACTTGGTAATTTATGTAAGTTTTCTTTGAGTCAGGCTCAATTTGTTTTGATTTGATGGACACTTCCATACAGTTCTCTTGTTAATGGCATCAAAGCATTTGCTACTGCATTCTTTATGTTTTTGTTTAATTTCTTGCCTAGTTTACAGCACCAATATTCCCTAGTTGTCCCATCCATGTGCTATCATTTTATTTATAAATTACTGCTCTTGACTTTTAAAATTGAAGTCACTAATTAAACAATAGATGAGCAAAAATGAAATGTTATGTAGGAAATTTTAGCTGGTAGCTGCTTGCCTCATCATGCATATAACGTAGTTACCAAATACTAAAACACTTACTAGGTCCCCCATGGTGTCCTATTATTCATGTATATTGGGCAATGTCTCTCTCTAGAGCTCAATTCAGAATCTTCTAGAACTTATAGAATCAACTGGCTGGTATCCTGTTTCTCCCACTCACCTCCCCGTGCCTGACAATTAAGTATGACTTCCATTGTGAGCCCCTTTTTTTGAACTACTATAGTATTGGTTGAGCTGATTTTCCTGGGTTTTTTTTCCCCCCTTCTCTCGACTCTTCTCAAAACTTCATCATAACAGGATAAGTTATTCATCATGATCCGTCTTTCAGTCTTATTACTCTCAGAACCCATTTTGCAAATGCTGGCACTGGAGCATAGTAAATGCTTTTTCTGCTTAGATGAAGATCATAGTTGGCTTAGTCAGACACCCACTTCCTGGGAGCAGCTTTTAAAGGTAGCAGTTTCTAAAGCATTTGTGTCCTTTCAGCTTCTTTCACACCTCCATTGCCCATAGAGGATTGGACCCTGCATCACCGTTATAGGCACTGGAAAAAAAATCACTTAATAAGGGTTCAAAGCCTTCTGAGTGGTCAGCCAACCTAATTCCATGCAAGACAAAAAAAAATGGATAAAGGGCTGTCACTTACCTGATTCCAGGTCTCTAATTCTTCTCCATCATGTCCTTCTCCAACCCTGATACCACAAATTCTGTTATTGATGGCCTTTTTATCTCGTATTGCTCAGTTGACCCTAGCTTTTCCTCATATACAGAAATCAATCTCAGAAGAAGAGATCTGAAATAGGCTTGCCTTAAGATCTATTACTCTGTAATACCTTCTTATCTCCCATCATAACTCCCATTTGGACAAAGATCCCTGTCTATGTCTCAGTAATTTAGCCCTGCATTTCCTGAGATGACATGTATCTTGTGAAGTCTCAAATTGTAATGCATGCTATTTCATTCTGTCGTGGGGTTCATGCCAATGTCTCTGAACTTGACAAATGATTTTGTACTATGGTTATCCTGAATATCCTTCACAGGCTTTAGATGTTTTCTATAACAAATTTTCATCCCACTCACATTTTGACTAAAGTATCAAACTTTCAGCTAGAACAGGGGTCTTCAAACTTGACAGCTTTAAGACTTGTGGACTTAAACTCCCAGAATTCCTCCTCCAGCCATGTTAGCTCAGGAATTCTGGGAGTTGAAATCCACAAGTCTTAAAGCTGTCAAGTTTGAAGACCCTTGAGCTAGAAGAACTTTGACATCTCGTATCAAGATGTTTTAGCCAGATGTTGGCATTGTTTAGCAAATTTACAGACATCAGCCTGAAGGCTCCAAATGACCACCATTCAACTCTGATTCTCATCTATACCATACATTTTGGGATCACATGGCTCACTTTTAAGATCTGTGTGATTCCGTAACAGATGATATTTAGGTTTTCTGGAGCATTTTGCAAATTTATCATTTTATGTTCTAGATTAAATTCTTACAATATACCATCATTTCTAAGCATCTCATTTCTTCCTTCTTAGAAAAAATTCTCTTGAGGACTAGATTCCTCTCATTTTTTCTTTATTGCTCTTTTCATAGCTTCTTTAATGTGTCCAGATAGTCACCAGTTAGAGACTATTGCCATCTCAAATATTTTTTGAGGAAACTTTTTATATATATCAATGCTCTCACCATTGATAGATTCATGTCAGCATGGAAAGTTCACATCCAGGACTTCTGCATCGAAGACTCTTGAGTATAAACATAGACATCACAAAATGCCACTTGAGCTTTTCATAGTTTGGAATTCTATGGTAATTGGATACAGCAAAAAGTCTGCATACCAAATTATTCTGTAAAGTAGCAATTTCCAAATGTGTAGAGATGCATAACTTATGTAATCCACAGATGACTGGAGTTCCAGGTACTGAAAAAAATGTGTTAAATAAGAATTTTGCTGCTGGAAATGACATTGAAATTAACCAGCCTCTGTTCTTATGAAGTTGAAATCTGATTTCCTTTTTCCTTCTTTCTGCTACTAGTTTGCACTGAGACTCCTTGCATTCCGTCAGATCCACAAAGTTCTAGGAATGGATCCTTTGCCCCAGATGAACCAGCGTTTCAATATTCACAGCAATCGAAAAAGGAGAAGGGACAGTGACGGAGTTGATGGATTTGAAGCTGAGGGGAAAAAAGACAAGAAAGACTATGATAACTTTTAAGCAAGAAATTTCTGTGTGCATTGTAAACACAACAAGGTGAAAACTAAAGCCATTTGTTGTAAAAAATAATTCTTAATATCTGTTCAAGTACAACTGCCCCCAAAGGTTACAAATACTTTTGTGTGGCATTCACACCATTTTAAAGGATGTGCAGACTTAATTATGATAGAAAAACATTACTAATGAAAACTGTATTTCAATTTTTGGTTTGTTTTAGCCTGCCTCCTTTCTTTAGGTTCTAAAATATAACTCTTGATTTATGTTCTTTATGTTAACTGGTCACTGTGTACTTAAGTTGTAACTGTATTTAATACATTGTTAACGTGTTTCAGTTGCTTTGTGTATTTGCAAATATGTTTAGAATTTGTACTTACCTTTCATACTTGTAAGTTGCTTTGTATTACAAATGGTAAATACAGCTCCTCCTTCAGTTAATATTTTATAGCAGAACACTTTTTTGTAAAGTGGGGCTGCAGGACTGTTTCTCCTTAATGTGAAGCATTAACAATCTCTTATCCTGCTATTTAAGTGCTTTCAATTTAACATTTCTGCCAATTCCATGGCATTTGTCTATCTAGTGATATAATGATGTAATTAAGACAGATTTGTGTTATTCTAATCAGGTTTGTTGTTACACATTAGCAGTATAAAAGCAAAATGTATGCAGTATGAACAGCAATTTTAGCAATTGATTAAAAATGGCATGATTTTGTTTTTTAATAGAATGGCTTTCTAAAAGTATTGTTTTAGGCTTCATGTCTAGAGCTTTGTTCAGTTAACTTTCACATAGCAAGGCCAAAAAATAATTTTCTGAAATATTGCAGAAACTGTAAACAAGAGAACAGTTTTTCCTGTTTGGGTAGAGTTTGGCTAACTATTTTTGGAGAGCTTTATAAGTATGGTAATAATACCATTAGCTCTGAATTAAAGATAATTGTTTGTCATATCCGTGCCTGTGAAAGGGTTCCTTTGCTGTTTTTGTACCAAATTATACAGTGATTTTCATTTAAACCTAAAATTGAAGATAACAGTATCTCACATAAATTGAAGGCTATGCTATAAAGGAAAAATAGCAGAAAATTATTTGCGGCCATAATGTATGCTTACCTCTCCTTCAAACAGCTAAATATTATAGTGGTGTAATTCAGTCTACATCTGCCTGTTGATGTATGCTTTGGTTCACAGATGTGATTTGTTACAACACTACAGTTGAATACACAAATAAAGAGTAAAAATGTACTAAGTGATGTACTATTGATTGTACACTCAGGATAGATATATTAATTTCACTAATTTAGATACAACAATTTAGCAATATTCATAATATTCCTCAAGATGCCCTGAAACATTAATTATATTATAAAATTCTTAACCTTTCAAAATATTAAAATGTTGCTAGGCCTTGAATTGGTGTTTATTTTTAAATTACTTTTATGAAAGATAATGCCTAGTGTAGCATTAAGAGAAAGGACTTTGGAGGAAGAGGTGCCATGTTGCCATGAGCTTTTGGAAGAAAGACAAATTATACTTCTAATAAGATAAATAAAATCATCAGCTGGTATGAATTTCTCACTCACTTATATAAACTTGGGGGGTTACATTTCCAGACACTTTACTGAAACTATCTGGAAAGAATATCTAAAATACTATAAGCGCTAAATGGTTCTTCAGAAACATATCTGGGGATAAGGGGAATCATACTTCCTTGAATGGTGAAATATATTGATTATAATTATATTTTGCATGTTAATATGTAGACAGAATATATTGCACATAAGAGGGCAAAATAAATGATGGTCTTGTGATCTGCATCTGGGCTTTTCAGGGCTGGAACTTCAATTTCTGTTTCTTAAAGGGAAAATTATGTTTAAAACAGTAACTTTGTTCCTAGTATAAAAAAAATCAAAGACTCCAAAAATGAGGAATCTATCAGCAAGACACACATGCAAATAACTTTCTATAAATGAAATTCATTCCTATGAAGGAAGAACTGGCTGCCTGTACAGTACGACTGTCCTTAGGATAGGCTGTTTCAGAGAATGACATTAGTGCAGCATCTCTTTATCAAAACAAATGAAGCCAAATAACAAATTTGCTGGTGTATACATAGCAGCCTTCTAGAGAGTGGGTGGGGGGATGTTCCAAAGGTATTTGGAATCCTGCCCATCTTGTACAAATCCTTCATTTTGTTTTCTATTAATTAAAGATGATGGAGAAGAGGGGAGTTTTCATATCTGTTTTAATTTTTTCATCTTGGTAAAGCTTATGTATAAATTTAGTTCAAGTAAAGCTTATTAGCTTGCATTTCTTTTTTTCCCCTCCAATCCAACTTCACTTTAAGCGAGAAGCTCTTTAGGAACAAAAGTTTTTATTTATGCTTATTCTGGTAATTGAGTCATGGCAACTGGACTTCTTTTCCTGTTGGTTAGAAGCATTTTGCTGCTTATTGTAAACCAACAAGAAAAGGAAGTCGAATTGTCATGATTCAACTTCCAGACAACCCTATAAGGATGACTGAGAATCTTCATTGATACAGGTTGCATAGTATATTTTGATAACAGAAGGGGGAAAAACTTTCTAGCTGGCAGAATTGTGGATATCTAACTGCCTTCTGCACATGGTTGTCAATCCTTCTCTAGGCCACATGTCATTGGACGTATTGGACATTTGCAATTCTTTATTCTCACATTTAGCCATCTTGGTTACAAATTATGGCATTCAAAGTTACAACCACACTTTTAAAAAATTACAACAGGTCCTCATATACACGGGTGTCAGAGCATCTCCAGAGTCACCTGATCAAAATCTGCGTAGCAACCCACTATCCTCAACAGTTGCAGCATCCTGGGGTCATGTGATCACCATTTGTGACTTTCCCAGTTGATTTCTGACAAGAGAAATCTAATGGGGCAACTTAACCTCAGCCTGAGTGATTTGCTTAACAATTGGACACAACTACCCTCTTAACGACCACCTCGCTTAGCAATTAAAATTGTGGTAGTAAGTTAAGGACCGCCTGTGTAAAAATTCAGATAGCCTGCCTCCAAGAAAAATTAAACCAGAACATCTGGGTTTATATGGGTTTAGTATTTAAATACGTATAAGAATGGTTTGGCTGGGTTATAATGAAATAGATTGCTATCTGCTAAAAGAGATGTGGAATAAAGCCTCACACGCATATTTCAGTAGATGGTTCTGGCTAGTGATGTATATATTTAAAAAGGACTAGCCTTGAAGTTTTGAATGTGAAGGTCTAAGAATTAGATTGCAGTTCTATGCAGCCTTGACTGGGAATAAGTTCCACTGAATGAGTGAGACTTCTCAGTAAACACAAATAAGATTAAGCTGCAATTATACATAAACACGGTACAAATTTTTAAAACCTGAATGAGACTTCATTTTCTTCAAAGAACTCAGATAACAGGATTATCAACGTTTTAGAATTTGGTAAATAATGGTGCAAATATTTACTAAATACATATGACTGACTTTATTGATTACTTTTTTTCTTCTGCTTTAAAAAGAAAATACAACACATTCAAGATAGGTGCCTTACAAATCTGTACTGTTTTTATTAGTTTAATTGCTGAAGAAATTAGTTCACATATGGTGCTATAGATCAAAAGCAAATAAATCACTGTATGGCTTAGGGCATCATGTGAATCAGATCTCAAATCTTTTAAAACTTTAAATCTCTTAAATCCCAGTCAGGATAGCCAGTGATTACATGGGTTGTAATCCAGAATATCTGGGAAACACCAGATTTCATCAATGATCCATTATGCAATATTCAAACAGTACTGGAATTGTTTATTTCTACTACAGAACAAACAAAATGTTAGCATGCTTGTTTAACCAAGCAATAACTCAATGTTAAGGACATTGTTCTTAAATTCCAGTGGAATTAGAACACAATTTTTACTTGGATCTAACAATCATATCAGTGAAAACATTTTCTTTTGTTAACAATGGTGTGAACTGGCTGCTATCTAGCTAGAAGCAGCTGTTTCACTGGCCTTGCTGGGTCATTTAATATTTAAGCCATATTGAGAAAGCCTACTGCTTTCTTCCAGGAAATATTGCATTTCTATTAAGCTACCGTTGAGACAGAAAATATGTTACTGGATTTAGAAACCTCAAGCAACCATTTTCCAAGTCCCCAAACTCCAGAATTTTTAAAAAGGGAAACCTTTTTGCACATACATTGATGAATGACTTCAACTATTTTAGGAGTCAGCCCAATAACCCTTTATTCAGACTAAGTTTTATAATTACTATTACCATCAGAGCTATTTGGAAATCAATTGAACCAGAACTCAAAAGCACTACTACTGCCAAGGAATCATAGTTATTTCAAACCCTCTAGAGCTTATTATGCAATAATGAAAAAGCTGCTGGTAAAAACTGTTCTGAATCATTCCATCTAGGCTGTCAGAATTGTTAGGATATTTCCTCCATAGCAGGAAAGCTAAAATTTGCTGCAAGATTTCATTTTTAAGTGAAAAGGGAAAGAGGCAAAAGTAGTGGAATTCATATCCTACCATAGGCCAAAGCGCCATAGTGTTTCTACAAACTCAACCAACTGTGGGTTGTTTGTTAAACCATGGTTAAGACTGGATGTGCACATTAAATTCACTGGGAACTTTGCATGGCCATGGGAGTTTCAGATTCTGAAGAAGCTTCTTGGATTTGAAACATTTTCAAGGAAACAAAGTCCAGTTGTCTTTTGGAAAAGCACCTTTGAGACAACCATGACCTGGATGACTGAGAATCTCCATAGATATTCAGATTCTGAAGAAACTTATAACACTGACACAAAAGCACAAAAAAGCACCCAAAGTGAAATTATAAAATAATAGAACGTTTTACTGTAGTAGTTCTAGTAAGTCTCCCTGGAACTGGTTTTTAGTGAAATAATTTTCATTGTAGTCCAGTCCCAAAGATAAAAATGGTTTCCATGTGTCAGCAGTAAATGAGATGATCACCACTGGTTTAACTCCAGAAGCAAGTATGCTCTGAACCCAGTTTCCAGTACATGGTCCAGTTTTTAGCCCTTTTCATTTCTATTTTGCGAACACAAATGAACTGTAGATGCTTCACTTGTATAAAAGGAACAAAATGGTGCTTTTTCTAGTTTTCTCTCGGGGTTGTAGGCTAAGCAAAAGTGTTAATCCTAATTAGGTCTGATTTGAACTCTCACATAGTTCTAAGCTACAACATGATTTTGTTTTTGGCTTAATGTATTGTATTTTTCTGTGGTTGATGCATCCTAAATTTATGACTTAGTATGATGCACCAGCCTAACTTTGGACTGATACCTGGACCGTTTACTCTCCACCTAGGCACTCTTGACATCAGTGCAACATCTATCACTTTCTTGCCGTGACATTTTTATTCTACCCATTATGAATTTTATGATCTATTATTTATGTTGGTTTACTCGCTAGCGGAGTTACAGGCCTTCAGGACTGCGCCCTTGTCCTTGAATTGGCCTGTGGGGTTATCGACAGCTTACCTCAATGACGGATCCTGGGATCCCGAGAGGTGGCATGACGCAGCCAAGGGGTCAAATTTTAAATTGGCAAAGGGACGACTTTTAAAATTTTTAATTCGCTGTTTTAATGGGTTAGGGAGGAGGGAGGGGGCTCTGCCTTTTTCGGTAGAGTCTGGTTTGTCCGGGCCGGTGGGTGGTCTCATAGCGGAGGGGCGGGGTGAGGGGGCCACGGGGTCCGCATCAAGCAGGGTGGGATTGATAATCCCGAGGGCGATTGGTTATGGCAGGGGTGGACGAGACAGAGGGCCATATCATGTATTGGGAGCGCCCCGCTATTTACGAGTGGTGGTGCGCTCCGACCCTCAGGTCTCTGCCCGCTCCCCTGGGTCTTTGGGCGGTGTGGTCCCTGGGCTTAGGCTGGTGTATGTAAATGCCAGATCCGTAGCTAATAAGGCTCCCCTCCTCTGTGAACTCATTGAGGAGGAGGCTGCGGATCTGGCATGTATTACGGAGACCTGGTTGGGGCCTGAGGGAGGCGTCCCTCTATGTGATCTTTGTCCCCCAGGTTTTCGGGTGTTGCACCGGCCACAAGCCCAGGGAAGGGGTGGAGGAGTAGCGATTGTTATTAGGGAGACTCTGTTTCCAAGGGAGGCCACTGTCCCGCAGATTGGCGGTTGCGAGTCCCTCCTTCTGAGGTTGGGCCCGGGCGGTTGGGCCTGTTGTTGACGTACCTGTCCCCCAGCTGCGTTGCAACGGCCCTTCCCGAGCTGCTGGATGCCCTCTCGGGAGTGGTGGTGGAGTTCCCCAGACTTATCGTTCTGGGGGACTTCAACTTACCCTCCCTGGGGTGGCGTCTGGATTGGCTCGGGAGTTCTTGGCATCCATGACAGCCATGGACCTGACCCAGGTGATTCAGGGGCCCACCCATGAGGGGGAACGCACTCGACCTGGTTTTTATCTCGGGCAGTGGTGTAGTGATCTGGGGGTGGATCTCCAGTTATTCTACCCCTATCATGGACAGATCATTATCTCCTGAGGCTGGTCTTCCAATCTGCTGCTCCTCACTGCTGGGATGAGGAGCCGATACGATGGTTCCGCCCCAGGCGCCTGATGGACCCGGAGAGGTTTCAGACGGCCCTGAGGTTCTTGCCCACCTCCCTTGTCCACAGCCCAGCCGAGACTTTGGTGGCCGCCTGGCAAGAGGCGGCCTCGGCAGCGCTTGACTGGGTTGTTCCCTTGCGGCCTCTCCCTTGTCGGAGACCTCGTTTAGCTCCTTGGTTTTCAGAGGAGCTTCGGAGAATGAAGCGGCAGAGGAGACGCCTAGAGAGCAGGTGGAGGACTAGTCGCTCTGAGTCTGACCATCTCCAGTTAAGAGCCTATATTAGGACTTACCTGGAAGCGATTAGAGCAGCGAGATGTGCTTACTTCTCCGATCTGATCGCGTCTGCAGATGATCGCCCTGCGGCCCTGTTTAGGGTCACTCGCTCCCTCTTGCAATTGAGGGAGGGAGGGGACCCTGCGGGCAGAGCAGAGGATTTTAGTTTACATCTGGCGGATAAGGTCGCTCAGATTCGGGCTGGCTTAGACTCTGACTGGCAGGATGTTGACGATGGAGTGGCGATGAGTCTTGTGGATCCTGTTTGGGTTGAGTTTGACTCTGTCTCCCTGGATGAAGTGGACAGGATCATGTGGAGGCTGTCCTCCACCACGTGTTTATTGGACCCGTGTCCTTCCTGGCTGGTTTATGCCTCCAGGAGTGTTACACGCGGTTGGCTCCAGGCAGTTATCAACGCTTCCTTGAGTGAAGGGGTTTTTCCTGCCGCCCTGAAAGAGGCGGTGGTGAGACCCCTCCTTAAGAAGCCTGCTCTGGACCCAACCGTTTTGAATAACTATCGTCCAGTCTCCAACCTTCGCTTTTAGCGAAGGTTGTTGAGAGCGTGGTGGTTCAGCAGCTTCGCTGTTCCTGGAGGAAACTGATTACCTTGACCTGTACCAATCGGGTTTCAGGCCCAGACACAGCACCGAGACAGCATTGGTCGCATTGGTGGATGATCTCTGGAGGGCTCGGGACAGGGGTTTTTCCTCTGTCCTGGTCCTTTTAGATCTCTCAGCGGCTTTCGATACCATCGACCATGGTATCCTTCTGCGGCTCCGGGGGTTGGGAGTGGGGGGCACCGTGTTACGGTGGTTCTCCTCTTACCTTTCGGACAGTCGGTGTTGACGGGAGAGCAGAGATCCTCCACGAGGCCCCTTAGTTGTGGGGTGCCTCAGGGGTCGGTTCTCTCACCTCTCCTGTTTAATATCTACATGAAACCTCTGGGTGAGATCATCCGTGGTTTTGGGGTGAGGTATCATCAATATGCAGATGATACCCAGTTGTATATCTCCACCCCTAACCAGATCAGTGATGCTCTCTCGGTGATGTCCCGTGCCTGGAGGCGGTGCAGGCCTGGATGGGGAGTAATAGGCTCAGACTCAACCCAGCCAAGACTGAGTGGCTGTTCTTACCGGCATCTCGGTGTTCAGTGGATGTGCCATCTTTGGTCATGGGGGAGGTGTTACCCCCGTGGATAGGGCGAGGAATCTGGGCGTCCTCCTGGATGCACAGCTCAGTTTGGAGGAGCAGGTGGGAGCTGTGGCCAGGGGGGCTTTTGCCCAGGTTCGGCTGGTTCGCCAGCTTCGCCCTTACCTGGACCGAGATGCCCTTCGAACGGTCACTCATGCGCTCGTCACGTCCAGAATCGACTACTGCAATGCTCTCTACATGGGGCTTCCCTTGCGGATTACTCGGAGGTTGCAGCTGGTGCAGAATGCGGCCGCGCGGGCTGTGATGGGGGTATCCCGATACTCCCATGTTACACCCTCCTGCGACCTGCATTGGTTGCCGGTTGCCTTCCGGGTTTCCTTCAAGGTGTTAGTAACAACTTACAAAGCCCTAAATGGCTTGGGTGCAGGGTACTTGCGGGAACGCCTCTTGCCTGCATCACAGTCCAATCGCCCCGTGCGCTCCCATAGGAGGGCCTTCTGGGAATACCGTCGGTCAGGCATTGTCGGCTGGCGGCTCCCAGAGCTAGGGCCTTTTCTGTGGGAGCGCCCGCCCTGTGGAACCAGCTTCCTGCGGATCTGCGTTTGGCCCCTGATCTCCGCTCCTTTCGTCGAGACCTGAAGACCTGGCTGTTTCAGCAGGCCGGCCTGGATTGACCATGGGGTGGGTAGTTTTAATGAGTTTGTCTATTTGTAATTTTATTGTTTTAGCTGTTTTGTAATTTGGACTTGTTTTTATTTATTATTTTATTGTATATCCTTTTGTATGTTCGCCGCCCTGAGTCCTTCGGGAGTAGGGCGGCATACAAGTCTAAATAAATAATAATAATAATAATAATAATAATAATAATAATAACCAATTATGGTGCACAAGCCCAACTAATTCTGGATAATGGATTAAACAGTCTTAAGCAAACTATGGCTTAGTACAGTATATGAATCAGGTGTTTGTTATCCATATAAATATCCATTGACATTGGCTGGGTACAATGCTTGTATTTGGAGGTAACTATCATTTTTGACAATGCCACCTCAGATAAAGGATATGATAGCAATCTAATACAGAGATAGAGAGAGAGAAAGAGAGAGAGATAATAGATAGCAATCTAATACAATCTAATACAGCCTGGATGACTGCACCTCTATCACTATCCAGAACAGTTGCAACTGAAGCATCAGATTTCATTGTTGAATGGTACCCTATGCTAGGGAAACCTTAAAGAGGAAAGAAACACAACATGGTTACTGCAGATTAGCCATTTTAAGCTATTTCAAATAAAGCTGTCTTTTGCAATTGACTGACAGTGATTTGGTCAACATCCATATTGTTCAAGTGGTACTGCAGATATTTTGGGATTGCACACATGGTGCTATTATTTTATCTAGTCTTTATGTTTATATCTATCTATCTATCTATCTATCTATCTATCTATCTATCTATCTATCTATCTATGCTAGATAATGAACATACACAATGCTCCTGCCTTATTCAGGTAGTCCTTGATCTCATTTGAGCCCAAAATTTATGTTGCTAAATGAAACTTTTGTTAAGTGAATTTTGCCCCACTTTATGACTTTTCTTGCCACATCTGTTAAGTGAACCAACCGTTGATAAGTTAGTAACGCAGTTGTTAAATGAATCTGGCTTTCCCATTGACTTTGCTGGTCAGAAGGTAGCAAAAGATGATCACATGACCTCGGGATATTGCAACCATAATAAATATGAACCAGTTGTCAAACATCTGGATTTTGATCATATTACCATGGGGATGCTGTAGTGGTCATAAGCCACATTGTTCAGTGCTGTTGTAACTTCAAGCAGTCAGTAGAATGAACTACCTGTATTTTCCCCCTGCAATAACCCTGTAAGATATTGAGCTGAGAGAGACCCACTGGTCCAAAGTCACCCAGCTGCCTTTCAGTTATCTCTTTTACAATAAATGCGTGTTACCTACAATACCTATTTGTACATAATAATCGGACCCCTAAGAATATTTTTAAAGTAGGTTTGTAAATTCATACAAAAGTTTTTTTAATTGTATTGCAACTTTGTTCATCGTATGTCTGACTTTAAAAATGCACTGTGCGTGAAAAAAGGAGCGTATACCTTATCCTGAAAATATACATATATAAACAACGAGCAATCCATACACGGGCAATCAATTCAAAGTTGGAACTTCCAGCTGAAAACAAAAAAAAGGAGGAACCAATCAGGCTTTTGCTTCACTGATTGGACAAAGCGACTATCAATCGGAGTTAGTTCTTGAAGCTGTGATTGGCTCCTCTGCTCGCTCTTCCCAATCTTCCAGGATCAGAGCGTAATCACCACCTACCCACCCTACCCTTCGTTGCCTCGCTGCCTGGGTGGTCCTCCGCCTTGATTGAAGCCGCGCCGGCCCAATGGCGTCGCTGCCTCCGGTGCCCTTTCTCCAGAAATGGGGAGGATATGGGAGGGACCGCCGCGAGGCGCGCGGGAGAGCAGGCAGAGGCCGGTTGGGGCGATGGGAGGGATCAACTACTTGAGACGGAACAGGGCGGCGTTGGCAGAGGATGTGGAGTCCTCCTGGGAGGAGCTGCCGACACCGCCGACGACCCTGCCCGCCGGCACCGGCTGGAGCAACAGCAGCAGGGCCGCCGGGGGGACTTCGTGGGGGCAAGCCATGCTGGGCGCCGGGGTGGGCGCGGGGGCTAAGCCGGCTAAGCCCTCCTTCGTCTCCTACATCAGCCCTGAGGTGAGGCGAATGGGGGGGGGGGGGAGCGCGCGCTCTCCGAAGAGTTCCCGCGAGAGTGGGGCGAAGGCGACTCGGTTCCCAGGGTTTTCCCTCAGGCGGCGCTGGCGGTTGCTTTTCCGGGGCTTCGTCGTCCTGGGGGGGGGGGAGACACAAAAAACTTGGCTGCTTTGTGGGCGAGAAGGGTGCTGTAGTTCCAGCCCTGCCCGCCTCCCCATCTCTTACTCTAGGAAATGAGATCCCTCTTCCTTATTCAAGGGAGCCTTGGGGGTTTTGTGTGTGCGTGGGGGGGTGTCTTGTGAGGAAGTGGGGTCAAGACCCATAAGGAGCATTTGATTCTTGGCAACCGGCGGCTTCTCCGTTTACGAAACCCTCGGGAGGACAGAGGACTTCTCAAACGGGGTGGGACAGATTTAAATGTCCAAAAGGTGTGGGGTGGGGTGGCTGCTGCCGGCGCTGCCAAAACAGAGGATAAACGGTGCCGTTTTCCCGTCTTTCCTTTTTGCTAGTAAGGAGGGCAAAAGAAACGGGGGCTTGGGAGGGTAAAACGTGGGAAGAGTTGACCCTTTGAGAGCTGGATGCAGCGAAATTTCATTTCAAGGTGCGCCGATTAGTGTACGTTCAAAGTGACAATAAAGTTATTCTGTTCTATTATGTGTGAAACGGTATCCTTGTGCTTCTCTCCTCCCCACTTTCCCGGGTGCATCTCTCTGAAGGAGCGTAAATTGCCCTCTGGAAGCACCTGCTTCCTCAGGAAAAGCATGCGGTTTTTATATACTTTAATCAGTATATTATGGTGGGATGGGCTCACAGCTAAGGCCGTGTTTTAAGTTTAATGTTTAAAAGCTAAAGGTAGGGGGACGCAGCAGAGCAGTAAGTTTGAAGAAAAGTGAGTTAAGGTTTAAACTCTGTTTCAGTTTCAGCTCTTTCAGGAATAAAATCGTAGAAAGCTGATGTCCAGAACTGATAAAACAATACTTGGGTGGAGCTCTTTATTTCTGGGCATATAAGATTCCCCCCCCATAGGGCCTTCCAAAAGAATTTTTAAATGCTTCCATTGTACAACTGTAAGATTGAACATGCTGGTGTCTTAGTTTATATTTAAGGTGCTATAAGACTCGCTGTAGGGAGGTAGACTAAAAATGAAACTTCAGTGCTGCAAAGTAAATGTGCCACATTTTTAAAAAAGTATATTTGTTACATTGTGCTAAGGTCTGTGCCTGCAATCTCCAAAGCCCGCTTCAGTAAGTTCACTGAGCAAATACAGCCATACTACCCTAAGCATTTTCTTCTGGTTATCTGGTGACAATCTTAGGACATCGGTATTTTATCTAAAGTAAACTAAGTACCACTAGAGTCTGCAAGAGTTAGTTTACTCCCCTTGGAGAATCTCCTTTTTCCACTGCAATTTAAAGTTTACATGAAGAGCAAAAGGGATATATGTCCCAAAGTATTTTCATTTTTAGATGGTTGCATCATGACAACTTCCATTAATAATATCAATGTTTTGAAAAGCAAATTTATTACATATTGCTTAATAAATTTGGTTGTATGTCAAAATGCGAGCGTTGTAAAAAAAATGTTGATTGGCATTGGGCATGTTGACATAATGGGCTAATCTGCAGCTCAAGGGAAGCAGATTCATTTTTGCAGTGACTGACCCAGGTGAGTGCTTCCTGTTTGTTTCCTGGGAGTTAAGAGTTTGATCCTCCAGAAATAAGTAAATGAAAAGAAACTTATCTTTTTTTCAGCTCCATTGTGTCCCTGTTTCACTTCCTACGTATGAACTATAATGTGTTTGTGAGCATATGGAGGACCTGAAGAGATTGTAAGGACAGTACTTCCTTTCATAAGCCCCTGTTGGGGAGCGGGGTGTCCAAAACATCAAGATGGTGGATATAATTGAAGCACAATTCCTTTTTACATGCATGTAATGTTTGTGATATGTTTTTAAAAAGGCTATCACTTGCATGCTTGCACCTGCTTTTTTGACACCTCATTCCCTCATGGATCCCTTTAAGTAGCTTACTGTTCTATATGGTAGAGCTGGTCTGGATAAAAGAGGGAGCATTTTTAAATTTTGGCTTTAAAAAACTAGATAATTGTATTTTAACTATGGCTTGATCCAGCATTCAAGTGTAGATGCATCCTATCCATTTGTTATGTAGATTAGCAGATCACATGAACAACTAAGAACTGTCATTTATCAAAAAGTAGTTAACTTTGAGACCACCTTATTGCTTTCAAGCATATTTGTTAAAATGGCAGCCATTTATTATTTTTATAAATGAAATTAGAAATATACCTTTCTACTTTTGAGGTTTGCCATTTATAAATGATATTTACCTAATTTTTTTCATTCTTGGTTGTAATAAAAATGAAGGGAGTTGGAAACAGTGTATTTAAAGTATGCATTCCAATATTACTAATGAATGATGAAACTAGTAGTAATTTGTCACAGAGCCAGATTGTCAGCATATGGCCAGAATATGAACAAAGGCTGGTATAGTGAATGTGCCAGATTGTAAGCATATGGCCAGAATATGAACAAAGGCTGGTATAGTGAATGTGTACTTGGATGATGTCATTGTATTGTTGAAAGAAATATCCTTCTGGGTTCAGAAATATCCTTCTGGGTTCAAGTGGGGAAAAAGACACTGGAAACATGGAGGCTGCTTGGAAAGTTTAATGGTGAACAGGACCACATGGTCTGGAGCTCCAGAGAAAGATGATCACACTTGAAGGAGATCAAGAAAAAGGCTGAGGTGCTGAGAGTATCTGGGTTTTATAACCTTTGTTGGGATTTGAATTGAAGCTTGTTTCTAATGGTTGTCAGACTCCCATGAGGGGCAACTCTGTAGGCTGTCCTGAGTTCCAAGCTTGGTTGACCTTGCTGGATGATCTATGCCCTTAAAAGGGCTTTTGGCAATGCTATAGCTTTACCTGGAGACCTTTCTTATGTAAAGTATTCTGGCTCAGGCCTTAATGGCCCACCCATTAACAAAGGTGGGGTGAGATTCTGCTTCTGGGTTCTACTCTTTTTAGAAGAAATATTCTGCCTTTTAAATATCTACCAGAATACTTCATTTTTCTAGGAGAGTTGGGTGCCAACTTCCTACAATCCCTCATTTTTTTTTCAAAACACGTGAGAGTTTTGACAAAAGATTAAAAGGTGATCAGATCAGGGAGACTTGATGGGTGCTTTTAATTTTTTTCTGATGCAAAGGAAAGGCATTGGAAAAAAAGCAACAGAAAAGGATTCCTTCAGTGGCTCCCAAAAGCTTTCAAAGTCTGGGAAAACTCCTGGTTTTTTTTTTTTTTAAAACAGTATCCAATTTTTCATGCCAATTAATTTTCAGGTGTTTGATGTACTTTTGTGAGCTTAGTCAGGTTGCACAAGCCTCTACATTCTTCACAGCCTTTAAATTACAGGCTGCCCATTTCCAAGGTTATGGTTACTACCTGCCTAGCTCTTAGTTTCCAGGGTTTGTGAGGCCAAATTGAGATTAGCCAGTGTGCAATCCAGGCTATTTAGTATTTTTAAAGTTACACACAATGAGCCCTGGGACTTGTACTCATGAGGCCCCAGTGCAACATATCTTGCTTTACTGGACAACTGGGCAGCATCATTTGTGAGTCACAGTCAGGACTTGGGGTTTGGAGATCTCTTTTCTGCTATCTCTTCAGAAATTGCCTGAGGGTGCCCCTCCCCATTAGAAAGGAGTTTTGCTTGGGCCTTAGTGCCTCAGAGCAGCAAAATAAAAACAAAAAAAACATTTTCTTTTTAAAAAGAAGCAAGGGACAGCTTTGTGTGGAAGCAGGTGAATAACCTATCTAATTCTAAATGGGTGTCTCTGTGTATGTGCCTGTATGCAGCTAGGTTTACAATACAGATAATACAAACATGCTGGACAATTTCCCTCCCACCAGACAGAAGTATAAGGTGTTCGGAACTTGCTG
This sequence comes from Naja naja, assembly GCA_009733165.1. Lineage (NCBI taxonomy): Eukaryota > Metazoa > Chordata > Lepidosauria > Squamata > Elapidae > Naja > Naja naja. The sequence goes on from CM019149.1 coordinate 289,755,861, forward strand.
GGCCAGCTACTCTCAAATACAATCATGGGTACATCAAATTGGTTACAATATAAATGATACAAGAAAGAAAACATTACAATGGGTTTCACATTACAATGAATTTTCAGTTACAATGAATTTCCACCCTCCCCATAGTCTTTCTAACTGTCTTCTGGGGATTGAAAAGAGTTTTTAGTATCTTTTACTGGTCCATCTCAGGATCCTTTCCTTCATGTCTCTGGATGGCATAGCTTGGCCTGGTGGTATGGGTGGTCAGTCAGGCTTGGGAAGGTCTGCCCCACTCTGGTTTGTTGTAATGACCTTCAGTGAGGCTGATCCAAACCCAGTTACTGGTTCCAATGGATAGAATGTCTCTAGGGAGTAGCATCTGCTTCCACATGTGGCAGGGCTGAAGACAAAGAACAAGGGTCCCTTCCCCTTTTGCTGGTAATTCTACAGGAAAGGCATTATAAAAGGATTAGAGAGGGGGGTTGGAGATGGCTTGCAGGTATGGTTTCAGGAGAAAGAAAAATAACACATCAGTATTGCAGTTACTAAACAGATAAATCAGTTTCAACAAAGTGGAGACACAGCAGATGAGAAAGGAAAAACTGGATTCAAATGCTTCAGGAAAAGGATGAACAGGTAAAATCATTTAAACACATAGTAAATGCAAGGATGAAACTTTTCTTGTAATGAACTTAGAACATTAGTTAATAACCTAGGGTTTTCTTAAAAGCACAGAGAGGAGAGAAAATTTAACTCTGTTCCTCATCCAGTCTGATTGGCCAGATCAGACTGGGAGGACAATCTCTCGGTGTTTTTAATTCTTAACAATTTAAAATTAATATCGAATGGATCAGAGACACTTAACAGTTGCAACAGTTACCTCTAGGACACACAAAGTCTTAGACACACACACGTCGCGGCGCACACATACCCACACACAAAGACACAGAGGAAAACAAAACTCTGAGGTTTACACACACACACTGATCATTCCCACAATAAATCTCTCAGTTAAATTGGGGAAGGCATAAATCTTAAGGAACAAACCACGTGGTAGCATAGAAGATAGAAAAGAGACACAGAAAGAAAGAATTTTAAAAAAAATCCCATGTGATCCTGTTTTTATATTTTGCCCTTTTTAAGTACCTTTATTTAGCACATTGGTCTTCCTGTATCCCTCAGCAAAGCCCATTCCCTATCTATACATTTTGGTTTTTCTTGCTCATGCCAGCTAGGGTCGGCATCTGCTGCTCATCCCAAGCCTCCAATAGCTCTCCCAGGGGTTCCATTCCATTCAGGACCCTCGAACTACCGCTTCCCATGTTTCCCGTCCGATGTGGGGTTTCACACTTTGGCTTAATCGGGTCAGCGACCAGTTTCAGACACAAGAACTTCAAGAGCAAGAAAAAAAAAAGGTGTCTGAGGGAGACTTTGGTCGTTGCACCTTATGCAACGAAATGAGACACAAAAAAACTCTCTCTATTCTACAGAATATTTCACAAAGTATCGCGCTCCCCTTTTTTTAAAAAACCACGAGACTCTCTCTCTCTCTCTCTCTTTCGCCAAGGTTTTCGGACTGGGGTATGCTGCCTGTGCAGACTTCTTTCCTCTCCCAAAAAAACAGCCCGTGAGACTCTCTGCCCCCGCAGATAAGTACTGGTACTCCGTGCCTCTTTCCTTCAGGCCCACGTTTAGCGGATTTGGAAGAGCTCAAATCCGGAAAACTTGCTTTTCTGTAAGCAAGTACTGGTACTCAATTTAGCATCCAAATTACACAACTACTTAAACCCCTGGGGTTTGCTTTTGGGATACACTGGACAAAAAAAACCAAATTTTTCTTCCCTCCCTTCAATCATAACCAGCTCGGCTTTTCCTCTTATATACAGAAGGTCTCACATTCTGATGACCTCTCCTTGCTTTTCCTGTCCTGATGGTCATGGCTCTGTAGAGCTAGCAACAGACAAGAGGGCGGCTAGAGGCCAAACAAAGGAATGAGATCCAGCTGCTGTCCAAGGGTGTAGCCGCACACACACACACACTCTTCCTCCTTCTCTAACAAAAGGTCCTGTGCTCTGAAACTGTTAAACATTTCTTTTCAGACAGGAACTTTTTTTTTTAAATTGAGAATAATAAAACCCTCAAACGACTCTATAGAGCACTCCACACTAGAACAAGTAGACACAAGGACAGTTTTTCCCCGACGCCATCAATCTGCTAAACAAATAATTTCCTCAACACCGTCCAACCATTTACAAAGTCTGCACTACTATTACTATTAATCTTCTCATCACTCCCCATCACCCATCCCCTCCCACTTGTGACTGTATGTTGTAACTTTGTCGCTTGTATCCTTACGATTTACATTCACTGCTTCCTAGTATAATTTGATTGCTTATTGTACCCTATGACTATCATTAAGTGTTGTACGTTATGATTCTTGATTCTTAATGAATGTATCTTTCCTTTTATGTAGACTGAGAGCATATGCACCAAAGACAACTTCCTTGTAAGTCAAATCACGCTTGGCCAATAAAGAGTTATATCTAAGGGGAGATTGTGCTAAGACAAATATATCATTTTACATATAATAACTGCCCAGAATTGTGTATGCACAGTACTGGAAACAGGATAATATACCATCTGAGGGGACAGTGATAAGAAAGATTTTGAACTGCGTGGAGATGGACAGGCTGACATTAGAGTTAAAAGATAGAGGTGAAACCAGTATTGTTGGGAAATATTTAATAAAAAGTATTTTTAAAAAAATGGCCAAGGATTAGAATGCAAATAAGCCAGAAGATGAGAAAGGAACTTTATACTACCAAAATGAGAATAAAAATGATAATTCAAGATTGTTATGAAAAGCTATGAGCAAGAAAAGTTTCAGAAGAGAAAATTAAACAATATTTGGAAAAAGCGGAATTACCTAAAGTACCAGAAAAGGTAAAACTATGTTAAATGAATGAATATCAATGATGGAATTATCAGAAGTGATCAAGAGACAAAAGAATAATAAACACCAGGACCAGTTGGGCTGCAGGCAGAATTTTACAAATGGTTACAAGATACTTTAGGCCCATCAATGTTAGAAGTCCATAATGAAGTATTGATTGATGCAAAGGTACCAAATTCGTGGATGAAAGCAAATATTACTTTGATTCCAAAAGATTCAGATTTAATGCAGATAAAAACTATAGGCTCATATCTTGACTGAACACTGACTATAAAACATATGCTTCAATAATGGCAGAGAGAGTAAAAATTTCTAAATGAATTTATATATTCAGATCAAAATGGCTTTTTTTCCTAAGAAATAGATTAAAACACCATGACAATAATTTTAACTTTAAAGGCAATTTGCCATAAACAAATGGCAAAGGTGATAGAAAATGGAAGTAGGACAGAGAATTTTAATATAAAAAGGCACAAGAAAAGGATGTCCACTATCTCCTGTACTATTCATATTGATATTAGAATTGCTAAATATAGATATTAGACAAGAGATAGAAATTAAAGCTATGGAAATAAAAAGGGAACAATATAAATTATAGGCATTTGTAGAAGATTTGCTCTTTATCTTGGAAGACCCACAATAAAATGGACTCAAACTACTTAGGAAAATAGAAGAGTATGGTGAAGTTGCAGGACTGAAAGGTAAAAAATCAAAATAATTGTTTACAGATATATAGAAAAGGAACTAACAAGGAAAATAGGTATACAGATAGTCAAGAAAGTTATAAATTGGCCAACAAATGAAACAAATTTGGTTAAGTGGAAAAATCTACAACTATCATTGATGGAAAGAGTAGCTACCATAAAATTGAATATCCTGCCAAGATTACTATATTTATTCCAAGCAATACCAATAAAACTAGAAAAAAAAATTTTTTCTTGGGACTCATCAATGGCTAGCAGACAAACAGGGAAAAAAGGAAATATATGAAAGGATTTGTGATATAAGTAATACATAAGTTGGTTAAACAAACAGCATGAATATTATTGTTATAAACAGTAATATAATTGATACTAGCTCTCTTGGTAGAACACACAGAGCAAGAAAGATCTCTTTCTCACACAAACACAAAGGCATACACACATTTCCCACATTTTTCTGTGCTTTAAATTTAGAATTTGGAGGTACTCACCTTCTTTCCAAGCAGCCTTTGAGCTCAACACTCAAAACCCCTTTAAAACCTTTGTTCCAACTGGCCCAGGTCCAGGAAAACCCACCCACAGACTCAATGGGTCTGTTTGCCGCAAGGGAATCTTACCTGGGCCTAGTCCATTGGTTAGGTTAGCTTGGAGTCCCATCTGCTTGGGTGCCAATTGTTGAAAGAAATATCCTTCTGGGTTCAGTTCCAAGTGGGGAAAAAGACACTGGAAACATGGAGGCTGCTTGGAAAGTTTAATGGTGAACAGGACCACATGGTCTGGAGCTCCAGAGAAAGATGATCACATGCTTGAAGGAGATCAAGAAAAAAGGGCTGAGGTGCTGAGAGTATCTGGGTTTTATAACCTTTGTTGGGATTTGAATTGAAGCTTGTTTCTAATTGGTTGTCAGACTCCCATGAGGGGCAACTCTGTAGGCTGTCCTGAGTTCCAAGCTTGGTTGACCCTTGCTGGATGATCTATGCCCTTAAAAGGGCTTTTGGCAATTGCTATAGCTTTACCTGGAGACCTTTCTTATGTAAAGTATTCTGGCTCAGGCCTTAATGGCCCACCCATTAACAAAGGTGGGGGTGAGATTCTGCTTCTGGGGTTCTACTCTTTTTAGAAGAAATATTCTGCCTTTTAAATATCTACCAGAATACTTCATTTTTCTAGGAGAGTTGGGTGCCAACTTCCTACAGTATGCAGGATATACATTGGTTGTGCTCACATGATACTCCCATAATTAAATATACCATAGTTTACTCAAGTCAGTTTTTTGGATTTATGTGACTCACAGAACCATAAACTTTAAGGCAACATGAAGTTGACTATTTTATGCTCAATATATCATAATACGAACACTATTTTTTGTGAACTCTTACAGGTTTCTATCCTTTGGTTAGAAATAAAGTAATTGCTGAATAACTAGCAAATTAATTTTTTGTTGGAACAATTAGCACAGATAAAATCACTTTGATTGGATTTTGACCATGATCAACTAGTTAGCTTAAGATACTGGCTGTAGTAAGAAGGAAGCTGGAATTCAGTGTGATACACAGTGAAGATACATACTCTGCCAATAAGATCATAAAGAATTAGGATATCATATTATTTGATATAAAGGAAGAAGCCATTGAAAGTAGAGAGCCCTGCATTTAATGGAGACCAAAATGGGTTTTTTCCTTTATAGCTTTTTTATTAATGCTTGAAGAGAATGGTTGTGATTGAGTTGATAATGGTGTAGCTAGGAGGATGTTTGTTTAGTAATTTAGTAGTGATAACTGAGTCTGTCCACATACAGAGAGCATCCTGTTGTGGGCAGTTGAAATGGCATTAAGCTGATTGTGGAAAACTTAAATCCTAGCTATAACAACTGTTAATTAAACAGGGGAGTCCTTGGTGCTCTGTAAGCTTGGTTCTTGTACAGTTACATTATGCAGGTAGGTAACATCTTCAATTCTAAAAGAGAATGGGGTTTGCTCTCTATTTTTATATATAGTAAGCCCTGTGAGTGTTGGTGGGGTGATGTTTTTCCTTGGTAGTTGCTTGAATGGGTTGTTTACTTTGTTTGTTTGTCTTGTATTAATCTAAGTGTGAATCTTTGCTTGTTAGGGTATAATTGCTGACCAGGAGGTATTCTGGGTTTTTTTTGTTTCTGTTTTAGCTTTTTTTTTAATTGTCTCTTGAATGATATGCAAATATTTATGTGCCTGTTGATGGCTGATTTGTGAGTCCCAAGCTTCCAGGGTTTCCCAAGTATTTTTGGGTTTAGCTTGATCTAGATCAGGGGTGTCAACTCACGTCGTCACGTCATCACATGACATATTGGGACTTTTTTCCCTTCGCTAAATCAGGGGTAGCCGTGGCCAGCACATGACTCATCCGGCCTGCAGGCCATGAGTTTGATACCCCTGATTTAAATGCTCACAGATTTCCAGTTGATATTATGGTTAAATTAGTCTATTGTGAAATTAATCATCATCTCTTCTGACAATTATGTTCTGCTAGTACTTTTGTCATTTTAAAAAATTCACTTTGCAGTATTATATTTTAAAAAGAGATAAAATGCAAAATAACAAAAATGGAGGGGTTCGGAAGGGGGGGAAATCAAGGAGAAAAAGAAGCCAACTTATCAAAAAATTAAAATTAGAAAAAAGAAATACAGAAATATTTCTGCTATTCTTCTGCTTGTCTGTATAGTACTGTAACTGTTTCTTAATAAATAAAAATATTTGAACTTGCCCTTCAGGCCAGTTCCATACTGGTTATGCTTGTTTTTTAGTTTCATTATTCATGCCTTCCTAGAGAGAGATATAACATAAGTTGAACAATCTGAATTTCATATTTAAAGTATTATAATGTGATATTCAAATTGTCTAAATTCTCACCCTCAACATTTAGTATGTGACTTTCTTTAAAACTTCATGATAATCCATTATGGAAGGAAGAGTATTTGGTAAAATAAATTTAGATGGAGTTCTCTGATGCTAAGCATAATATTAGTTGTACAAATTTCAGTTAAGGAATTCTCCCTGGATAATAATGATGCATAGCTTTATTATGTAGGATAAATTCTGAGTATTGTTCATTACTGTGAGAAAGACAACGCTTGAAGAGAAAATTGGGGTATGAACGTTGAAATAACTCTTGTATTGAGGGTTATATTTGTTCCAGTAGACTATAAAATCGTGAAACTTCATATAATGTCTATGCAGTTTTTCTCAGTTTTTTAAACAGCAGTTTAATGAGAAGGTCAGAATGAAAGAAGGACTGGCTTAAGATCACCTAGCAAGTGTTGCAGCTTAACAGAAAAAAAATCGCATTACACTCAGCATAATTAAATGTTTGGGGAATTTCCCCCCCAAAATAACTTGGATTATTGTACTGAATAATTCTTTAGCTCAAATTTCAGTTAAGCAGTCTGAAACTACATTTAAACTGACATGTTTTTTGTTCGTTTGTTTGTTTGGTAAAATTCTTGGGAACTTGTATTGGAGTTCCTTAATAGGTTATGCCAGGGGTCTGCGGCCTATTTGGAACCAGGCCATGGAACCTCACACAGGAAACTCCATTTGCACGAGTGGTGGGTGGGCACACCTGTCACTTGTGTAAATGGAGCTCTACAAGCGTGCACATCTGTTGCTTGCACAGAACCATCCCCCCCAAACTGGTCAACAAAGCCAGAAAGGTTGGAGACCCCTGGGTTAAACAACTGGGGGTGGTTTAAGGCTTTGTAGGTTTAAAGTCCCAAAAGTAATCCCTTGTGCAAATCCTTTCCTTAACTAATGTAAAATGAATGATAACACCAGATTTTCAGGATTTCAGGACGACTTTATATAGTTTCTAAGAGTAAACGAAGTTATGAGTACTTAGCATTTATCAGTTTGCCATTTTTGATAAGTATTTGGTCAGTCTTTATGCAGTGTTGTTTTAATTCTTCCATTGTAGTCACTTGAAGGAAGTAGGAGATATAACAAAAAAAGATTATTCTTACTAGATAAAAACAATTTAACTGTAGATTTTGAGTCCTGGCTAAGTGGTGTTTATTTTTTTGCTTATGAACCAGCTCTGTAGTAATATAAAGGAAAGCATTGGTTTCCATTTTGATTAAGTATTAGTATTTTGCCTTTTTTGTATTTTTTAAAGTATTTTCCACATTCATTTTGGATGCTAAAGTGGTAAAATTAAAAAGCTTTGGGGAGCTTGTATTTTTCTCTGGAAAAAATATTGAGAACATTATTTTTTCACCATACAAAACTTGCTGGTATGCAACGTTCATGGTTAATTGTGTTTATATTTGGCTGGCTTCCTGTTGACAGTTGTCAAAACATTTTTGATGTAAAATGCAACTAACTTTAAAACAAATTAGTTCCTTTCTCTAAGGTAAAAAGGAACAGTGAAGGAACCAAGCTAACTATTGGAATGATTCAGATCATTTTGATTGGAGAGTGGAAGGTTTGAAACTCTGAATATTAGGCCTCTGCAAAGCAATTATAGGGATTGTTATAAAGGATGTTGGTGGAAGTAAAACGCCCTTAAAGTGCCAAGTAAGCCACATCATCCAGGTGACTCAGCCCAGGTGCTTTGCGTCTGATTTGAAAATGAGCTGGATCTGGCTGGGATTTGCAGAGGAAGTCCCCTATTGCATTTCTACATTTCTATGGCAGAGGTGGGGAACAGTAGCTTGAAATGGTGACTCACAGAACTGGTGGCTCTGTGAGTCTTTCCCCCTCCTGGTTGTGTGAACCAAAGTAGAACTGCTTGGAATCAACTAAAATTTTAGAAGCTGTGATTTTGTTTCCCACTTAATTTGTAGGGAGTCAGATCAATAATTTGTCAGTCTGGTGACATAGAAGTTTAATATTTTGATTGCCAAGATTTCTCCCAAATCTGCAAGGAAAGGTCTTTCCTAGTATTGTTAAGTTTCAGGTAAAATAGAAAATAAAACTTGAGTCCTTCAGCATATAAGACACATTTTCAGACATTACAAATACTTAATTATAATCTTCCTTTTCACCATCAAAACCATGTTTTGCTAATTTGTTAGCTTTGACAAATGTAACATATTTATATACTAGGTGCTGTGCTTTTTTTGAGTAATTTAGGACATGATAATGCCTCCCAATGCTTTCTTAACGCTAGTTAAATTTTATTGAACAATTTTATTGAATTCTTGTTTGGGTTGTGAGTTTTGTTTTCCTTCTTTTAATATTTAATACTAAAAGGATCAGCAATAGATTGTTGTACTTTTCTTGTAATGGTAATCTGCGCTGTTGCTATATGCTTGTAATTCTCCACATTTTTGTTAGGTTGGTTTCAGTTACTGTATAACTTTGGTAAATGTTTTCTACATGCCAATCTAACACAGCAGAAGTAATTTGCCTTCAAAATATGTTTTCAGTCTATTGAATATGTAACTTTTTACTTAACATCTGAACTAATGCAGTGCCCTTTCTTTTAGGAAGTATATGTGAGGCAACCTATAGAAAAAGAAGTGGAACCTCACTTGTTACCAGGTAATGCTAAACAAATAATATTGCACAACATTGGATGCGGTAGTTGTGCATTACATGATACAATTAAGTAGATGATCTGAATTCTAAGGAATGCATGTAAACGAATGAGGAATTAAATACAAATATTTGTTGTTGTTATTATTACTATTATTATTATTATTAGGGTACTTTTCAATTTCTGTAACTTAACACTCCTTGCTTTGAAAGATATATGGTGTTATTTGAAAATGAATCTATTTGCCTTATATCTATAAAAATAGCAGAGACTACTGATTAAATGGATGCCAAGGCAGAAGAGAGATTCCTTTTTATAACACAGTCCTAATTTAGATGTATTGTACATAATTTTCTTAGAATGTTGTTTTTGATATCAGTTTAAGGCTGACTGCCCTGTGTTTAACTCCGATCTGATAGTACAGCTTAAAGTGAATGAGTATTTCTCCAGTTTAGAACAATAGCAGTAGCAAAATCCCTTTAATTATGTAACTCAAGTTACATCTACAGTGATAGCATTTGAGCAACTTGGAATTTGAGAATCTAAATAGTTCACTGCAATGTATTAAGAAGCAAATTTAACTTCCATTAGGTGAGCTGGTGCTTTGTGAAGCAAATATGGTTATGAAATTTGTACAAGATGATGGATCAAATCGTGGCACTTTTGGAAAACTTATTTGCACAAACTTCAAGATTTCATTCCTTGGAGAAGAATCCACTTTAGAGGAAGTAAGTGATCAAAGTTAGTCTTTGTTTGTATAGGCAAATTCTGTTACATGATGTACTTTTTATCTCGGAAATGAATCAGGCATGACATTTTATAAAAGAATATTGGAAAGCTAAGCTATTGCTCTCCCTATAATGAATTTAGTACAGTTTTACATCTATAATTTTGAATGTGTAAGCTGAAGACTTTAAGAAGTTTTTTGGCAGAAAATGAAAATATTAAATCCCTGACAAATTAGAATATTACTTGTAGAAAATACCAGGGTTGGTTTTGGCACAGTTCTGGGAAGGATTAGAATCTTTAAAGGAAAAAAACTGTGGTTAAGATTCAGCTGTATTTCATAATGATGATATTTATCTATTTCGTTAATTCTTAGAGGTTTAATATTCCAGAAATAAAAAGAGCTAATTAACTTTTTGAATATATGTTCTACTGTATTGATAGTAAAAGAGAAATCTTTTTAAATTATGTTGTGTTCTGTTAAGCAAAAGTTAAGGCATTTTCTTCTAGGAACCGCAGTTCAAAAATAAAATCTTGGAAGAAAATGATGTAACCCTTCAATGTGTAGATCAACTTTATGGAGGTAGGTTAGCATTAATAATTGCTTTATCTTAATTACTGAATGGTTATCAGAAATACATGTTCAGTTTAGTCAAATGTGGGTGATTTAGATATTTTTAAAATGTAATGTTAATATTTTAATTATGTTTTTAATTACAAAAACATAATGCATATTTGTGATAAGTAATACATGCAAAGTAAAGAAGAAGAGTAAGAAATAATAAGCAAAATCACATTTGGATATAAAAGCCATGTCTAATTAAATCTAATGTACAGCACTGCATTCACTATGTCTCCATTCTTACAAAACCTGCTCCCTTCCATTGTGGACTGTATGGGAAATGAGATTCCTGGAGATAATTTGGTTCTAAACCACCCAGAGTTTTAACAGCATTGTGAGATCCTTGAATTGCCTTGGAGAGCAACCTGTGATATACTATGATGTACAGATAATCCTCAACTTAAAACCATTTATTCAGTACCATTTGAAGTTATAATGGCATTGAAAAAAATAACTGATGACCAGTTTTCACACTTATGATTGTTGCAGAGTGCCCATGATCAAGGGATCAAAATTCAAGTACTTGGCAGCTGGAATGTGTTTATGACAGTTGCATTGTTCCCAATTCATGTGATCACCATTTATAGCTTTCCCAGATGGCTTCCAACAAACAAAATCAACGGGGAAAGCTGGATTCGCTGAACAACCACACAGTTCACTTAACAACTGCAGTGATTTGCTTAACTGTAGCAAAATTTTAAAAAAAGTCATAAAATTAGACACAAGTCACTTAACAACTATCTTGCTTAGCAATGGAAATTTTGGGCTGCATTGGGGTAAGTTGAGGACTACCTGTACTTAGAAGGGAACAACTTGTTATCTGCTCTGATATACTTTTGGCCAAGTGGTTTTCAGATTATTGTCATTGCCTTCTCTGCAAAGACCATACTGCGCTAACCCAACCTTGAGCTTATCACTGCATGCATGAGTCAACACAAGCAAAAGACTTTGTGTTCTAGTTAAAATTAAATTGAGCAGTAAATTGTCATGAAGCACGTATTCAGTATTATTTAAATCTTCAGACATACAAATATTTGTGGGGTAAAGTTTGGGTATTTATATTTTCAACAAGAATTGCAGGAGGTAAAGACTGTAAATTGCAAGTGGCGATTAGAATAATAGTGCCAAAAGTGGGTTGCAGAGATAACAACATTAGCAACAGCCCAAGCTACAGATGTGCACACTGATTCTCTTAAGCAACGTGTTCCTTCAGGTGTATTTCAATCATTGTGAAACTGTATATACCAGCATTTTAAATTTTTTAATGGTTTTCTAGCCTCTTAAGCAAATTGGAAAAAAAATTCCCATCTCAGTATGATGGCTATAAACTTAGGAATATTTTGGGTGCAAGAAGATTTAAGTTTACTGATTTGCTGGATAAATAGTAGTAAGTTGCTTACCTGAATAAATGTTAAAACTAACCTATATTTTCTTACAGTTTATGATGAGAAAAAGAAACCCTTAAGTGGTCAACTGAGAAAATATCCAGATACAATAACCATCTACTGCAAAGATCTTAGAGTGTTTCACTTCTGTTTAAGGTATACCAAGGAAGAAGAAGTTAAAAGGGTAATTATGGTCTTACCTATTTCCTTTTTTAAAAACAAAAACCTTTGGAATATGACTAAAATCCATGAAGAGCACTCATGTTACAACTGAGTTACATTTTTTAAGAAGATCCAAAAATTAAATGGGAAAGGAAGTCCTGCCTTGTTGAAGCATCTTTGTCTAGCTGTGGCTTAGGCATGTTTTCAGTTAATCACAAAATACTATAAACCATTGGTTTACAATCTGCATTCTAAATGAATGGCAAACAAAACCCATTATAAATTATCCACTTTTTGCCTTCATTTGTGAATCCACTTTTGCCTAAAATATTACACGTTTCAGTGTAAGGAATAGAATATATCCTAATTGCTGGATTCCATTTACAAATTAATTGTGCCATATGAATATTTCTCATTTGATTTAACATACAGTGAAGAAAAATATGGTACTGTGTGGCACTGATTTCATGACTATTCCTTAATTTGTTTTTAGATGATGAATCTTAACTGTGTATAATACGTTGTGCTTTAGCTCCTGTGGCTGTTAATAAGTCTTGGGTCTCTGTGTTTGGTTTGCTTTGAACTCTTACCTGAGTGTTGGAAATGTATTGCAGTTTTGTAGGTTAAGATGCAGGAAATGTATGGTCAAATTATGGAGCTTTGAACATTCTCAATCTTCTCCAAACCTTCATTTCATAAAAATCATGACCCTTATAACTAGAGATAGCATTACAGAGGAAATCAATTTGAGGTCCTAATCTTCAACTTCCTCATTCATTCTTCAATCTTCAGCTTCCTCATTCCTAATTCATTCGTTCCTTTAATCTGACTTCTAGAACTTTCTGCATATGTTTTCATGTGCTATTGTCCTGACTTAATTGTTAAGTTGAACACAATTCTATCTACTGACAAATAACCGTGCAGGCCACTTGTGAGATTTGTATCCTTTGTACTACAGTATCCTAGACAGCATCTCCTAGTCAGATATTCTAATGCTAATGAGCCATGGTGGCACAGTGCTTAGAATGCACTACTGGCAGACTTCTGCTGACTGTCGGTAGTTCGAATCTCACCAGGCTCAAGGTTGACTCAGCCAGCCATCCTTCTGAGGTTGGTAAAATGAGGACCCAGATTGTTGGAGCAATATGCTGACTCTGTAAACTGCTTAGAGGGGGCTGTAAAGCACTATGAAGTAGTATATAAATCTAAATGCTATTGCTATTGGAAAGTCCCTATACAGCATTTCAATAGAATTGATATTTAGCCTTTTGAGGTATATAGAGTCACTTTAGGAAATTCTTCAGTCTAGAAAAGTTGGAAGGTATTTGGTTCTTTTAACTAACATGAATGGCTTACAAATATGATGATTTCTTGTTCCTTTCTTAGATTGTCAGTGGCATAGTTCATCAAACACAGACCCCTAAGCTATTTAAACGCTTGTTTCTGTTCTCTTATGCATCAGCTGCCCCAAATGATTTAGGTAAGCATGCACAACATAATTGCCTACTATTTGATTCTAGGTAATTATTGTCTTGACAAACTTTCTTTAAAACAGGATTGGTCACCTGTCCTGCCCTGTCTAATACTGATGAGAAATAGATTGTATAATAGCTGTTCATGTATGATCAAGAGGTGTGAGCTTCAACAGATTCCTGTAAAAGACTCATCAATATTCTGTATGCAGGAATTTGATTAAAAAGGGCACTGCTATTTCTGTTAAAAATGAAAATATATGCATCCCCTATTAATTATGATGAGTCTGAAAAATTGGCTTTGTGAAACATTTCAGAATGGTAATTGTTCCTTCTAAGATCAAAACCTATATTAGAATTGAAAAAAAATCAAGTGTGTTTATCCTACTAAAAGCATATTTCACAAACTTGTCAGCTTTTTGGTTAAGATGCAAAGTCCGTTTGAAAAGTTCAAAATTGTCTAATCTAAAAAATGTTTATATTTTAACAGAGAAAGAGAATCAAGTAGTATGGTTTGATTCTATTAAAGACTGGCGTCAAGAATTGGAGCGGACCAAAGGAAATCTAAAATTCAAAGCAATGAATGCCAATGAAGGTTATAAAGTCTCTAAAAAGTAAGAACTCGTCACTTTTTTAAAATTAACATTGTTGACTGAACAATCCATAACTCACACTGGTTTCCATTTTATGTCCCTTGTCCTCCCTGCCCCTCTGCTCAGCATTTGCCTTACCAACCCTCACCATCTTCCTTTCACTGCTGATGAAGTGTGGCCAGCTTGGCTCTATGCTAGGCAGCAGCTGGCTGCACCATATCTCCTTCCCAAGGCCATTTGCCTTTCTCAAAGTGCTTTAGAAAGTTTCTGAGCCCTTCTAAATCCACACAGGAAGGCTGTACCTACTGTTATCTAAATTCCGTGGGCTGTTCTCATGATGCTTCAGAAGGCCTTGGAAGCTTTCCAAGGCATTGTAAGAATAGTAAATGGCTGGCACAGCCTTCTTGCAGGATTTCAGAAGGCCTCAGAAGCATTACAAGCAGCCTCAGAAAGAAGACCTGGCATAATTCAAGGGAGTACCTGTATTATAAATTAAAATATGAGCCAGTAGATATAGCAAGTGATACATGTTTATGAAACTAACCGTGATGGGTAGATGATAGATTATAAACTCTTGTACAGAAATAAAATACATTTTCTTTAGTTCAAGATTCATGATAACTTTTGCTCCCATTTTTCACCACTTTCAAAGGTTGCTTCTGTTACAGGATAATCCATTAGGATAATAATTAGAGGATAATTTGTTAGGTATGTTATGATAGTCACCAGCTCCCTAGCAAGAATGAGGAATATAAAACTAGATTTCTGTTTAATAGAAAGTTTCAACCCAAGAGAATATAAGATGTGGGCTGCAGTCTTCATTGCCACAAGACAATCAACTGTTTGAAATGACTTCAGTCCTTCTGTACAATAAAAATTCCTAACTAACTGAGCTGTATTGAGAAGCTCCAACTGAGAGATAAGCCTGAATAACTTGCAGATTTTAATTTGTTAAATTAATATTTCTCAGGTTGCCTGCTTATTTTGTTGTTCCAATGGCTATTTCTGAAGAGAGCATTTTGCGGTATCAAGGAAGAGGAATTCCAGTGAGTATATTTGTTGACAAGTTTGAACAAAGTTTTAGTAAAGATATACATATGTATATTGTATTATTTATTTATTTTATTTATTACTTGGACTTGTATGCCACCCCCTCTCCGAGGACTCGGGGCAGCTCACAACTAAAAACCAACAGTAAACAATAAATTACTTTAAAAAATATTAAATACTCACAAGCCCAATTATACTAAAACCCCAATATACATTATAAAATTTAAAATTTCAAACCCCCCCCAGAGGTCAGCATAGCCCGGCCTGTTCGAATAACCAAGTTTTCAAGTGACGGAAGGTGCGAAGGGCGGGGCCAAACGGAGCTCCAGGGGTAGTTGATTCCATAAGATGGGAACCACCACAGAGTAGGCCCGTCCCCAGGGCACCGCCAGCCGGCACTGGCTCGCCGACGGCACCCCGAGAAGCCCCTGTCTGTGTGCTCATACAGGGCGGTTGGCACTCGATATCGGCAGGAGACACTCCCGTAAATATCCCGGACCTATGCCTTGTAGGACTTTGAATGTTAAACCTTGAATCTCACTCAGAGGGCAACCGGCAGCCAATGCAGGTCGCGCAGGAGGGGTGTAACATGGGAGTATCGGAAAACTCCCATCACCACCCACGTGGCCGCATTTTGCACCAGCTGCAACCTCCAGATGGTACACAAGGGCAGTCCTAAATAGAGAGTGTTGCAGTAGTCGAGTCGGGAGGTAACAAGTGCATGAGTGACTGTGCGCAGGGCATCTCGGTCCAGAAATGGGCGTAGCTGGCGAACCAGCCGGACCTGAGCAAGGGCCCCCCTGGCCACGGCTCCCACCTGCTCCTCTAACCTGAGCCGCGAATCCAAGAGGACCCCCAGGTTCCGTGCCCTGTCCACAGGGGGCAACACCTCTCCCCCTATGACCAACGGTGGAATCTCCTGACTGGACCGAGATGCCGGTATGCACAGCCACTCAGTCTTGGCCGGATTGAGTCAAAGCATGTTTCCGTCCATCCAGATCCGTACCGCATCCAGACAACGGGATATCACGGAGTGGGCACCACTGACGTGGTTTGGGGTGGAGATGTACAACTGGGTATCATCAGCATACTGATGATACCTCGCCCCAAAACCCAAAACCGCGGATGATCTCACCCAATGGCTTCATATAGATGTTGAACAAGAAGGGCGAGAGGACCAACCCCTGGGGGACCCCACAAGTGAGAGCCCTTGGAGTCGACCTCTGCCCCCCTCCAACAATGATTGCAGAGCCCCAAGAGGTAGGAGGAGAACCACTGCAAAACAGTGCCCCCCACTCCCAACCCCCCGAGGCACCGCAACAGGATACCATGGTTGATGGTATCGAAAGCCACTGAGAGGTCTAACAGGACCAGGACCGAGGAAAAACCCTGTCCCGAGCCCTCTAGAGGTCATCCATCAGTATTACATTGTATTATATATGCATATAACACAACACACACAGATATATATATATATATGGCTTCCTTTATTACTACTAAATGACAAATGAGTGCAATTTATAATTTAGTCTTAGCACAGTCAGAGATAAGCAAAACTGAATATTACAGCTTGTCTCACATATTTCTGTAGCTCGATGTATTGCTTGCTTCTGGGAAGTAGGATTAATGGATAAATACAGTTAATCGATCAGTTCAAACAGTCCTTTGATTTGGATGAGTGGAAATGAACTTTGTACTCCCTCCCACCTTTTAAGGCAAATTAGCCCTTTTCAGATCAGAACCAGTAACCTGATTCAAATTGAGTTTCCAGTTCCAATTTAGCAAACTATAGCTCTGGTTTAGTATTCTGCTGATACATGTAGAGTCAGTTTTCCTAGTTTTATCCCATTTTGTTCTTCCTAGTGTGAGTGCTGCTTACCTCTAGGATTTATTTTGCATTACACTCACTATGGTTCATGCAGCAAAGCTACCAATGTGTGATGTGACAAGAAGTGTTATTGTTAGGCCTCTTTGTTGCAGAACCTAGCACTGATGTGGACTGAGAGAGTGGGACTGATCCAGGTCACCCAACTGGCTTCTGTCCCTAAGGAGGACTAGAAAGGTTTTCCTGCCCCTAACCTAACGGCTTAACTGCTACATAGTACTAGCTTTCCTCACTACCCCATTCATTTATATTGATCATATTTATCTCCCATGCTCTCTCCCATGAACCAGTGAAACCATCCCATAGTATCTAGCAGCATCATAAAAAAGATACCATAAATAAAAACCTGCTAATAACCCCCCAATGTTAAAATGTAATAATTATTTCATTTACAAATAATAAGAAATAAGGAGTAGAAAGTCCTCTCCAAAAGGTATAAAACCCAGGCAGCTGTCTTCAAATCACACTTGAATATATGTTTTAATTTCTTTTTAGAACAGATTAAGGAAGAGATAATTAGAATTTCTAAAGGGAGTGAATTTTTACAAGCTGATATTGCTAAGAAAATCATTGTTCCAGTTGTTAGCTAAATGGGCTTTCTTCTGGGTTGGCACGCTTAGAAACTCTAGTGATGTTACATGTGTTAGAAGAAAACAAAGTGTTGGATGAGTGATATCTTCACTTAGAAACCAGTTTTTTTTTAGTTCAAATTGCTAGAGAAAAGCTTATATGCTATATAAACATTTATCTCTATAAAAGCTGATATTGTAGGAAGAGTCATGCTAGTCTATGATGGCCAAAATCAGGAAGAATCTGGAAGCACCTTTTCCAACCAACACAGTTTATTAAAAGGCACACATTTTTGTGAAATGCGCTCCTTGCATCTGATGCATAGAATACAAGATTTAAATTGGGGTGAGATGAGGGGGAAAGGAGGGAGGGGAAGATGGGTTGATTATGCAAATGCAGGGTACATATGAGACAGGTTACAAGTATCTTACCAATTAACAATAGTAATATGTTAAAATCCCCTTGTTTGTTGAAACTGACTGAGATTGCCCGAAACATTTTGATTTATGCTAGTTCAGCAATTTCTTATTCAATGGTGCTTTTAAAATTCCCTTTTTTCAAAACAAAAAGGATGACAGAAAACTTAACTGCTGTTACACAGTTACATATTGATTCTTAATGCAAATAGGAAATCCATATGGGGTACATGGTTAGATCTAATGAGGAAAGAACATGGGACCATATTAAGATAATCCAAATTGTTGTTTGAAGAATTATCCAAACTGTTTCATCCACTTTCATATTAAGTGCTCTTCAGGGACTGAATTTCATGCATGGTGAGTGAATTACTATTAACTTGTGTGCTGTATGACGTATCTACTACTAACCAAATCACATGTAAATACCTACTGCAGATTTGGTGTTGGTCTTGCCATAATGGCGCTGCTCTCCTCAAGATGTCAACTTTTGCCAAAGAACAAGATGACAACACTTCCCAGCTGCATAGACTATTCTTGGATGGGTAAATAATGGTTCTGTTTCAACATAGTATATTTGCATTTTCAGTTGCAATGACTTTATGAATACTTAATTCATAGCGGCAAGCTGTCATTTTCTTTCCCATTGATAATATACTAGACATTTCTCCTTTCTATGGATCACTATTCTGGGTGGTTTGGCACTTTTCTGGAAGCAAATATCAACACAACCCATGTGGGGTGTTCCGAATGCTGCAGAAGACTGCTAGACTATTTGTGGAATAACTGGATCAATCTGGTCACAGAAATTTCTCTAGGATTTCCTTTTTCAGGAACTGCAAATTTTGAACAACCCTATATCTTTAATTCCCCATTACTTTAAATCACAAATTCTTGGGCAGTAGGGAAAGATACAGCACTTCAATAACATTTTATGTGTAAATATCAATAAAATTTAGACCATGGTATTAGTGAACAGTTTGTTCACTCATCCGGCTAAGAAAAGCAAGTCTGAATCACAATCAGGGTTGAAGTTGCTTTGGGGCTCAGGTGAGAAAAGGTATAAAAATCCATGTATTAGCACACCAGTCCTTTAGTTTTATTAATACATTTATCAAACTTATAAAACACTCCCAAAAATAATAACACAGTTCAATAAATGGCAGCTGCAAGAAAGATGTTGGAAATGTAACAATAGTTTATATAGCAAATATTTTTTATTAGAAATTCTGTACTATTTATACATGCTTAATACTTCAGGAAGGTTTAAGTTTCTTCACAATAAGATATACTTTTCTCTATAACAATGCAGAGAAGGAGGTCAGGAAGATTGGCACCCACATATTCTTTATTATTTTCAGTAAACTTGTATGCTATTTAAAGAATCCTAGAAACAGAAATATTGTTGCCCTCCCCCAGGATCATATAAAATTAGTGAAATTTGACAATCTTACCACACCTGTCCCAAAAGTTGCTAGTTCTGCCCTTTTGATGCCAAATAATGAAGTCTCCACTTAATGCATTCTATTGTGTTCTGAATGTTGTTAATCTGTTCTGTTTAGAATGTATAGAACAATTGATAAGCCTCCATATGAAGCCTTGAAAACTGAAGACCTTTCAAGCAGCCTTCCATCTTTGCAAGAAATCCAAGTTGCATACACTAAATTTAAACAGCTGTTTTTAATAGGTATGTAGAAAACTAAGGAAAATCACATGTTGCAACTCCAACTTTGAAACAGAAGGTTTCCTTAGTTTACTGATTGGTGTAAACGTTCAATTATTGTATGTCTTTCTATAGCTGGCCATTCTTTTGAATTATATTGTTGAAACATTATTTAAATGCAGAGTAAAACAATAAATCCTATACACTGACTGCTTGGGTTGTGCTGATGCAAAAATATATTTGAGAATATAACACAATCACTAATTTCTCTCTGAATCTTTGAGCTTCATTGACATACATTCTATATTTCATTTGTAAATAGCTAAAATTATTATCTTGGTTTTTTTTTCCAGATAACAGTGCAGAATTCTGGGATACTGATGTAAAATGGTTTTCGCTGTTAGAAAGTACAAATTGGCTAGAAATCATAAGGTAGGTTAACTTTCTAAGTTGTGTTATCAAGACATACTTAGGAAAACTTAAGTAAACCATCTAGCCTTTAATATAATACAGGAGATGATGTATCCACAGATTTTAGTAAGAACTTCAACAAATTTCATTTTGAGATACTGGCATTTATCCAAGATTCTTGAGCTAACAGCAGGCTACTTCTGCCGGCTGCCGGCAGTTTGGCAGCTAGAATCTCACTAGCTCAAGGTTGACTCAGCCTTCCATCCTTCCGAGATGGGTAAAATGAGGACCCAGATTGTTGGGGGCAATATGCTGACTTTGTAAACTGCTTAGAGAGGGCTGTAAAGCACTGTGAAGTGATATGTAAGTCTAAGTGCTATTGCTATCATGATCCCACCTGATTCCAAAACACAATTATGCCTTTCCACTTCAACTTTCCAGGGATGTATTAAAGCTCTAATTGTCCATGTTCTTCCAGGCGATGTCTGAGAAAAACAATAGATATTATTGAATTACTTGAAGGACAGAGCACAAATGTTCTTCTTCAAGGTAAGTTCAAGAAAACATACTTCCCCTTTTCCAGTCAATTATAAGTAGATGAAATAAAATAAAATATAGTTCCTTAATCTTTTATTCATGAATTGCTTGCCATGTAAATATGTTTAAAACAACTTAAACTCGACAATTTTCTGACCTTGGATGCGTATAACCTCAGACTGGGTCACTACTTGTCTTGTAAATTATTAACTACATCCTCCCACATCTTTTGTGTTTCATTGGATAATGTAACTATTTTTCCTGCAGAAATGGATAGACAGACAGACACACATTTAAAACAACAATACACAATAATATGTTTTAAAATTAGCTGCAAATACAAACTAATTTGTATAATGTGTAAGCACTATAGAAAGGTAGAGTAAAATTCAAGCTGTTACTCCATCTGGATCAGTTCATCCAAACTGATATCTGTGTTGCCTGTGTTGCATCTCATTTGCCACCAGTTCATTACTGAATCCAAAGTATAAGAGCCTTGATGGCGTAGGGGTTAGAATGCAATACTGTAAGCTACTTCTGCTGGCTGCCTGCAATTTGGCAGTTCAAATCTCAGCAGGCTCAAGGTTGACTAAGTCTTCCATCCTTCCGAGGTTGGTAAAATGAGGAGCCAAATTGTTGGGGGCAATAGGCTGACTCTGTAAACCGCTTAGAGAGGGCTGTAAAGCACTGTGAAGTGGTATATAAGTGCTATTGCTATTAAAATAAGTAAAAATAAAATACAGGTTTCCCTCAGTTAATGACAACAATTGGAACCACTAAGTGGTTTGATCATAAAGTACGATAACATAGGAACATGCCACTTAATGGCAGTTCTGGCACTACCGGTTGCCATCATTAAGCAAATCACTGTGGTTATTAAGCAGGGACATTACATGGTCACCATTTGCAACCTCCTTACTAGCTTCCCCACTGCCTTTGCTTGCCAGAAGCTGGTAAAAGAAGGCCACAAATGATGACTATGAGAAGCTTTGATGTAGTTGCCAGCTGGGCACCAGAGGACGTACCACCTGTTCAGCGCCATCACAAGTTTGAACAATTAAATGAATGATCATAACCAAGGACTACCTATAGCTACAAAGGAAAATTGCCCTTTCAGTATTCAGCTTCTTAAAATTCTAAAGTCAGTGTAGATCAAACCTCTGGAGAGCTTTCATGGCAGCTACATGTTACAGTAACATAAATGTCTATGGAGATTCTCAGTCATCCAGGTCATGGTTGTTCCAAAGGCACTTTTTCAAGAGGCAACTGGACTTTCTGGGTTTTTTTCTTCGAAGATGTTCCGCTTCTTATCCAAGAAGCTGAAAAAGAAGAACTGAAGGAGAGCTGAAGAAGCTTCTTGGATGAGAAGAGAAACATCTTCAAAGAAAAAACCCAGAAAGTCCAGTTGCCTCTTGAAAAAGCACCTTTGGGAGTAGCATAAATGCTTGACCAATATACAACTGCAATGGAGTTGAGCAATACCTAATATTGCTTTCTGGAAAGATCTTCCAAATAGAAGTAGTATGTCTATTAACCTACTTCTTATACCCAACACAACCTTTAGAAGAATCTCTTGTTAATTACATTCGTTCTGGTTATAAGCCATAGGCTGATGGGTGTAAACCATTCCAAAAATATGCCTGAACCCTGATAGGACAGATCTGTTTAACTTGTTTAAATAAAGAGTGCCCAAACACCATCTGCCCACCCTTTGCTCTCTTGATCAGCTTACCAAATAAAAATAGGCAGTTAATTACAATTATTTGTTTTAACTGCTTTGAAGCTTAGATTTTTTCCAGGTTTTTTTTCCAGTGGAATTATGATTACTTGCAAGCAAGTTCTAACAATGTACCACTATTACTTATTGATTCTGAATAACTCATAACTTTTTCTATTAAGCTATATATTATAAATGAGGGTTAGAGAATTTGCATTCATTTTTACAGAGCATGTCAAGCACTAGCATGCAGGAGTCCTAACAAGACTCCTTTCTTTAGCCCTCAGTTTCAGAATTCATTTACAGTTACATTAAATGCACAGTTCTCTACATCAAGGCCTACATTTCTGCCAACATCATGTACACCTTTTTGTCAGTCGCTTGCCTTAAGAACAGCATCACTGTTTGAATATTGAAAACCACTTTGAAAAGTTTGGCATGCCCTCAAAGGATACTTTTGTTGGTGTTATTCTAATGAAAATTTAAGATTATATAATCTTAAATGTCAATTTTTTGCAACTGTCCTATTTCTTTTAGGAAAATTTATATTCAAACATTGAAAATAAATGTATCATGCCATGTTTTATCCCATTCCTAAAAGAGGATTGAGCTTATTTGTTTGATTCATCTTTTTCCCTCAAATGTAATAGAAATAGAATAGGTAGAAAAGAAATGTGTTTGGTCACTCTTGAGGTGGTCAGGTCTGTATACATGTTACATGGCTATACATTTCTAACTAAGATACACCAAGGAGTTGTCTTATATTTTAAAGCATGGCCTTCTAGCATGTTTCTTGGATTCTGGTTTAACACCTGCATCTGTCCTGTCTTATCTCCTTGTTTTCCTTTCAGTGAAGACCCTGTCTTCTGCTGTCTCATTTTTCTCCACTGTGAGTAGTACGGTTGGCTAGCCTGCAGAGGGCTAGTTTAGATGGCTTGGTGTTTAGCATGTCTGTTAATCTCCAGTCTTGTTACTCAGCACGATCAGAACTGGTACAACAAACTTGCTAAGCTCATTCATAATGCAGTTACGAAATTTGATTTGTTTAATCCTGGTTTACTGTGTGTACTCTGTTGGCTTGGCTTCTGTGTAGGTCATCATTAAGTGAATCATCTCTAGTGTGATGGGTGAACCCAGTTACTGGCTTTGATACTTACAAAGGTGTGCTTTTGCACAATACATTACCTTGCTTTTCCTGGAGTCCTGAAACTTGGTCCTGTATTGTATTTCGTACCATATGCTTAACTAATCTGTTGTATAGGTTCTTTCACCATGTTCATGCTGTCACATTCTGATATAATGCCCAGTAATCTTTGCTGTGAAATATTGCTTCAGTGCATGTTGCTTTTGGAATATATTCCTTTGGTTTATATGACCATCGACAGAAAAATGTTGAATGACATATAGTATTAAATAAATGGATAAATGCTGTGTTTCTGAGAAAGTAATACTATATTATCTAAATAATTTGCTGCTCTGTACTAATTTTGATCTTTATTGCATTTTAATAGAGTAGTACAGATTCAGGGTGTTCAGTAAACACATTAACAGTGCTAACATCCCACTCAATAGACATTAATGTTTGCCTGAAAGGGATTGTTATAATACGAACATGTCCTTCTTTTAAAGTGGCCACAAACACTTTTCTCTCATCTGAAATAGTTCTGTCTGTCTCTTTGTTTTTAGAGGAGAATGCTTCTGACCTCTGTTGTGTGATCTCCTGTCTGGTTCAAATTATGATGGATTCATACTGTAGAACAAAGCTGGGATTTCAGAGCCTTATTCAGAAAGAATGGATCATGGGAGGACATGCTTTCTTGGATCGCTGTAACCATCTGCGGCAAAGTGATAAGGAAGAGGTATAACTCAAAGTTCTACAAAGATGTTTTGAGCAAAAATACGTCTAGGAAGGGAAGCTGAGAATCATGAACGTGGAAATGGTGGAACCTCTGTCTCAATACATAGCTTGTCCAAAAATATGTCAGGGGCTCAAGTGAGCTCTTGTTTAGGAGCAAAAATATTTTATGAGGAAACAAGAAAGGCAGGCAAGACTTTGTCAGCTTTGATCACACTAAGCTTTTGGCCTTCAGAGCCCAACAGATATATAACACAAGTAGCCAAGCCCTACATGCAATTGATGTGAATTAATCTATTCATATAATACTCTGTAACATTTCAATTGAAAAAACTTCAAAAGCTATGAATAGGCCACAGGTTTGGCTTTATATATAATAACTATAAAATCAGATGTCAGGCACACTATTCAGAATTGTTTTTAATAACAAGTTATGGAAATAGTTGTCTAATACTACTGGATTCAAGGTGGTCTCTATGACAGGTGAATAAACTGGTGCTTCTTTCTGAATTGCTGGAATCTCCCTTTCCTTCCAAGAAGTGTTAACTATTCTGTCTATGGCTCCAACTCCCATTTCTTTTTCTGGTTGCTTTAACCAGCCAGATTCAGCAAGACCTTAATGCCAGAGCTACATCACAGAGAACTCTGTCTACTTCCTCAAGATCCAGAGGCTCAGAACCCTCCCAGCTACATCACAATACATCACCTCATCAGATTTCTCTATTTTCAAGTTTAGAGAATTTGAGTGATGAGCTGCAAATGTTTGGCCAGGCAATCACTATGTACTCTGATTGATTTTTTTGCCCTCCTTCCCTAAAAGGCTCTAGGACAGCGATGGCTAACCTTTTTGGCACCAAGTGCCCAAAGCGTGCACATGTGTGTGCAAACCCCCAAAATGCAATGCACGTGCATCTCCTATGCATGTGTGCATATCCCCACACATGCACCCCGCCCCAGCATGCATGCGTGCTTGTCCTTGCATGCGCCCTGCCCCTGTGCATGTGTGGCAGAGACCCGAAGACCAGCTGGCTAGCGGGAGGCGCACGCACATGCATGGCGGAGCTGAGCTGGGACAATGGCTTGCATGCCCACAGAGGGGGCTCGCCGAGGTTCACCATCATGGCTCTAGGACATCTAAATGGTGTAGCTGAGTGACATTTTGCAGGTGCTATGTGAAATAATTCTGCTTTACCATAATTATTGCCATAGTTTCAAGCTTATACACAAAACTGATCACACCTACTTCTTCTCTGCTAGTATTGCTTCAGGCATGTCTTTATTTCCTAGAGCAGTGATTGCCAACTAGTGGGCCACGGACCACTGGTGGTCCATGAGAAAATGTTGGTGGTCCGCAGTGTGCCTGTGTCTGCAACAGAAGTGATACCGGCAGTGAATGGACTGATGCGCGCAGGGAGGGAGGGTAGCACGCAGGAGATCGTGGCGTCGGAGCCCTTCCTGGGTGTTTCCTGGCCTGTGTGGGGGTGGGGAAAAGGAACCTCTGAACTGGTGCTAGGTGGTGGGAATCTGATGTCCGGAGGTCAACAAGCCACGTGCTGAAGACTAGATGACTGGCACGGAGGTGGGGCAATCCTGCAGTCTCCATAGCAAATCCGTGTGGTGGCTGCTGCCTCCTGCCTCCATGCATCGAGGAGGCTGGGCAGCAGCGGGAGAGCGTGGACCTCCTGAGCTACAGGAAGTGATTGCTAGCGATGCCCTCAGGTGAAGATGTTGTGAGGGTGAGGCTCGACTCCTCCCCTCAGGAGCTGCAAAGTACTCGCCGCCCCTCTGGCAGCCACCAAGCCTCCCACCACCATGCTTCTCTTCCTCCTCTGCAGAAGTGCTCACACGCCCAGTGGGGAGGACAAGGCTGGGTGGGTGCCAGAAGGACGGTGAGCACTTTGCGGCTCCTGAGGGGAGGGGAGGGGTCAAGCCTCCCCCTTGCAACATCTTCCCCTGAGGGCATCACTGGCAGCCGCTCGGCCTTGATGCGTGGAGGCAGGAGGTAACACCAGTTCAAAGGTTCCTTTCCCCCCACCCCCTCGCTGGCCAGGGAACACCCGGGAAGGGCTTCAATGCCGCAATCTCCCACGTGCATCAGTCCAGCACCCCTGTTGCTCCACCTCCCCACCAGCCATCTGGTCTTCAGCACACGGCTCATCGGACTCTGAACATCAGATTCCCATCACCCAGCACCAGTTCAGAGGGGCAGGGGGAAAGAGAGAGAGAGATGAGAGAGAGGGAAAAAGGGACCCCATCCCCTCAGTGGGAATCCAGGCGCTTCAGCGAGTGGCATGTTGGAATCATATTGGTGGTCCGTGGGATTTAAAATTGAGTTCGGTGGTCCCTGAGCTCCAAAAGGTTGGCGACCTCTGTCCTAGAGCAATTCATAGAACTAAGTAGGATTAATAGGCAGGGAGCAGCCACTCAGCAACAAACTTCTGCAGTGCTTGGCTTTGTCCATTTTCCAGAATCTAACAAAATACGAAGTAAAACTAGCCTTTAGATCTTAAGAAAAATCTCCAGATGTATCTGGATATCTTTTGTATCAGATTCTTAGGCCATCTAATCAACTCTACTTCTCCACTGAGGCTTGTATCTCTGTTGTCACAAGGGAGTGATTCCCCAATTACAAACCACTGATAAATCAGGCCCCCAGAACCATAACATGTCTCAGGCCAGATTTAATAGGTGGTTGGTTGAGGGGTGGGGCCAGAGAGAACCTGGGTCAAGCCCCTGGTTTTCCTGGGGTTGAAACGCAGCGGAACAAATGCAGAAGATTGGCTAATGAGTTAATGGTAAGGAAATCTGAAGTAGGAACTGGAACCAGATTTCTAATCTGCCCTTTCCTGAAATGGCTCACTGCTATCTCTGTCCAGAATTAATTATCAGAAGTCAGTTTGAATTTATCAATAACAAGTTTGGCTAGACTGCCTTCTGTCAGTTTTGATTCAGGAATTTCTTTATCAGAACGTGGGTTTGCTGTGGATGAAATATATCTTGATTTTAGCAAAATATCCATGACATTTTGATTGACAAGCTAATTAAGCATAGACTGAATGGTATGACAGTTTAGCCATATGCAAAGATGCTCATGTATAGTTTTCCATTAAAATAAGAGTTATTGAGTAGGATCCCATAAGATTCAGGCCAGGGTGTTATACTTTGAAATGTTTTTATGATAATTTGGATGAAGAGGTAAAAAAAATCTCATCAGATTGGCAAATGATTTAGAATTGGATGGGACAGCTAATATCCTAAAAGTTAGAAATACCATTTAAAATGTAGTTGTTTAGAAAAATATGTTGGAAAGAAATGGAATTAAATTTAACACAAATAAATACAGAGTTCTTTTAGATAACAAATCAGATGTAGAAGTAAAGAATCAGGTTCCTTGCCAATAATCTTTGTGAAAAGAAATATTGGAATAGTTCTTGATTAAAAGTTGAATATAGTCAATGTGATGCAAAAAAATGTGGTTTTTATCTTATATCACTGGAATTGTAGTTTCCAAATAATGGGGAATAGTAGTTCTACTTTGTCAGTGGTCAGACACGATCTTGACTGGTGTGTCTGGTTTACAGGGTCACACATAAAAGATTCATAGTAATTAACAGATACGGAAAACCAGAATGATCAGGAAAGTAGAAATTAAGAAAGTAAAGGACTTCTAAATACTATGTCTTCTAGAATGATTGTCACTTCTAAGAAGAGATAATCCTTGACTTACAACTACAGATGAGCCCAAAATTTCCTTTGCTAAGCAAGGCTGTTGCTAAATAAGTTTTGCCCCATTTTTGCAAGCCTTTTTTTGCCCCAGTTGTTAAGCAAATCACTGCAGTTGTTATGTGAATCATGGGGTTGTTAAGTAAATCCGGCCTTATTGACTTTGCTTGTTGGACACTGGTTGGAAAGATTGCAAGTAGTGATCACATGACCCTGGGACAGTGCAATTGTCGTAAGTACACGCCAGTTGCCAAGCTCCCAAATTTTGATCACGTGACCCTGGGGATGCAGCAACTGTTATAAATATGAAAACCATTTGTAAGTCACTTTTTTCAGTGCCATTGTAAATACGGCCACTAAACAAATGGTTGTAAGTAGAGGACTACCTGTAGTTTCTTTATTGTTGTTCACCTGTTTACAGAATCTTGCCAGGCAATCACCAGCATAACTGCAGAAATACTCTGAATTGCTAGGGAGAGGCCGTTCCAGTCCTTTTCATGCCTACCAGAGATTCTAAGCATTGCTGATTCCCTCCTGGGACTTTAGAATATATTCTGCCAGAGGGATATATGATAGTATTTTTCATATTCCTGAAATGATGTCACATAAATGGAATGTAAATTACAGAAAGGAAAATTCTTATTAAACGTTAGAGGAACTGTTTCAAACAAAACTCTTCCACCAATTCAAGAGGTGTTAAAATGAAGGCTAGGGAGCGCTCCGTTGGAGAATCTTAATTTCCATTCATAATACTGACCAAGGGACCGGATTAGATTGGATGGCTTAATTGGCTGTTTGTAACATTTTCATTCTGAGATTCCAGCTATGCCTACAGGCCTTAAAATATTTAAAACCCTTTCCCTAACTTATGCCTCTGACTGGAACTGCAGCTCCTTAATGACTTCAGTGGCAAGAAATGATAATAGAAAAAATAAGGATGGTTGCACGACTTGCCTTCATGTGAGTGCCATGTAGTAAATGCAACTTACTAAAACTTATTAAAGCAACCGTGGAGCAATCCTAATTTTTATGAGCATTTTTTTCCGTGAGATACTTAAAATGGCATAAAAGCAGGTATTTATAAAAATAAAATAAAATGTCAGATTTGTTATCTTGGCATGCAGTTAAAAATTATTTTAAATACTGTTTTATAGGGCTGCATGAAATGAAGAGGGGAGGGATGAAGTTCATTTGGTGGAAAGAGATCCCCCCATTTTTTTAGTAATGATCTTAGTAGTTCTTATGGAGGGATATAGCCTGACTTGATAGAAGCCTTATTAAGTCAAGTCTTGTTGAATGCAGCACTTCAGTGAAGTTGTTCCATCTTGTACTGTTGCAGTTTCCTCTTTCTTTTAGGCTCCAGTTTTCTTGCTGTTCCTGGACTGTGTTTGGCAACTAGTTCAGCAGTACCAACCAGCGTTTGAATTTACAGAAACGTACCTTACTGTTCTGTCTGACAGCCTTTACATCCCCATATTTAGCACCTTCTTCTTCAATTCTCAACACCAGAGAGACACCACTACGGTAAGAGGGAAATAATCTTGATTACCCAAAATGCAACGAATTGAAACAGTATTTTCATGGAAATGAATTGTTTTGGAAGTGGGTAATAAAGGGCTAAGTGAGGACTGCCTCATTTAAGGAATTGAATTAAAAATAAAAACGATTCAATGATCGGGATGAAACTGAAGTGAAAGAATGATAGAAGGACTATGTCCCAAGATTTGAATGGGAATATTATATTAACAAGTCAATAACCTATTAATGAATGTAATTGAGTGAACATTACAACCAAGTAGAGAAAATACTCGACTTACGACCACAATTGAGCCCAACATTTCTGTTGCTAAGTGAGACATTCATTAAATGAATTTTGCCCCATTTTATGACCTTTCTTGTCATAGTTGTTAAGTGAATCATTGCAGTTGTTAGTAACATGGTTGTTAGGTGAATCTGGCTTCCCCATTGATTTTTCTCCTTAGAAGGTCGCAAAAGGTAATCCCATGACCCTGGGACACTGCAACCGTCATAAATATGAGTCCATTGCCAAGCACCTGAATTTTGATCACATGACCCATGGGGATGCTGCAACAGTTGTAAGTGTGAAAAACGGTCATAAGTCACTTTTTCAGTGTCATCTCTAAATGAACTGTTGTAAGTGGAGGACTATCTATGGGCTTAGGCCAGAATTAAATAAGATATCAATATGTACAGTGATAAATATCCTTACGATATAATTTGTGTATACTGTATTAGCATTAATTAGCTCTGTCTCTTGGTGGTGATCTTAGCAGGCACACCCTTCCAAATACTGACCAAAATTTTGCTACCAGACGAGTAGCAAACTCTTACCTGTTTCAAGCCATCTGCTTTAGGGCCTGGTTACTTGAGGGAGCTCCTGTTTCTCATAACATTTGCCTGGCTGATTTGATCCTGCAGGGTTGACATACTCTGGGGTTCCTTTGATTAAACCATGTCATCTTTCAGGACCTCAGAAGCACCTATACATGCAGAAGCACGCTGTAGCAGTACCTGTCCTTTGCAGTGAGATTCCTTCCCCCCTCCCCCAAAAAAGATCTGGGTGGCCCCTGCTGTACTGTTTTTCAGAAGAACCTTGAATACCTGACTCTTCACTCAGGGCATTGGTGAAGGAGAGGGAGACCCCTCACTTCATTGCACCTGCCATCTTTTCTTTTTGTTCTATTGTAATTTCTTTCTTTGTTGCAAGTTGTCATCCTGAGTCACTGACAGTCTGGCAGCTTACAAGTTTAATAAAGTGTTATCATTATCTGAATGCCCATGGAAGTTCTTAAATAAAGACAGTAGTAGTATTTGTATTGAATCAGAATAAAGTAAAAAATCCGCTCAGCAGATTCAATTTTACTTGTGCCACCTGCTTTATAGTAGCTTGTTCTAACTTCGTGATTTTATTAAGTCTGCCTCTAAAATTGTTTATGAGACAATATAATGGGCTTTGGAAACTGCCCACCCACATTTTAAGAATGTGCAAAAGAATATTTTGCAAAGGAGGACCTCTGTAACTTGAGGCAATGAATTCTTACATTTTGACTCAGCTAATTCAGAAACTCCTTATCATCTGGGTGTTGTCTGACAGCATTCTTCATCTTCTCTAACCCTAGAAGTAAAGAAACTCAGACAATACTGTGTTAGTATAATGTACTAGTGATTCTTAACTACCACTGTGGTGTATAATTGGCCCTTCAAGGTAATAATAATAACCCCAAAATGGCTAAATTAAGCCTTAGTAGAAGCTTTAGCCTTTGTTCACATGCAAATTAAGAATCGCTCACATATCTCCTTCACCCTCACTTCCCCTATTTCCTGCACTGGCGATGTTAGGTAATATGGAAATGACATGCTGGCAATGTAAATTCTAGCTAAAATATCTATCTGAGCTGGAGTCTCAATCCTGGGAAGCCCAGCCTCTGATCACAGAGCCACATTAGGGCACATCTAGTGCTGAAGAAGAAATCCTTTAAACAATATGTTATACTTTCTCATAGGATCCAAAGTTTGAATTAAGGCACCGTTATACCCAATTTAATAGTTTATTTATTTATTAATTTGACTTGTATGCTGCCCCCTCTTCAAAAAGGACTCGGGGCGGCTCACAGATAAAAACAGAACAATAAATTAAGTTAGCTAAAATTGAATTAAATTACGACAAGCTAAATTAATTAAAAACCCATTAATAAATTTAAAATTAAAAACCCATTCCCCAAGGAGTCAGCACAGCACAGCCTGTTCAAACAGCCAGGTTTTTAGGTCATGTCGGAAGGTGTGGAGGTCAGGGGCCAGGCGGAGCCCCAGAGGTAGTTGGTTCCACAGAGTGGGAGCTGCTACAGAGTAGGCCCTCCCCCGTGATACCGCCAAACGACACTGGGTCGCAGACGGCACCCCGAGAAGTCCATGCCTGTGCACTCATACAGGGCAGTTGGTATTTGATGCCGGCAGTAGACGCTCCCGTAAATAACCCGGACCCATGTCTCATAGGACTTTGAATGTCAATACCAGAACCTTGAATCTCATCCGGAGGGCAACTGGTACCAATGCAGCTCATGCAGGAGGGGTGCAACCTGGGAGTACCAGGAAGCTCCCATCACAACCCGCGCAGCTGCATTCTGCACCAGCTGAAGCCTCCAGATGGTATGCAAGGGCAGTCTTAAATAGAGAGCATTGCAGTAGTCGAGCCAGGAGGTAACAAGTGCCTGAGTGACCGTGCGTAGGGCATCTCGGTCCAGATATGGGCACAGCTGGCGAACCAGCCGAACCTGGGCAAATGCCCCCCTGGCCACGGCTCCCACCTGCTCCTCCAACCTGAGCCATGAGTCCAGGAGGACCCCCAGGTTCCCTGCCCTGTCCATGGGGGGCAACACCTCTCCCCCCATGACCGAAGGTGGAATCTCCTGGCTGGACCGAGATGTCAGTATGCACAACCACTCTGTCTTGGCCGGATTGAGCCGAAGCATGTTCCTGTCCATCCAGATCCGTACTGCATCCAGGCAACGGGATACCATGGAGAGGGCATCACTGATGCGACCCGGGGTGGAGATGTATAACTGGGTATCATCAGCGTACTGATGATACTTCACCCCAAAGCCACGGATGATCTCGCCCAGCGGCTTCATATAGATGTTGAACAGGAGGGGTGAGAGAACCGACCCCTGAGGGACCCCACAAGTGAGAGCCCTCGGCGTCGATCTCTGTCCCCCTGCCAACACCGATTGCGAGCGTCCCGAGAGGAAGGAGGAAAACCACTGCAACACAGTGCCTCCCACTCCCAACCCCACGAGACGCTGCAACAGGATACCATGGTCGATGGTATCGAAAGCCGCTGAGAGATCTAACAGGACCAGGACAGAGGAGAATCCCCTGTCCCGAGCCCTCAGGAGATCATCAACCAGTGTGACCAATGCCGTCTCCGTGCTATACCCAGGTCGGAAGCCCGATTGGTACAGATCCAGGTAGTCTGCTTCCTCCAGGAAAAGCGGAAACTGCTGAGCCACCACACTCTCGACAACCTTCACTAAAAAGCGAAGTTTGGAGACTGGACGGAAGTTGTTCAATTCGGCTGGGTCCAGGCCAGGCTTCTTCAGGAGAGGCCGCACCACCGCCTCTTTCAAGGAGGCAGGGAAGGTACCCTCCCTTAATGAAGCATTGACCACTGCCCGGAGCCAGCCGCAAGATGACGTGACTCCTGGAGGCATAAACCAACCAGGAAGGGCACAGGTCCAACAAACATGTGGTGGAACTCAGTCGTCGCATAATCCTGTCCACTTCATCCTCAGAAACAGGATCGAACTCAGTCCAGATTACATTGGCCAGACCACTTGCACCCCCGGGGTCAGGCCCCTGCACATTAGAGTTCAGCCCTTCCCGGATCCGATTCATCTTATCCTGCAGGTATTGACCAAATTCCTCAGCTCTGCCCTGCAAGGGATCCACCACTGCCCCCGGCTGTAATAGGGAGTGGGTGACCCCAAACAAGGCGGCCGGGCGGTTACCTGAGGATGCTATGAGAGCAGAGAAGTAAGCCCTCCTCACCGCTCTCACAGCTACCAGGTAAGTCCTAATATAGGCTCTTAGCTGGGCTCGGTCAGAACCGGAGCGGGTCGACCTCCATCTGCTCTAAGCCTTTCTCCGGCCCATCTCCGGAGCTCCCCAGTATACCAGGGAGCCACCCGGGATCTGCGCCGGGTAAGGGGATGCATGGGACAACTCTGTCGAGAGCCCCTGCCGCCACCTGTTGCCAGGCAGCCGTCAGGGCCTCGGCAGAGCTGTGGGCCAAGGATGTAGGAAAAAACTCCAGTTCCGCCTGGAACCTCTCTGGGTCCATTAGGCACCTAGGGCAGAACCATCTAGATGGCTCCTCATCCCAGCAGTGTGGGGCAGCTTGGCGGAAAACCAGCCACAGGAGATAATGATCTGACCATGGGACGGGATGGACAGTAAAATCATCATCCCCCAGACCATTTCACCACTGCTCCGAGACAAAAACCAGGTTGAGCGTGTTGCCCCCCTCATGAGTCGGGCCGTCGATCACCTGAGTCAGGCCCATGGAGGCCATGAATTCCTGGGCCAAACCCGACGACCGCCCCAAGGGAAGGCAGGTTGAAGTCACCCAGAACAATGAGCTCAGGGAACTCCACCGCCGCCCCCGAGACGGCATCGAGAAGCCCAGGCAGGGCAGATGCTACATAGCTGGGGGAAAGGTATGTAAGGAGCAAGCCCACCCAACTCTCCGACCCGCTCCTCAAGAGGAGGGCCTCACACCCACCTACCTCCGGAATAGGGACCTCCCTTGGAATCAGGGTTTCCTGAATAACGACAGCCACCCCCCCACCCCTCCCCTGGGCTCGTGACCAGTGCAACACCCCAAAAACCTGGGGGGCATAACTCAACCAGAGGGACTCCACCCTCTGGGCCCACCCAGGTCTCGGTGATACAGGCCAGGTCCGCGGCCTCAATTACCTCACAGAGGAGGGTTATATAGTGACTACTATTCCAAGAACAAATACCTGTTTCTGTTTGCTGCAAGGAGGCAAATTGCTG
Source organism: Naja naja (assembly GCA_009733165.1). Taxonomy (NCBI): domain Eukaryota; kingdom Metazoa; phylum Chordata; class Lepidosauria; order Squamata; family Elapidae; genus Naja; species Naja naja. The sequence goes on from CM019149.1 coordinate 289,790,371, forward strand.
GGAGGCAGAGGCCGAAGGGTGGGGGCCGAAAGGTGGGCAGAGCTTCAGCAACATTCACTGTGTAAGACACACAGACATTTCCAGCCACTTTTGGGGGGGCAGGGGGTGCGTCTTATGCACCAAAAAATACGGTAGATGAAAAGGGAGTCAAAAATATTGCAAGAATGTTTTTAAAAATAATAATGCTGCAAATGTAAATGATTTAACCAGAGAAATGTTTTAAAAGCATGCTATGATTTATGGAGTACCTTTACAGTTTTGTTAACATGTATGTGAAGACTGCATTTATGGTATTGGAAGAACACCGTTATTGTTTCAGTGTGTAACAATAGCACTTAGACTTATATACTGCTTCATATTGTTTTACAGCCCTCTCTAAGTGGTTTACGGCGTCAGCATATTGCCCCCAACATCTGGGTGCTCATTTTACTGACCTTGGAAGGTTGGTAGATCAAACTCCTGTAGTGAGTAGTGAGTTAGCTTGCAGTACTGCATTCTAACCACTGCACCAACACAGTTCTATTTAAATAAATGGAAAAATAGTGAGAGTGAACAACTTCAGGGACTGAGCTTCTTAGAAAGGCATTGAAGGAACTCCGATTCAAAGGGAACAAAAGCGAATTTGACCTTAGCAAAATTTAGGGCAGAAGATATAACAGACCAGATTTTTATTTTTCAGCAGGTCACCACAGAGTATAAATGTGAGACATTTCATTATACATCTGTTAATTTGGGGACAGTATATGGTAAAATGAATACGGTTGAAATATGAAGTGTTTTACAGGAATCTGGAATTAAAGGATGGTTGCTGCAAGCATTAAGAACAGTATTTGATGGTAGTAGAGCATGAGGAGAGTTGCTTGTTGTTGTCCCCTTAATCATTTCATGGTCTTACATACAGATGTATAAGGAACGCTTATGGTAAACAATTCAGATTGTTTACTGAAAAATGGGAAAATATTAAAATCTACAAATGCCAGGTAATTGTTGAGTTATAACCATTATACATCCACCATTTGTTCAGCAACTATTCGAAGTTAGCCTGGTGCTGAATGAATGTCCTCAAAGTTCTGGCCAATGCAGTGTCCACTACAGTGACATGATCAAAATTTGGGTGCTTGGCAGCCAGGTCTCACTTATTATCCAGTTGCAGCATCCCAGGGTCATGGAATCTGACCCAGCATCACCCAGATCGCTTTCATGCCGAAGGCAGGATTAGAACTCACCATTTCTTGTTATGTAGGCCAGCACCTTAACTCCTATACCAAATTGGCTGTTTGATGGCTAAGGTTTACTTTGTTTAATGGAGTAGGTTAGGGTTAGGGTTAAAATGGAAGTATTGCAGATTGAAGCACTGCTGCTTGGAGAAAATGCATTTCTAAATTAATTCCAGCCTTTTTTTAAACAGTATGGAGGAAGTCTTGATACAGAAGGCAGCAAACTTAATTTTCTTTCGGTTTGGGATTGGTCTGTGCAGTTTGAACACGAGGCTCAAGCTTTGCTTAACAACCCTCTTTATGCAGAAAAGCCAAAACTAGACAAAAGTCAGAAAAAAGCTTCACGATTCAAGGTAAGATATTGGAATATTTCCACTGTAATAATTGGAGGAATGATAAGAGATGGGGATACTAATTCAATATGATAATAACATTGTTCAATTAGGCTGGAGCATGTGCATTAAAATAACTATCAATAGTGAATTTTGAGTATATAAACATCTTCATGAGAACTCCTACAAGAAGTAAAAAAGAATGATTCAAACTTTTTTGCATTTTGTTTTAACTTGGATGTCTTTATAGTTCACATTTAATACTATTGCCTACTTTGCCCAGAAACTAAGCTGGAATTGAGTTCAGGTAGTTCTGATTTTGTCTTCTAAATTTCTTTTACAGCATCAGCGGCAACTCTCTTTGCCCCTGACACAAGCAAAACCTCCTCCAAGGAGGGGATTTTTTAAGGAAGAAACAGATCAGTTAATTAAAAACATCTTGGGCAAAAGAATCAGCAGGTTGATAACTTCTTCCGATGAACTTCAGAATAGTTCCAGAGAATTCTATGACAGTTGGCGCAGTAAACCTGTTGACCTTCACGGACTCCTCCTGCCATGTCTAGAAGGACCAGAAATCAAAGTATGGGCACAGAGATATTTACGATGGATTCCTGAAGCTCAGCTCCCTGGTGGAGGCGCAGTTGCCACTGCCACAAATGTCTTAAATGTAATGGAAGATGTACAGGGTTTGCAGAAGAAAATAGTTGAAAGGCATCGTCAGGCTGAGTCTCGTGATGATACCGAAGCTTCTCCCTTTATGAGAAATCCTGCTCGTTTGTCATCGTTATTTCCCTTTGCTTTGCTTCAGAGACATTCCCTTAAACCAGTTTTGCCTACCAGCATTTGGAAAGACTTGGAAGGTGAAGAGGATTTGGCCAGGAGAGATGATGAGTATGTTGATCTAGGTGGTGATTAATGTAACACTTCTTTTCAGTTACAGAACTGAACCATATTTCTGTTCAATTACCGGAATAAAATTGGTTTCAGGGAGGCACATAATGTCCTTTGGGTTGTATTCTGGCTAAAGATAATTAGTGAAGTTCTAATACAGAATGGTCTCCACTTGGATGTATTTTCCATAGACATTGGGGAGGGGGAGGGGTTCAACAACCTTTTTCTTGATTAGGTTCTTCTGCCACAGGAAGGAAGATCACTTTTTTTATTATCAGTGTGTAAGAATCTGCTGAGACAGCATGCAGGATAATACCTACAGCAGCAGGATTAAACAAAAATGATTTTTTTTTCTCTAGCAAGAATCTGTTCTATTTCTTACCCCCACCCCTCAATAAATGAGAGTTTTATCTCTCTACCCCCAAAAAGTGATTGTTGAGCAGTCATGGGAAAAATTAAGATGTTGAAAATATCAAGAAAGATCTATTGTAGCCTGCCTACTTCAGTTTTAATAAGTGGTGGCATCAAATGTTCATAAGCAAATGGAAAACAGCCTAGTCTGGGAAGGTCATCTATTTACTTTATCCTTGATAAAACTGATCTTTATAACGAGAATCGTATTTTTTAAAAGTAGTTTGAATTTGTTAGTTGTTTTAAATTTGAGCTTGAGAAATAAAGAGTAAAGACAAATCCTTTTTGTTCTGATCATCCTCTTTAGGGTTCTAACATTTTCATAAAACAAATGGTCTAGAGTTCATCTCAACCTTACTACATAGATGATCTCTGCTTGTGTATTTTCTGATCAGTGGTGACTTCAGGTAATTTATTGCCCAGTACAAGAAGCAAAGGAATTTATAAAATATCAATAAACTAGAATCGTGTTTGTCAATTTTTTTGTAGGATTCTTATGTTGATCTTCTCACCAGTGCTAATAGAAGCTTGCACTGAACCTCTAGTCCTTCTGTTAGGAAGGCATTCAAAGAAATGAAACTGGACTTGTCATCCAGTATTCGTGCTTTCTTAAAGAATGGCATTAAAGGTAATAATGAATGTAGAGTCTGCACGTTGGAATCTGATTACAGAATGTTGCTACAATAATACTGCAGTTACAAAAGCCATACAGAAATACTTATCAAACCTGATCTGCTTATTTTAAAGAGATAGACTTGTCAAATTGCTGAGGCTATTGCTGAGCGCATTGGGTTGTATCCCAAAAATTGTAAGCTGCCCTGAGTCTCCGGAGAAGGGCGGGATATAAATATGAATTTAAAAAAATGAACTTCAACATCTAACTGTCATAAAAAACTAACATAATTCAAAATTAGAAGTAATGCACAGGATAGAACTGATTCATAAACAGGACTATTTTTTGGAGGAAAAGGGATAAATAGATAAAGATACCGGTAGTACAACTTTCACCAACACTTCCACTTCTTGATTATGCTAGTTAAAACAGTTACCTAATCCAGTCAGCTGTAGAATGAGGAAAAAAACAATGTCTGATTTCTGAATTAGTTCTTCCTAAGTGCATTTTTGCTTTGGATTATGTTCACTGTAACAGAGTCTGTTCTTTTAGTTTTGTTGGAAGCAAAAATAATGAGTGTTTTATTAGAATATGTATATACATTGGTGAGGATAAAAGCCAAAGTGCTAAAGTCCATGTTGCCTTATGCATCTTGTTATTATGAACTCCTTGAGTTTTCAGGATTTTGAAACACAATAAAACCTTATTTGTATGTGAGCCTTCCAAAAGCTAACATTTCATATTTTTCCTTGTAATGTCTGCAACATTTGCTGCGATTCCTATAGATATTCAGATTTATAGCTGGTTGAATTGTAATTTGAATACTTTTTTTACAACACTAACATGAAGCTTAAATATTTTTGACAGTACGATTGTAATATATTGATCGTGGAAATGTATTTATATTTAAGCTGTCAAATGTTTATAGAAAAATATATAGAAAATTTTTATAATAGTTTATGGAATTTCTCCATTCTAGTCTTGATCAGAACACAGCACTGTATGAATGGAAATTATTTAAATGTATTTTTTCAGGTATTGCGTTATTACCTCTCAGTTTTTTACACTGAATACAAGCTTAGCTTTAACAGTACTTAAGGAAAAATCTTCCTGTAATTCACTGTAGTCTGTTTGGATACCTGTATTTGTTAATAAAATGTACTTTTACTAATAATTTTAAAAAAGTGTTTGAATCATAGTTGTATTCTTTGTTCTCACATGGTGTCCATTTGAGTTACTTTTGTATGAATGCAATATGAATAATGGGCGTATAGGGGGAGCATACAACGCTACTTTCTACAGAGAATTCCAAATTCACTTTACATTTTGCTATGAGGTAAATCAGGCCCCAGATTGCTGGGGGCAAATATGCCTAAATTTGTAAACCCTTAAATAATGCTATAAAGCATTATGGAGTGATATATGTCTTAAGTGCTATTAGTATTGTGTCTGAGGCATCCATCTCTACTGAGGAAAGATTTTGCATTTTGGCACTCCTCTTTCAAATCATCTACCTTCCCTGTCGAAAATGTGAACATTTATTGTCCACATTTTTCAAAATATTTGGAAAACACCAGATTGCCTGTGTTCTTGAAACCCACCAACACATTGAGACAGAGGCTTGTCCATACTAAAGATCAGATACCAAAACAAGAGAAATGTGTATTCAGCCCAGTGCCTTGAGAAGTGTTCAAAACTCTATATTGGAAAACCAAGCAGTCTTTACACAAGGGGATGGCCCAGTGCAGGAGAAAACTCCTGGAAGACAAGTATGCTGGGGGTGGGTGGGTGTTGATCCAGCAAGAGCAGTCCAGTTGCCATGACTACACTTTCAAACAACTAGTGTATTTTCAGTTTTAGTTATGTTCTTTAAAGAAAGCAGATAGTATTTTAAGTAGAGTTACTCCTGCCTTAGGCAAGAAGCCAGCTGGGTGGCTTTGGGCCAGTCCCCTCCCTCAGCCCTAGAATGTGGGCAATGATTAGCCACTTACAAAATCTTGCCAAGAAAACAGCAGGAAGGAAACTTGTCTAGGCAGCCACCAGGAATGAGCACTAATTCAAAGGAACAGGAGGAAAAAGATCATATTCTACTTGAATACAGGATCAGTTGGCTTAGAATTTGCTGTGATTTTCAGACATACTTCCTGCTTAGCTTAGTGTCAACGTATTTTCGCTATGTCACTGTGGGGTTATCAGAAATCACACCGAGAATGAAGTAATCAGAAGTTCTCCTGGTTGGAGAAAGCTGTCACAGATAAATGTATGTGATAAATATAAATATAAGAACACGTTTTTTCTTGCTGGGTATGAGTTGAAGCATGATCTTCAAATGTGCTATGGTGCTGGTGCAATAAAGGAGAAAACAAGCAACATGCAATAAATAAATGAAGGGCATTGGCTTCCTTGAGTCAAATTCCATTTTTGGGAATGACAAAAACACATCCATGCAAGAAAAAGGGAAATAGTTTTATATTGTCTTTGGGGATTTTTTCCTCTCCCAATCTAATCAGGAGTAAAGCCCAATCCTGCTTAACATTAAATGCCACCCAAACAGGAACTCAAGCTAGTAGTTACTTCAGTTAGTTATATCCATCTATACTTTCTATTGTTCACTGGCTCATTTAACTTTTGTTCAAGTATGCAGTACGTAGATAAGGGCCTAAAATGTACAGTATGTGCATCCTATTTGTTCAGGAACTGCTGATAATTATATTGACATGAAGCAACACTAGAAATTGGTTCTATTCAGATTAGTTTTTCAAAGTGAATGTTTTGGGTGATGGAAAGCTATTTAAATGATAATCCATGAATCTGTCCAGATTGATTTACATATTGTAATCTTTGAACTTGTCAATAACAAGAGGGTTGGTAGTTTTAAATTTCTGGGCACTTATATCTCGGAGGACCTCTCATGAACTATGGATGCTAACATGCTTGTGAAGAAGCCACAGAAGAGGCTGTACTTCCTGAGAATGTTCAAGAAAACAAATCTATCTCAGTATCTACTTCTATCCTACTACCGCAGCACCATTGAGAGTGTACTGACATACTGCATTCTTGTATGGTATGGGAGCAGCTCTGTAGCGGACAAAAAGGCTCTACAGAGAATCAACTGCCCATATCATTGGGCTCCAGCTACCAGCCCTGGATGACATCTTTGCATCTCACTGTTTGAGGAAGTTGCACAACATTCTCAGAGACTCTTTACATCCTGCTTACAATCCTTATGAACTGTTGCCTTCTGGCAGAAGATACAGAACAATTAAAACTCGGACCACATGTTTTCTGAATAGTTTTTATCCCAGAGCTATAATTGCACTTAACAATGAACTCAAAGACCACCATCAGTGAGCTGTTGGACAATATTACTTGGTTTGTTGTGTGGATGCTTGTGTGTCCACTTGCAATTCAATCAATTAGTTCTTATTTTCTGCTTTAGATTAGAATGGGGGTAAAGGTACTACAGGTGGCACTGATTTCTGCCCAGTGCTTCATTGGCATTTGGCTCACCTATTTTGCTTTTGCCTATTCACTAATAAATGCTGCAATGCAGCATCCATCAACACAAGGCAGAAGTGCACATATCAGCTACAATGTATAATTTGAACTTTTGATGCATTGCAAGAAAGTGCATAGACAAGACAGGCAAAGATAGGGGTCCCTTGCCCCAAATTGTTACCTTTCTTGGGGGTACTAAGGAAGAGGGGGAGGAATTTGGAATTATTGACTGGAAAGGCTCCTATTATTACATTCTCCCTGCCAACTCCAGGTGGTATGACTGCTGAAAATAATTCATTTTTCTGGATACCAAGCATTAACATTATTTCCAGAATCCTCATCCCCTGGGCTACTCTACTCAGGCCTGACTTTCTCATGAATCAGACATAATTATTTTAGGCTTTTGTCTGTGAAATAGACCTCATTCGCTGTAATCACCAGAGATGGTGGGCCCAATGGGATGGGGTAGGTTGTAGGAGGCTTGCTGTTGGTGTGTCTGAGATGGGGATTGTGGAGATGGGTGGCACTAGTTTTTTTTCAAACCAACACATTCACGTTATCTGCCAGTTGTTGATTTCCTTCAGCATAGGAAGTGTCATGCCCCTGGTGGAGACTGACTCTGAGGGAGAGGAGGAACAGCTGACAGGAAGTGTGGCTCCGGAGGTTGTGGAAGAGGCTGGGGAAGGGCAGAGGCTGGCTGAGCAGTCAGAGGAGGACCTAGGCCCATCCCCTCTCCATCCTAGTACACGCAGGGAGGAGAGGATAAGGGAGACATGTGGTCTACTCGGGAGGTGAGGGCCTTCATGGGCTGCAGCTGTGACAACTGAATAAGAGTATGGACCTGCATACTGGCGAACGCTGGAAACAAAGTATGTTTTGAGGTACCATCTTTGCTCATGGGGGAGGAGGTGTTGCCCCCTGTGGACAGGGCACGGAATCTGGGGGTCCTCCTGGACTCACGGCTCAAATTAGAGGAGCAGGTGGGGGCCGTGGCCAGGGGTGCCTTTGCCCAGATCCGGCTGGTTCGCCAGTTATGCCCATTCCTGGACCGGGATGCCCTGCGCACAGTCACCAGGCTCTCGTTATTTCGACTACTGCAATGCTCTCTACCTTGGACTGCCCTTGCACCACTCGGAGGCTTCAGCTGGTGCAGAATGCGGCCGCTGGTTGTGATGGGACCTTCCCGATACTCCCATGTTACACCCTCCTGCGCTGCCTGCATTGGCTTCCGGTTGCCCTCGGGTGAGATTCAAGGTCTTGGTATTAACATTTAAAGTCCAACAGGGCATGGGTCCAGGTTATTTACGGAACGGCTTCTCCCAGCATCTAATGCCAACCGCCTCTGTGTGGGCACAGGCAGGGTCTCCTCGGGTGCCATCTGCGACACAATGTCGCTTGGCGGCACCGGAGAGGGCCTATTCTGTATGCTCCCACTTTGTGGAATCTTCTTCCGCTTGAGCTCCGCTTGGCTCCCGATCTTCGCCCTTCCGCCATGATTTGAAAACTTGGCTCTTCCTACAATCTGGGTTGTGCTGACTCTCCTGGGTTGGGGTCATTTAATTGGGGTTTTAAACATTAATTCGGCTTAAATGTTTAATATCTTTTTAATTAATTTAATTTATTTACTGTTGTATTTTAATTGTAAGTGCCCTGAGTCTTCGGAGAGGGAGCGGCATATAAGTCGAATAAATAAATAAATAAATAAATAAATAAATATCTCTAGTTTATAGTTTCTCTCTGAGTTTGGCATCCTTCTCAGTGTGTGCTATCTGTGGGCATCCTCCAGCCCTTCTTACCTGGTTTGTGTTGCTTTTTCCCTTCTTTGTGTAACTGTTTGTGTGGGAGTTACTTGTTTGTTTGTTTGTTTTTGTCTTCTGTCAAATATATTCGGAGCTTGGAAGCAAAGTGAAGGAATAAAAGGGACTTCACCTGTTTTCTGTGACTGTTTTGTATCCCACCCTGGGTCATCAGAGGAAGCAGGTTTGCTGTAACTAGTGATATTTTTAAGAGTTTTGCACATGTTTGCTGGTTCATTTGTTGAGAACTGATTTGTTAGCCTTTCAGAGTAGCTTCTTTTTGCTTGTTAATGTTCTGGCCTGATTGTACAGCATTCTATCGCCTTTTCTGTAGGCTTCCTCTTTGGTTCAAAGTATTTAGTTTTGGTACGAAGTAGCTAGTTTTATAGGCAGAGTCAGACAAGCAATGAACTCCTGCATGTGTGTGCACACTGCTAAGATACTGGTGCTGGAAGGTATATCAGATGAAGTGCAAGCATTTTGGGTTTGTGAGAAGATGGCAAGCGTTAAAAAAAACATCTGCTGCTGGAGGGACTCCCTCACTCATTTGCAGCAGACTTAATTTTCCTGGTGAGGAAAACAATGTAGTCTCCCAGAAACCTTTCACAAGGACCTGGAATTACAAAGGAAAAGCATTGTACAATTTATATTTATCTCTCTCCTTATCAGATGGTTATATAAGTGTAGACAGGCAAGATGAGATAACCATGGCAGTGTTGACACTGTTCAGGAAAGGAGCAATTCCTTACCTGGGAACACCCTAATTTTGCATATGTGTAAGAATTTTTCATGCTTACAAAAAAGCAATACTTTTACAAAGAATCTGAAAGAAAGTATGTAGGACAAGAGAAAATGTGAAATGTTTGCTCTTTTAGCAAATTGCCAATTATGGTGAGAAAACAAAGATAAAGGAAGAAATGATAAAATACTTCATTTTTATTTCAACTCTGAGAGTCCTAAAAGTCTTTGTAAATTTTCTAGCTTTTATCACAATTACTTTAGATTTTTTCCCTGCCAGAGAAAATCATTGAAGAATATTGGTTATATTGTGAGTATATTGTCCTGATGTATTAGAAATATCCCTTGTTGAGTAAGAAACTAATTCTGCCTTTTAGACCAATGTCTGCTAAAGAAACAATCTACTTTTAGAAAGGTTTCATTACCAGAAATTGCACTGGTAAATATAATTGCTAGTTGAAACTGATCATTTCTGGCTGAAACAGAGATTAAAACTTGCACAAGCGTATATTCCAGATTTGGAATCATTCCTGATTAACTAAATATAACATATCTTCTTGCTTCTGACAGAGGAAAGGAATATACTGATAATATATTCATTTTTTTTCTAAAAGTGCTGACACTAAGCATTTTAGCTTTTATATATTGTGGTGTCAAATAAGGCAATAAGAATGTATCTTGAAGATAAAATCCTTCAGCAAGCTAATAAATTCTAAGGATGTTTGCTCCACAGCCATAAATCTCATTAAGTAACCTTACCATTTCTTGGAATATTTTGGAATATGCTTTGCTTCTGACATATTGAAGCTAGACTATATATCACAATGTGTTAAATACCAGAAGAACCATCTTGTGTTTTTGCTGCAACAAACTTCTAAAAACATTATTAGCAAATGCAGTTCTCAGAACAACAGCACTGAAAAGCTTACATTATATAAACATATTGAAAGGTTGAGAGAGTCACTGTTTCTGAGAGAGAAACCATCACTGGCTAATAAAGATCACTTGTTTGATGGAGCTGCAGTAACATTATTCCATATTCTTGACACTGACCTTACAATCATTTATGTAATGTAGGTGTGCAGATGTAGACAGCAGAGTTATGCATGCTTCAGAAATCATTTGGAAGAAATGCTAACGCAGCCCTTCTCAGCTATTAACTTAAGCAACCCCTCTTTCATCAGGCTGTTCCCATAAGGTTCAATGTTTTCACAGTGCTCATAAACAGTACTTTATATATAACATACAATGCAGTCATAATTATTATTATGGTTCATCACTTAGCCAGATGTTTAGATTGTATTTGGCATTTTTATCCACTTATAGAATCCTTTTCAATAATGTGGGATAGGCAATTGCTGTTTGGTGGTGTTAAAGATAGTGTCACAGGATGTAAGCTGTTCCAAGTAAAGCTGCTTTTTGCAATTGGTTGATGGTGATTTTAGACAATGCCAAAGGTATATTATCAATTATTACATCCCAAGTGCATGAACATCTGCATGAAATGCAGGATATAAATCAAATAAGTCAATCTAATTAATAACCTAAATAAATAATGCCTAGATAAAAGTATACCCAAATGCAAAGCTTCTGCATGGCCAAAGACAATCCTCAGATGTTTCAGTTGGGTTTATAAGTACATGCTGATCTTTATCTTAAGCACCTTTTGTAGCACCTAAATTCAATTTTTCCTATTTCCCAACTACTAGAAAATCTACATCAATCCTAATTTTGGATTAGGATAGTAATTACTATCCTATTACTAGAGATAATAATTCAATTGAACATCTTTTCAAAAGTGTGCTAACTACTATATTTATCAAAGCTGCTGGGACAAAGATGTCATAGATGGAACTAAATGCAGCATGAGATGAACCCAATCACATGTCTGCAATGCACTCGAGTTCCATCTTTAGACTGGAATTAACTGGAATTGCTTTATCCTCTTTCCAGAAAACATCATGGTAAACTCAGAAGCATGCATGCTATTTTTTGTAACAAGGGCTCTGAAATTTTTCTTTGCATCTTTTGGACAGTATCATTATACATAATCTTCACTTAAGTCAGTCTGCTCTGAGAGGTAACCTGCCACCTATTTCTATCATTGGAATCCACAATGGTGCTGCTTATGTACAAATCAACTTTAGTTCCATGAGTGCCTGTGTATTCTTGAGAATATAAGCATATACATGTATGCACATATGCAGGAAGGGTTATAATTTTGTTTATACACTGAATGACTTAGTGGCTAGGTGACATTATTTTACTCATGTAGGTAAAAGGAAAGGTTTCTCCTGTCCAGTCATGTCCAGCTCTAAGGGGTAGTGCTCATCTCAGTTTCTTAGTGGAGGTAGCAGCATTGTCCAAAGATGCTTCCATGGTCATGTGGCCAGCATGATTATAGTGCTTTCTATTCATATTTTCATTAACTGCTAAATGGGCCGGAACTGGGGCCGTAACGGGAGCTCAGCCCATCATGCGGTATTGGGGTCTCACACTGACTGTCAGCTTTCCAGCTGACAAACTCAATGCCTTTAACTGCTGAGTCATTGCACCCCTCTATTTTACATATATAGAAGTATTCAAAATGAACCACAAACTTTTTATATTATATTATATTATATTATTTATTTATTTATTTATTTATTCCATTTATATGCTGCTCTATCTCCTGAGGGACTCAGGGCGGCTTACAATTAAAATAGATTCAATACAATTAAACAAATGATTGATGAAGTCAAGGTCTTAATGCTGGTTAGGATAATTTGAAATATGTTCAAAACCCTGTTCTCCCTCAGTCCGGGTAGGCTAGTTGGAATAGCCAGGTTTTTAACTTATGGCAGAAGGAGTGGAGATCGGAGGCCATCCGGAGCCCCGGGGGAAGTTGATTCCAAAGGGTGGGTGCTCCCACCGAGAAGGCCCTACTCCTGGGGATGGCCAGTCGACATTGTTGTGTCGATGGCACCTGGAGAAGGCCCTCTCTATGAAAGCGCACGGGACATTGGGAGGTTGTTATTGGCAGTAGGGTCTCCCACAAGTATCCTGGTCCAATGCCATAAAGGGTTTTATAGGTCAGTGCCAGCACCTTGAATCTCACTCAGAGGGCAACTGGTAACCAGTGCAGCTCATGTAGGAGGGGTGTAATATGGGAGTATTGGGAGCCTCCCATCACAACCCGTGCCGCCACATTCTGGACCAGTTGAAGCCTCCGAATGGTCCTCAAGGGCAACCCCATGTAAAGAGCATTGCAGTAGTCTAGACGGGAGATAACGAGTGCATGAGTGACTGTACGCAGGGCATTTTGGTCCAGGTAGGGGTGCAGTGGCGCACCAGACGGATCTGGGCGAATGCCCCTCTGGTCACGGTCCCCACCTGTTCTTCCAGGTTGAGTTGCATATCCAGAAGGACACCTAAGTTGCGTGCTCTGTCTATGGGGGGGTAACACCTCTTCCCCATAGTTAGTGATGGAATCTCCTGACTATTCGATGTCTGTACAGCCACTGGTTAACGGTTCAGTCTCTGTTCTTCCCCATCCAGACCTGCACCGCCTCCAGACACCAAGACATCACGTTGAGGGCGTCACTGGGTTGGTTAGGGATGGAGATGAAGAGTTGGGTATCATCAGCATATTGATGATATTTTACCCCAAAACCACGGATGATCTCGCCCAGCGGTTTCATGTAGTTGTTGAACAAAAGGGGTGAGAGGACCAACCCCTGGGGCACCTCACAAAGAAGGGACCTCAGATACCTTATATGAAAAGGGCTTGCAAAGATAAAAAAATTATAATTGATTTCTCTGTTCAGCAACAGAGAAAAATCAGTTGTGAAAGCAATTGCTAGTTGTAAAGTTCTTCTAGAACAGAAGTACAGAACTGAAGAAATAAAGAAGTCAAACAATTGATAATTGTTCTATTTGTTTGTTCCCTGGCTTCAGTCTGACAGAATCTTAATCTTACCTTACCTTACCTATCCTTTCCTTTCCTTCCCTTCCCTTCCCTCCCTCCTTAATTACTTGATAGGTAACTCAAGGTAGCAAACACACTCCTCCCTGCTCCTCCCCCCCGACAACAACCCTGTGAGGTGGTTTGGCCTGGGAGTAAGTGACTGGCCCAAGGTCACACAGCCAGCTTTCATGGCTAAGGCATGACTAGAATTCAGAGTTTTCTAATTTCTACCCTGCTGCCTTAACCGCTAGACTAGACCAAACCGTACAGCCAATTCTGTTTTATACTGTGGCTTCATATGGATGCTCCCTAAAATTGCAAAATCTGCACCCACACAGAACCCAAAAGAAGCCAAACTAGGGACCGGCTCAAGATTTATTTTTATTTATTTATTTTGCCAAGCGATTATAAGATAACGGGTATAAGTATAAACATAGTTATGAATACATGAAATGGATACATATAAGAAAAATAAAAAGAAACAATAGGACAGGGATGGTAGGCACATTGGTGCGCTTATGCACGCCCGCTACAGACCTCTTAGGAAAGGGCTGAGGTCAATAGTAGACAGTCTAAGGTTAAAGTTTTGGGGGTTTGGGGAAGAAACCTCAGAGTCAGGTAGAGTATTCCAGACATTGACCACTCTGTTGCTGAAGTCGTATTTCCTGCAATCAAGTTTGGTGCGGTTTACCTTGAGTTTGTATCTATTGTGTACTCTTGTATTGTTATGGTTGAAGCTATGAAAAGGGCTTGCAAAGATAAAAAATTATAATTGATTTCTCTGTTCAGCAACAGAGAAAAATCAGTTGTGAAAGCAATTGCTAGTTGTAAAGTTCTTCTAGAACAGAAGTACAGAACTGAAGAAATAAAGAAGTCAAACAATTGATAATTGTTCTATTTGTTTGTTCCTTGGCTTCAGTCTGACAGAATCTTAACCTTACCTTACCTTACCTTACCGTACCTATCCTTTCCTTCCTTTCCCTTCCCTTACCTCCCTCAATTACTTGATAGGTAACTCAAGGTAGCAAACACACTCCTCCCTGCTCCTCCCCCCCCCGACAACAACCCTGTGAGGTGGTTTGGCCTGGGAGTAAGTGACTGGCCCAAGGTCACACAGCCAGCTTTCATGGCTAAGGCATGACTAGAATTCAGAGTTTTCTAATTTCTACCCTGCTGCCTTAACCGCTAGACTAGACCAAACCATACAGCCAATTCTGTTTTGTACTGTGGCTTCATGTGGATGCTCCCTAAAATTGCAAAAACTGCACCCACACAGAACCCAAAAGAAGCCAAACTAGGGACCGGCTCAAGATTTATTTTTATTTATTTATTTTTCCAAGCGATTATAAGATAACGGGTATAAGTATAAACATAGTTATGAATACATGAAATGGATACATATAAGAAAAATAAAAAGAAACAATAAGACAGGGATGGTAGGCACATTGGTGCGTTTATGCATGCCCCCTACAGACCTTTTAGGAAAGGGGTGAGGTCAATAGTAGAAAGTCTAAGGTTAAAGTTTTTGGGGTTTGGGGAAGAAACCACAGAGTCAGGTAGAGTATTCCAGACATTGACCACTCTGTTGCTGAAGTCATATTTCCTGCAATCAAGTTTGGTGCGGTTTACCTTGAGTTTGTATCTATTGTGTGCTCCTGTATTGTTATGGTTGAAACTGAAGTATTCATTGACAGGTAGGACATTGCAATATATAATTTTATATACTATACTTAGATCGGACCAAAGGCGGCATAGTTCTAGGTTTTCTAGGTCTAGAATTTTCTTTTCTTTGAATAGATCTTTTAAGTTAGTTTCAGGTCAGTAAAAATAACAGGAAGTCAGGAGGATCTGAATTGGATGGCAAAGACCTCTTTACCTTTTGCTGATACCCTAAACAAGATTACAGGTAGTCCTCAACTGATGACCACAATTGAAGCCAAAATGTATGATGCTAAGTGAGAAATGTGTTAGCCGAGTTCTGCCCCATTTTACCACTTTTCTTGCCACAGTCATTAAGTGAAGCACTTCAGTTGTTAAATTAGTAACATGGTTGTTAGGTGAATCCAGTTTCCCCACTGACTTCGCTTGTCAGAAGTTTGCAAACGGGGATCGGACACTGCCGACCATCATAGATACCAGTCTGTTGTCAAGCATCCAGATGCAAATCACATGGCCATGCAGATGCTGCAACGGTCCAAAATGTGAAAAGTGGTCCAAAAGTCACTGCTTTCAATGCCATTGTAATGTCGAACTGTCACTAAACGAGGACTACATGTATTAAAAAGGAACCCCCAAGAACGATCGCTAGCCAGTATTTTGCATTTCACCCACCCAGACACAGTGACAGTGATTCCTTGCTTTATTTTTTTTTATTTATTTATTTATTTATTTATTTATTTATTTATTTATTTATTTATTTAATTTGTCAATCGCTTGCAAGATAACAGGTATAAGTATAAACATAGTTATGAATACATGAAATGGATACATATAAGAAAAATAAAAAGAAACAATAGGACAGGGATGGTAGGCACATTGGTGCGCTTATACAGACCTCTTAGGAAAGGGCTGAGGTCAATAGTAGACAGTCTAAGGTTAAAGTTTTTGGGGTTTGGGGAAGAAACCACAGAGTCAGGTAGAGTATTCCAGACATTGACCACTCTGTTGCTGAAGTCGTATTTCCTGCAATCAAGTTTGGTGCGGTTTACCTTGAGTTTGTATCTATTGTGTGCTCTTGTATTGTTATGGTTGAAGCTGAAGTATTCATTGACAGGTAGGACATTGCAATGTATGATTTTATATACTATACTTAGATCGGACCAAAGGCAGCATAGTTCTAGGTTTTCTAGGTCTAGAATTTCAAGTCTGGTGGCATAAGGTATTCTGCAATGAGTAGAGGAGTGGAGAACTCTTCTTGTGAAATATTTCTGGACTTTCTCAACTGTGTTAATATCAGATACATAATGTGGGTTCCAGACTGATGAGCTGTATTCAAGTATTGGTCTAGCAAATGTTTTGTATGCTCTAGTTAGTAGTGTGATATTACCAGAGAAAAAGCTACATAGGATTAGGTTAACAACTCTTAATGCCTTTTTGGCTATGTAGTTACAGTGGGCTCTAGCACTTAGATCATTAGAGATGAGTACTCCAAGGTCCTTGACAGAGTTTGGATCATCAACAAGGTCTTGACTATTCAGCTTGTATTTTATTTTTTTTTTTTTTTTGCCAATATGTAAGACAGAGCATTTATTTGTTGAGATTTGAAGTTGCCATTTGTTTGACCATTCTGATACATAGTCGAGGTCTTTTTGAAGGGTAGCAGAATTGTCTGTGGTGTTGAATAGCTTTACATCATCAGCGAAGAGAACGCAGTTTCTCTTAATATGATCACAGAGGTCATTTATGTAGAGTATGAAGAGAGTTGGTCCTAGAACACTGCCTTGGGGGACACCACTGTTGACAGGTACAGAATTTGATAGGACACTCCCAATTTTGACCATTTGTTGTCTGTTTGACAGAAATGCTTCTATCCAATTATGCAGGTGTCCAGAGATACCATAAGATTTTAGTTTTAGTAGTAGTTTGTTGTGTACCACTGAATCAAAGGCTTTAAAGAAGTCTATGTAAATTGCCTCTATTGCTTTGCCCTGATTGAGTTGTGTAGTCCATATGTTTTTGCAGTGTAAGAGTTGCAGATTACAGGATAGTTTTTTTCTGAAACCAAATTGTTTATTAGAGAGTAGGTTTGTCTCTAAGTGGAGGATAATGGATTGGTTAATAATTGATTCCATGACTTTACGGTGATGTAGCATAAAGAGATTGGTCTGTAATTTTCAACTAGGCTGGGGTCTCCCTTTTTGAAGATGGGGATGACTGTGAATTGTGACCAAAGTTTTGGCAAGGAGCTGGTCCTGAAAGATTTTTCAAAGATTATGCTTAGAGGTTCGGCTATGGCAGTGGATAGCTTTTTAAAGAAGTAGGCACATATTCCGTCCGGTCCAACAGATAGAAATGGTTTTAGATTGCGTAGTGCTTTTTCAACATTGTCTTCTGTAAAATCTATATGTATTAGATCATTGTAGTTGTGTGTGGTTTGACTAGGAAATACTGGGCATGAGCCATTGCTGTTTACAAATACTGAGCCAAAGAATGTGTTAAAGAGGTTGGCTTTAATGGTGTCATCGTTGCACTCTTTACCATTAGGTCCTTTCAGGGGTGGGATGGATCTTGAGTCTTTTGTTTAATGTGATAATTGGTCTATTCAGTCTTTATCTGGTGGCATAAATTTTTGTATTGGCTTTTGAAGTTGGCAACGTGACCAGATTTGTTTTTCTGCCAAAGTGATCTTTTTGGATTGAAGCTTCCTTATTGTTATGGGTAATCTGTTTTTTTCTGGTTTTGGGAGTTTTATTGGTACATATAGTTTGATGACTCTTTTGACTTCAAGTAAAAATATGTTGTAATGGTCTTCAACAGTATTGCATCCGGTGAATAGAAATTGTTAATCAAGGGATGAGAGATCGTTGTCTATAAGATCATAGTTGCCTTTTTTGAAGTTATAATTGGGGATCACGTTGTTGTATTGATTTTTGTTTGGACATATGTTGAGACAAAAGTCAATCATGTTGTGGTCACTGTTGGAAAGGGGTTCTTTAATTTGTATTCTATAAATTGAGTTCAAACTATTGCAGAAGATGAGATCGAGGCAGTTGTTAAGTTGTTAACATTTATATGAAGCCACTGGGTGAGATCATCCATGGCTTTGGGGTGAGCTATCATCATTATGCTGATGATACACAGTTATACATCTCCACCCCAGGCCATATCAGTGATGCTCTCTCCGTGATGTCCCGTTGCCTGGAAGCGGTGCAGATCTGGATGGACAGGAACATGCTTCGACTCAATCCGGCCAAGACAGAGTGGTTGTGCATACCAACATCTCGGTCCAGTTTGGAAATTCCATCTTTGGTCATGGGGGAGGAGGTGTTGCCCCCCGTGGACAGGGCACGGAATCTGGGGGTCCTCCTGGACTCACGGCTCAAATTGGAGGAGCAGGTGGGGGCCGTGGCCAGGGGGGCCTTTGCCCAGATCCGGCTGGTTCGCCAGTTGTGCCCATACCTGGACCGAGATGCCCTGTGCACGATCACTCAGGCTCGTCATTTCCGACTTCGACTACTGTAATGCTCTCTACTTAGGACTGCCCTTGCATACCACTCGGAGGCTTCAACTGGTGCAGAATGCGCGCTGGTAGTGATGGGAGCTTCCCGATACTCCCATATTACACCCTCCCGTGGCCTGCATTGGCTTCCGGTTGCCCTCCGGGTGAGATTCAAGGTTCTGGTGTTAACATTCAAAGTCCTACATGGCATGGGTCCAGGATATTTATGAGAACGACTCCTCCCAGCATCAAATACCAACCACTCTGTACGGGCCCACAGACGGGGTCTCCTCGGGGGTGCCGTCCACGACTCAATGTCACTTGGCGATGACCCGGGGGAGGGCCTACTCTGTGGCGGCTCTCACTTTGTGGAATCTTCTTCCACTGGAGCTCCGGCTGGCCCCCGATCTCCACACCTTCCGTCACAATTTGAAGACCTGGCTTTTTGTACAGTCCGGGCTGTGCTGACCCTCTGGGGGTTTGATTGTTTTAATCTTGGGGTTCTTAACTTAATTCAGTTTGTAATTGTTTAATATGTTTTTAGGTAATTTGTTTATTGTTGTATTTTTAGCTGTGAGCCGCCCCGAGTCCTTTTGGAGATGGGGCGGCATACAAGTCAAATAAATAAATAAATAAATAAATAAATAAATAAATAAATCCAATCAATCAATCAATCAATCAATCAATCAATCTAGTATTGTTGGTTACTAGTTGTTCCAGTCCCAGATTTGTTATAGCATTGTAGAAGGTTGCATGTATGGGTTCAGTTTTACATTCGTTTAGGGTCCAGTTAATATGAGGTAGATTGAAGTCACCAAGAAAGATAAGTGTGTGGGCAGGATGTTGCCCATGTTAGTAGTAAATTTAGCTTGTTTACATGTTCGATGTCATAATCAGGGGCTCTGTAACATAGTTAGAATCGAAATGTGATATTTAAGGACAGTTCACAGACAATGGTCTCAGGAAGAGCAAGCTTCTGGGTAACTTGGTTGTTTTTTAGATGTAAGGACTTTTTATAGAAGATAGCAACACCACTTCATTCGGCCCAGGCTGATATCCTATGCTTCGCAGGATGTCCTCTCCCTGAAGAAAACGGGGACCCCGATCAACAAGACCCCCGGGGAGCCAGTCGCTTTCCACAGCCCCTCAGCAGCTCCGCTCCCGCCGAGGAAGGGCGGAGCGACCAGGCCACGTCGGCCATGCAGGGCGGGCAGGCGGGCAGGCTCTCAGAACCCGGCCTGCCTCCCTTCCCTTAGCCCTCCGCCTCTTCTGCCACATCCTCCGCCTCCGCCGCCGTCGCTGCTGGCGTCAGCCGAGGGAGTCCGCGCCGCCATATTGGAGGAGACGCTGCCGAAGTCGCCCCCGCCGCCCCGGCCGCTTTGAGTTCCGCAACAGGCGGAACCGGCCCGCCCATCCCGTCCCTGGCCTGCCGGCGACGGCGGGCCTGCGCCCTGCCTGTGGGAACGGAGGAAGAAGGCCGCAGCCTCCCGGGGCTCCTGCCGCTTTCCTCCCGCCGAGCGGGGCCCTCCGGGGTCGCAGGCTACGTTCACTTGCCGCCGCCGCGCCATGACTTCGCTGACCCAGCGCAGCTCGGGCCTGGTGCAACGCCGCACGGAGGCTTCGCGCAGCGCGGCCGACAAAGACCGGGGGGCCGGCGGCGGCAGCGGCGGTGGAGGCGGCGGCGGTGGGCCGGAGGAAGAAGGCCGGCGAGACGAGCAGGGGGAAGAGGAGAAGGGGGACTCCAAGGAAACGCGGCTCACGCTCATGGAGGAGGTGCTGCTGCTGGGCCTCAAGGACCGGGAGGTGAGGGACGGCTAACGGATTTATGAGGGAACAAGGAGCGGTGTGGGGGCGGCGGCGGTGAGGAGGCCTTGGGGTGGACATTCCCGACATAGCGCCGGCCCCGTCTGTTGGGACTAAAACCTAGCTTCCCCAGCCAGCCTAGTTGGGAAGAGTGGGTTTTGGGGTCTCCTGGAGCCTTAAATGAGGGGGGGGAGGTCTTGAGAGAGCCATTGAAGACGCAAGAGATTGATATTGTAGGAGGAAGAGGAATCCTCACCGAGAGTTATTGGGGTAGTGAAGAGAAACCATTATAGGAGGATTGCTGGGTTAGTCTGCCCTAGCAAATCATCTGGAATCTGGTAGCACCTTTCCAGATTTGTGACTTTTTTGGGGGGGGCTGCAGTTGCCTCCCTCAGATGCTCTAAGGAAGTCAACTCACAAAAGTAGCTCCTTTATTTGTTTATTTTTAAAGGTGCTACCTTTCCTCTTGATTTTTCAGGGTAAAGGCTTAGGATTTAGAAGTCCATGGGTTCAGGTTGCTTCAGTTTGCACAACACAGTTCATTGAACAGACCAAGTTGTTTCTTTCCTCTTTTACACTTCATTGGGCCATAGATTGGTGGAGTTCATGCTGTGCCACAAACTGGCCATATTTTAGCCACTGGGCTGTAGGAGCCAAGCTGACTTGAGTGCCATTCTCCTTGCCAAGCCCTCCCCCCTTTATTGCTTGTTATAGCGAAATCATTCAAGAGATGACTCACAATTTTAAAGAAATGAATAATTATAATAAATGTGTGTATGTCTATGTGTATGTCTATGTATATGAGTGTAGCTATAAATATATGTATATAGATATAGAAAAATATAATGAAGTTAAGGAAATGGTATGATAAAAAGAATGAAGGACTTGATATCCTTTGAAGATGAGCTAGCAGGAAAATGCACATTCTTGTTCAAATTTTTTCAAGCAGCTATAATTGGCTGGAATTGAGAAAGCCAACAATTTAGAAATATATTTACAGTGGGAATAAATATGTGTTTACTGTTACATTGGGGAAGGAGATCCCAGCTCTAAGCTTTGGAAATATATAATATAACAGGAAAATTCAACAAGGCCTCTAATTAGAAAGTAATTTAGCCTCAAATTTCCTCAGAAAAGTGTTTGCTTGTGTATATGAGAGAGAGGGAGAGAGAGGGAGAGGGGAAGAGAGAGAGAATTACTTTATACTGTTTCTTATTTTAGTTGCCTTATACTATACAAGATTAACATAACAGTTTTTGATCTGACATGCTAGTGCAAGCAGTAACACTGAGACCAAAAATTTACTATTTGTATTTTCCTTTCCTACTTCCTCTCTTTTACTTGTATAGGTCCCTTAGAATTGTGGGATAGAAGTTGGCACTTTATTTGTTACACTAATGTAATTAGTGTGCCTAAGAAAAAGAACAGAACAGTTGGAAATTACATGAAGAAACTTATCCATTGAACTATTAAATATATGGCTATTTAGATATGTAGAAATGCCACAAACCTCATATAAACACATTGATTTTCCTTGAAAGGAAAGGTTTATTAAGTATGTTTACAAATTATTAAGTTATCTTTGAAAGAGCAAATCTGGAACCTGTTGCATTAAGCGCAACTTAATAATAATGTCTTGTGGTATCTTTATTATACATTTTTAATAGTACAAGCTTCATGGATAAGAATCAACTTCTTGTGATGAGGTAGGGTGTAGGCTGCAGTCTTATGCTGTGACATCATTTGTTGTTAGGAAATTCAATTCCACTTAAATAAAGGCAAACAGTATGTCTTGCCATGTCACCTTGACTTGAAGATGGTAAAGATTTCCAAATCTAAGTTGGAAAACTTAATTGTCTCCTCTGAGTTACATCTTTAACAATGGATTAATGTTCTGTAGCTGCCAAATGATAGTCCTGCTGGAAAGAGGTTCATGTTTGTTAGATAAGGTACAAATGGAAATACAAAAAGCATTACCTTCAAAGAACTGTTACTGTCTTGCGTAAAAGATGACTGGCTCAATAATTGTTGCTTCTTACAGATATTCTCAAAAGATAGGTAACTATAAACCATTGATACTCATCAGAATTTATAACAAATTAATTTGCAATAAAGCTGTACTCTTTACAGTTCTCTTATGAGTATTTAATTTTATTTCTGATCTGTTGATTTGCAGGACTAGCTGCAATACCATTAATAACAAAGATTCATAAAGGCAGTCTTGGCTGCAGAATTTTCATCCAGGTGTAATAGAAGGATTCCTAGTGTTAGCCTTCCATATCTATAACGAGTTTAGCAGTAATTCTGGATATGGAATCAGAATGTGATGCTATTTGATTAAAACTTCTGATATAGTATATAGTATTAATGTAGTCATGCAAGATTTTAGATATGCATCTTGTGGAATTGAGAACAATTTTTGTTCTTTTGTCAACTTTTGTGCAGGTAGGGTAGTGTTTAATGTTCTGCATGATATATATAAAGTTGTTAGTACATTTTGCCTCAAAACAAATTGCTTTGCAGGCATTTAATATTGAATTACATTTAATATTTAAATGTAAAGGCTTCTCTGTCACTTTTCTCACAGTAAATAGTACTTATAAAGCACAGTTAAATATTCTGGAATTCAGAATTTTAAAAGCATTTGTAAAAATTTTAAATAGATATATTTTTAAATACAGCTGGTCTCACTAAGCTCTCTTAGTGAGAGATTCCATTATGTTTGAAGTTGCTGTAGAAATTCTAATTTCCTGTAGAAATTCTAACTTCCATGATTTAGAGTAATCCTGAAATGGCTAATAGTAATGCAAGTAATCCTTGACTCAGGACTGTAATTGACCCCAAAATTATAGTTGTATGTTGTTCCAGTTGTTAAGTCACCATGTGACTATATCCACTTTTATGACTTTGCAGGAGTTGTTAAGCAAATGGTGCAATTAAGCCAATAATATGTCTGCAGATCCATTGTCTGCAATATGCATTTTTTGCTGCAAACTGGAAGTAAATGCTGGTCATGTGACTGCAGGACACTTACAAACAGCCATAAATATGGGTTGGTTGCTGAGCACCCAAAATGCAGTCATATGTCCTGGGGCTGGCAGGGGAGGGAGCAACTGTCAGAACTTAGAATCCAGGTCTTTAAGTAACCCTGAGGAGTCCATTGTAACTTTGAATATTTACTGAACAGCTGATCATAAATTAAGGACTACTGTAATGAACAATAGGTATCATTTAGTTTATAGACTTATTTCTAACCTGAAGATCATGCTGCAACTGAAGAATGTCCAATTTCAGGCTATGGCGTCAGCTAAGCCAATAATATGTCTGCAGATCCATTGTCTGCAATATGCATTTTTGCTGCAAACTGGAAGTAAATGCTGGTCATGTGACTGCAGGACACTTACAAACAGCCATAAATATGGGTTGGTTGCTGAGCACCCAAAATGCAGTCATATGTCCTGGGGCTGGCAGGGGAGGGAGCAACTGTCAGAACTTAGAATCCAGGTCTTTAAGTAACCCTGAGGAGTCCATTGTAACTTTGAATATTTACTGAACAGCTGATCATAAATTAAGGACTACTGTAATGAACAATAGGTATCATTTAGTTTATAGACTTATTTCTAACCTGAAGATCATGCTGCAACTGAAGAATGTCCAATTTCAGGCTATGGCACGTCAGCTATACACCCTCAAAATCATTGCCTGCTAATAGGTGTGTGAAGTAATAAAATATTTTAAAGTCAGTGTTGAATATAACCCAGAAAATAATAGAATAGTCTTAATTTGTATCTAAGGCAAGCCAATCAGTATTACATGATACTTAAATTTACAGATGTTGGAAAATTAGAAACTGAATAGCTCTGAGATGACTTGAAACATTTTGCTAGCATAACAGTCAAAAAAGACTGTTATGTAAGATGGAAATTCTACAGTGTAAGTAGAATAACATCTGGATTGACAGGAACATTTATCCTCTGTACAAAACCAATAGAATCTGCCAAAAAAAAAATCAGTGTTATAGCAAATGCCTTTTTCCAGAAAACTCTGCTGTGACACTACACATATAGTTTATCAGGTGGACAATACTGAAATCAGATTGACTATTTACTCTGCAAGCAAAGATAAAAAGGCTCTATTTAGTGAGCAGAAAGACTATCGCTCGGATTACAAAATCCCTCTTACAATATTACAGCTAAAAAAAATAAAGACTAAGAAAATACAACTTCAGCAAATTATCAAAAGATAGGTTTAATGGATTAGATATGACACATTAGATACTCAAACAACTCTAGACTGCAATAAAGCATAATTAAAAATGAAGCAAACAAAAATATCCCAAAGGGAGGGGGAAAGAATGGAAATTGCTGTCTGGTGGTGTATTGAAATTGCTGCAAAAGAGACAGAATAAAATTTGTGTAACAACTGAGCTTCAAAGAAAAACAACATGAGAAGATGTTACATTTATATATGCAATGTACAGTAATAAAAATAGCAATCAAAGGGGAAGAACAAGAAGTTTTTAAAAAGACTAAAGAAATTAAAGAAAGCAAAAATCTGGAAGTGATATAAAATCATAGATATTCATATATGGGAGAATTAATAAATGTGAAGTTTTATACACTGATTGTAAAACCAGACATTGTAATTAGAAAATATTATTAGCATCAAACAAGAATTGATGAAATATCAGGATGACGTTTTCGAGCATGTGATAGATGTATATGACAGTTACAAAAAAGCATGGACAGCATCCTTTATTGATTATATGTAGGGTTTTGATTCTGTCAATCACAACAAATTGTGGACCAGGCTTTTGTTATACTGGTATTTCATATAAAATTGAATTATTTTTCTTGAAGTATGAAATATTCTCAATTTTCTCCATCATTACTAAAAAGCTATCAATACACACCTCTGTTAATGTTATTTCTCTGCACTAGAAATTTTGTCTAGATCTGTCATAGCCTTTCCCCCACACAGAAGAATTTCCCAGATTGAAGGTCCCTTGTGAATCTGTAACTTAGGAAGATAAAAAGCCCAGAATAAATTCAATTTCTTCTCTGCCTATTTGCATTATGTTGATACTTTCTGTTGGTATTATGTTATAACATTAAGTAGGACAGTGACTTTTGTACTTGCTGATAAAATTTAGGTTCTAATTATTTATTCTAGCTCAGTATTATATGATATGCTTCCTATCACATACATTATCAGTGTGAGGATGCAATAGTTCAATATACCCTAAGTGGGGTTCAAAACCCAGAGGGCTTCTGGGAGAGGAAATTTGAGATGTCCAACCCTAGAATTTTAGACATTCTGCTACCTTCCTCATTTATAGAACCTAATAAATTTCCAGGATATGAACAATGGAAAAGTAGTATGAAGCTTTGCTTGGGGGAAAATCTAAGTATGAAACAAAAATTAGTGAAACAAAAAATTATAGGGATGTAAGCTTTCCTTGCCAATGTATTGGCTAAAGGCTCAGTGATAGTATAGACAGTTGGGTTTCCAAGCAAGGGAGTCAAGTCAACTGGGACAAATTGTAAGAAAAAAAAAGTTATAAAATGAAAAATAAGTCAATCTCTAGGCCTATAAAATATCTATCCATGGATTCTTAAAAGTATTAAAATGTAATATGGAAATATGCAACTTGTCTTTTAAGATCTGAATTTGTTCCTGAGAAGTAAAAAGAAGCTGATACGACTTTGGTTTAAAAATCCAGGAAGGCAATGGGAAATTATAGTTCAGTTAGCTTAACATCATTTTAGATAGTATGGTAGAAAGTATTATGAAAGGGAAAATAGTCAAAACATACAAAGGGAAAAGACTTACTGAAAGAGAATCAACGTTTTTTAAAAAGTAAGCCTTGTTTCACTAATTTTAACCTTTTTTTGAGGGAGTTAATGAGTATGTAGACTAGGATGAACCATATTTATTTATTTATTTATTTATTTATTTATTTATTTATTTATTTATTGACTTGTATGCCACCCCTCTCTGCAAGGACTCTCGGGCTGCTCACAATTAAAACACAACAATAAATATTTAAAAAAGAATTAAACTTAACAAGCCCAACCACTAAAACAGTTAAAATAAATTAACCCCCAGGAGGTCAGTCCAGCCCAGCCTGTTCAAACAACCAGGTCTTCAGATCATGAAAGAGCGAAGATCAGGAGCCAAACAGAGCTCCAAAGGGAGTTGATTCCACAAGGCGGGCCGAACAGAGTAGGCCCTTCCCTGCCACATGCCGCTTCCACGGGACCCTAAGGAGTCCCCGTCTGTGCACCACAGGGCAATCGGTATTTGATGTTGGCAGGAGACGCCCCGCAAGTACCCGGACCCAAATCAGAAGGAAGCTGTAGTCCATTCCTGCCCATCCAGATCCATACCGCATCCAAACACCGGGTCATCATGGAGAGGGCATCACTGATTTGGCTTGGGGTGGAGATATACACTGGGTATCATCATCAGCTGCACTGGTGATACTCTACCCCAAAGCCATGGGTGATCTCGCCCAGCGCTTCATATAGATGTTGAACAGGAGGGAGAGAGGACCAACCCCTGAGGGACCCCACAAGTGAGTGCCCTCGGGGCCCACTCTCTGCCTCCTGCAACACCATTGCCCCCACCTCCCAACTCCCGGTATGCCGCCAATAAGATACCATGGTCGATGGTATGAAAACCGGAGAGATCTAATAGGACTAGGACAGAAGAAAAATTCCTGTCCTGTGCCTCCAGAGATCATCCATCAGCGACCAATGCTGTCTCGTGCTGAACCCAGGCCGAAGCCCGACTGATACGGATCTAGATAGTCCGGCCTCCAGGAAAAGCGAAACTGCTGAGCCACCACATTTCAACAACCTTCGCCAAAAAGCGAAGGTTGAAGACTGGACAAGCTGTTTAAAATGGCTGAATCCAGAGCAGGCTTCTTCAGAAGAGGTCTCACCACCGCCTCTTTCAAGGCGGCAGGAAAAGAGCCCTCCCTCAGTGAGGCGTTAACAACTGCCCGAGTAGCCGCATGTGGTCTCCCTGGAGGCATATACCAACCATGAAGAACACGGGTCCAATAAATGTGGTGGAACTCAGTCATCGCATAATCCTGTCCACTTCATCCTCAGAAACAGAATCGAACTCAACCCAGATGACATTGGTCAGACTCTGTAACTCCCTCCTCAGACCACTGCCCATTAGAGTTCAACCCCTCCTGGATCCTAGCGATCTTATCCGACAGATATTGCCCAAATTCCTCAGCCCTACCCTGCAGAGGGTCCGCCTCCAGCTCCTGATGTAAAAGGGAGTGCGTGACCCTGAACGGGGGGCTGGGCAATTATCTGCGGATGCTATGAGGGCGGAGAGGTAAACCCTCCTCGCTGCCCTCGGAGCTCCCAGGTAAGTCCTAATATAGGCTCTTAACTGGGTTCGGTTGATTCGAACGGGTCGACCTCCATCTGTCTCTCTAAACCCTCCTATGCTGTCACATCTCCTCCTCTGTAAACCAAGGAGCCACCCGGATCTGCGCGGGTGAGGGACGGGGGACAACCTGGTCGGAGGGCCCCACGCAGCCTGTTGCCATGCAGCAGCCAGCACCTCGGCCGAGCTGTGGACAAGGAAGGGCAGAAACCCCAGTTCTGCCTGGAACCTCTCAGGGTCCATCAGGTCTGGGGGGCGAACCATCTTGGTGGTTCCTCATCCCAGCGGGCGCAGTGCCTGTTGGAAGACCAGCCATAGGAGATAGTGATTTGACCATGCAACGGGTTGGGCATTAACACTGCCCGCCCCCCAGATCACTACGCCACTGCTCCGAGACAAAATAAGGTCAAGCATGTTGCCCCCTCATGCATGGGGCCCTGTATTATCTGGGTCAGGCCCATAGCCGCCATGGAAGCCATGAACTCCTGGGTCAAGCCAGCCCGCCCCAGGGAGGCAAGTTGAAGTCACCCAAGACCAAAGGCCGGGAACTCCACCACCTCCCGAGAGGGCATTGAGGCCCAGGCAGGGAGCTGCTACACAGCTGGGGGAAAGGTATGCAAGCAGCAGGCCCAACTGACCTCCAGACCCCAAACACAGGAGGAGGGTCTCACACCTGCCTGTCTGCGGAACAGAGACCTCCCTTGGAATCAAGGTCTCCCGAATAACAACAGCCACCCCACCACCCCTACCCTGGACTCTAGGCTGAAGCAAAACCCGAAAACCCAGGGGGCACAAGTCAACTAGAGGAACTCCACCCTCCGGCCCCAACCAGGTTTCAGTGATGTAGGTCAGGTCAGCCTCCTCAGTGATGTAGGTCAGGTCCGCGGCCTCCTCGATTACTTCCCGGAGGAGGGATGCCTTATTAGCCATGGACCTGGCATTAAAATACACCAGCTGGAGCCCAGGGGCTCCATGTCCCGTGTCCCTGGGGGAGTGGGCAGAGGCATGGGGGTCGGAGCATACAGCTTCAAAAACAGCGGTGTGCTCCCTGTTCACGATACATAGTTGAACTTTTAAAAAACCTTTTTTGAACTTTCGGAATGCATGTCCAAACCAGACTAAAAGATGGGTGAGAGAACGTCTGTCAAATAAGTAAAAGGGGCCAGAGAGTGTTATCAATGATTGCTAGCAATTTTAAAGTTTAGTTTAGTTTAGTTTATTTGGACTTATAGGCCGCCCTCTTTCCTGAAGGACTCAGTGCGGCGTACATAAAAACGAACAATACAAAAATTAAACAATTAAAAAAATATTAAATTACAGCAAAATAAACATTCCAAATTTGAATGCCAGTTAGCAACTATGCAATGATTGAAGAACATGTGCAATTCTATTAAATCTATCCCCTTGTGTTAATATAGTAGACCCTTGGGCTACTATATTTTGGGCAAATTGTAGCTTGCAATTCATTTTCAAAGGCAATACTCTAAGGATGTCCTTTTGAGTCTAGTGACTATACTACATGGATGCATCTATGAAATTTTCCCGCTCACAGTACCATACATTCATGGTTTTCCATTGTTTTTTACTGGATATTTCTTCAGTTTCCTAGTTTAGTCTAAAGCCCTGGAATTCTCTGGTGTTTTCCAGCCAAATCCTAATCAAGCCTGACCTTGCAGATCAACCAGATTCTACAGTAATTTCATAGATTGTGTCATCTGAAGTAGAGTATTTTGAAACTTTTAAACTAATTATTAATAAATAAGTTTATGGTACTGTAATGTTTTTGTAACAATACACAATTGCTTAATTTTCATATTTTCCATGCAAGATATACCAGTTCAACTCTTTTTGGCCATAATACAGTATCACATATAAGATTATGTGCTCTCTGTATATTTATGTCAGAGGAGAAGGATTTAAAAGTTTGTTTTGCAAAGTTGTAAGATGGATTTTCAGTAGAAAGGGAAATCTCCTTCATACTCACTCATCCATGTAGGTTTCATGGAAAAAATACAAAAATTAATTATGGCTGCCTTCTAGTACATCTTTTGACAGTCAAGTTAAGTGTGCAGCTTTGCTATTCCCCGGTGGTCTCCCATAGAGGTATTAACAACCTCTTTAGCTCTCAGACCCAGACAAAATTGTTCAGTTGGAATATAGATATAAAATTCTGCAATAATATCTGTTGCAGTTTACTATTTTGGCTTATTTCTTTTTTACATATGCAAGAAAATGTTTCTCATGTTGTAGCTTTATATTATAACATTTGTGGAGAAAAATGAAAGAGTAAAAATACCTTGGAAATAAAGAATGATTTATGTAAAGGAGTTTTTCCACCCCTCCCCAATAGGTTATGATTACATCTACTTTAAAATCATCTTTCTTGGTTGTTTTTAACCTCAGATTAAAACTTGCTTTTAGATATCTTAGGTATCTTTAGATACACAATTCAGTTTATTAATATAATTTCAGTAGTAATCTGCTATTTGTTTCTGATACAAACAAATCCTGTCTTTCGTGCATTAAAGCCCTGTTTTAAGTTCAAAATATAAACGATCACTGTTATATTTAAGATAGTTTTATATTGTTTGCTGTTGCTGTCATGTCAGTATGTAAAAAGTTAAAATGCTTGTTCCCAAATGCAGGACTTAATACTCGTATGTATGCGTTACATCAAAATGAAGCTTCTAATGTCTTGTCAGTTCGCAGTAGGAAGTAGGACTAAATTAGAAGATGAAACTTTGTAACATATTAATAAGCACAGGTGGCTCTCAGGTTACAACAGCATTTGGGCTGGGATTTCTGAAGCTAAGTGATGTCCTAAATGATTCTAAAGTTTGATGGTTGTAAAGTCTATGTGCTTATCAAGAGCAATCCTTGCACTCCTGGCTGCCATTGTAATCCTCAAATTGTGCAGGTTGCTAAATGGGAAGAGGTGAGAGTCCCAGGGAAGAAGTGAGGAGGTAAATGTGGGTGTTGCAGGAGGGTCTTGCAGGCAGACACTATGGTGCTCAAGGGATGCTGTGAGCAGGTGCTAGGAGGAACAGGTGGACTGGGTAGGGCTTCAGGTGAGTGCTAGGCAGCATGGGCTGCGAAGGGGCACTGAAGGCAGGCACACACTAAGGAGCGCAGATGACCACTATCAAATGCCGATTAGAAGTTGTTACAGAGTACAAGGTCTCTGGGATCTTGCATATTGTAGTAGGTCTCCTCAGGAGAAAAAGTGGCGAGAACAACTTGCAACCTTCCCTGCTGGCTTCCGTATTAAAAACTAGCAGGGAAAGTTGCAAATTGTGATCCGGTGAGGAGGAATACTGAAATCTGTCAAAAATGGGGATCAGTTGCCAGGCACCCAAATCATGAGCACCATGGCCATGGGTCAATGCAACAGATGGAAATTTGAGGACTGGTCATAAGTACTACTTGTTTAGTGCTGTTGTAACTTTGAACAATTGCTGAACAAGTGATTTTAACTCAAGGTTGCCTGTAGTGTCTTTGATTTCAAAAGCATGGTAAAAAAAACTTTGATTATGCAATTAATTTGTCATGTATTTCCTGAGTGTTGTAGAATTCTAAGTTTGCTTAAAATTAGTCTTAGAACTTACAAAAATACTTGTGGTATTATTGAGTCAGGTCCTTTTTTTTCTTCTGATGGCTTTGGGGTTTTTTTTGAGGAAAAAAAATCCAGTCATCAATCCAGATGGCTATTGTTCTGCAGTGTAAACATGCTTAATAAATATTAAAGACTTAGGTTTCTTTCATTTCTGTATGAATGATATGAATTAATAGGTACATTTGTTTTATGAACCAGTTTATCCCTTGCTGTGTTAATTCTTTGTCCAATTATCTGACAGCAAACTACCTGATTGGACTTATTTCCATATTACATGTATAGGAGAGCACTGTAAATCACTGACCATAGGGAGAGACAAATTAAGTGCAATTCCTGGGTCTCATTATTTATCTTCTGAATATATATCTCCCTCTCAGTTTTCCCTACTTTATGTTCAAATATTAGATTTTAAAATGTAGCATGAAACATTTAACAGCAAATTACCTTTCTTCTAGCTTTATATTTTTAGACATTTAGGTTTTCTTATACCTTTTTGTATTGTATTACAATTTTATTGTGATTTGTAAGCAAATTAGGTGATTTATAACTTCATTCAAATTGTAATTGGGCCTGTGCTCAACTTTATGTTGCTTGCCACCTATGCCCTTTTTTGGATAACTCTTTGCTTACTTACTCACTCCCTGGTCACCTTCCATCTAGACCAGGGCTGTCAAACTCACAGCCCGCGGGCCGGATGCATCACACGCTGGCCACATCCACGTCCAGTTTAGCGAAGGGGGAAAAAGTCACAATATGTCACATGATGATGCCGTGACGAAGTGAGTTTGACACCCCTGATCTAGACTATTGTAATTCACTCTTTATGGGGCTACCCTTGAAAAGTATCCAGAAGCTTCAGCTGGTACAGAATGCGGCCACACAAGCAATCTTGGGCATGTAACACCTCTGCTGCATGAGCTGCATTTGCTTCTGGCCCCAATTCAAGATGTTGGCTATGACTTTTAAAGCCCTACCATTTTTGCCTCATTACATTGGCCCATTACATGTTGCAGCCCCCCCAATTAAAGAATTTGACTGGTGGGGTCTAGAAAGGTGCATTCTCTCCCGATGCTCCCACTCTTTGGAACATTACCCACCACATCATGGATGTGCCTCTTGGCCCCTCTCCATATGCAAGTTCAGAGGAGGAGGTTGAGTCTGCAGAGGTTTGCAGTTTGGAATTTGGAGCTGAGTATTGGTCAGGATTGGGGCTCACAGAATGCTAGCCTGATGAAGCAGCCTTAACTGGGTCAGTTGGAGGAGTGACAGCTGACTGAGGTGAGCCACAGCTCCAGCAAGTTGGCCAGGAGTCTCCAGACAGGGACTGGAAGCCACCTGTTAGCAATGAGGAGGTGGAGTCCACACCACCTCTTCCTGATCCAAGGACATGTAGAGGAGCGGGCACAATGCGGTCAGCTAGACTACTCGCAAGGAGGCTACCTCACCTCTCATGAAGAGCATGTACTGGCATTGCCTATTTAACTCTGCCCTGAAGACTGGTGTGATGACCCGGAGTGTATCAAAAATATAACAAAAACCAAAATGTAAATAAAGGTCCTTTAATGCCTTCAACTTGGCATCACTGTTTAATTGTTCACAGTTGAAGATTAAACTATTTTCAAAATAACATTCCAAATGATAGGGGATGGGCCTGGGTCCTCCTCTGACTGCTCAGCCAGCCTCTGCCCTTCCCCAGCCTCTTCCACCACTCCCTGTTGGCTGTTCCTCCTCTCCCTCAGTCTCCACCAGGGGCATGACAACTAGAGTGTTGCTGGAGCAACCTGCCCAGTTCTGTGCCTTGTGTGTTCATGCTGTGTATCCTGGCCTATTTGATTCCTGGCCTGATTTGCTTGGACTCAATTACCCAGTGACTCTTTCTGTACTGAGCTCGGAATCTGGACCAGCGCAACAGGGATGTTTTCTGAGGACCTGTTTGGAGGATCTGTGGAACTCTTGCCATACATGGACATGGGGAAACAGGGCAGCATACCCCCAGAAGTGAGGCAGGCCCCCAATTTCTTGACCTTGGAAGTGTCTGAATACCTTGCTCTTTTGACTTGCTTGGGGCCCACAGAGAAGCATGCAATCATGAGGCTGGTTAGGCCTTGAAGGCTCTCCCCTGCCTTTTTAATGTTTAATTTTCATTATTCTATTTTTGTTTTAATTGCCTATTAATATAAAATTTATATATAACTTTTATGTTTTTATCTCTTACTTGTACACTAACCAGAGTCATTCTATGAGGGACATGGGTGATTTCTAAATGTGATATGCAATATAATTCAGTTAATACAAGATGCGTACATGCGTTTATTATTGAAGCATTCTTTTGAAAATATATGAGCAAGTAATAAAGTTCATAGTTTTCCGGAGTTATTCAATAATGCTCAAAGAAAGACTATACTGCATTTAATATTTTCCATTCCATTTCTTTTAATGCCTCAGAACAAAAACAGTTTTGAATGTTCTTAATTAAAACTAATGATAATTTTATTTGGTGAGTCAAGATTGGTGTCCTAATTTTATTTTTAATATTCCTTTTGTCTGGGTTTGCCCTTATGTAGAAGAAAGGGCTTCCTCCATTTGTGGAAGAGCCTGTGATTTTATTACATTCACTATAAGTTGGAGTAACTTTTCAGAAGCAGAGAAATTGGTACAGGTGAATCTGTGACACTTATCTTGTCTCTTCTTTTAGCAGTTAGAGGCTAAATATGATTAGACATATATTTTAATCAAATATGTATAAAGTTTTTTAATAGTTATATAATGAATTACTATGCATGGAGATATCAAAATGGCATTTCCAATTTAGAGAAAAGAAAAAGCTTTTTCAGCAGTATTCCTCTAATATAAAGATAATATAGAGCAAGCTAGGAAAAAATTCTTATATAAGAAGGGAGTAAGAAAATTATATAGAAATTGTTGATGAGATTAGCCTTTTACTGTTTAATAATCTGTTTAGTTAATTTATGGGTACACATACATGCGTGGAAACCTCAATATGTAATTGTAGCAAGACTGGACTTTATGTATCACAGACCAACTTAAGAACATTCCTGTAAAATTCTCAACTCTCCAAATCCCCCCAAAAAAGAAATGGAAAGAAAAATAGAAGAAAATACTTCTTCATTAGTATTTATTTTTGTTGCAACTATTTTGTTGTATCAGAAAACAACATATTTTTTTGTCTTGGGTTGTATATGAGTACTTATTCTTGTAATGCATTTACAAAAAAAATCAGTTATACATTTCCCCCCCTTTAGGGTTATACATCATTTTGGAATGATTGCATTTCATCCGGGCTCCGTGGTTGCATGTTAATTGAATTGGCACTGAGGGGGCGTCTTCAGCTTGAAGCATTTGGAATGAGACGTAAAAGTTTGCTAACTAGAAAGGTAAGTGCAGTAAAGAAAACCTCTGTACTTTTCTAAAATCTTTTTCCCTTACATTTTTACATAGGGTAATATTTATAAATCTACATATTTATATCAGCATTTCTAAAGACTCTGCAAGAAGGCTAATATTAATCAGCAAGTTCAATACTTTAATTTGGATAGCTCAAACATTTGTGCAATCTTGTAAAGTACTTAGCATATGAAATTTGTTAAATCCAAGGCCTACTTTGGGAATGAATCACTCAGTGTTGCTCTTTCAGTTTGATTTTATTGGCATTATATAAAGGCAGTTCTCTCCTCTTCTTCCTGGAGAGATTTTGTGAATAATACCTGCTTCATTCTCTACCACAAATCTGTTTGCATGGGCAAACTTTCTGTCAATATAACATTTGACTCACCTATGTAAAAAGCAAGTTTGAAAAATTTCCACACTGTTCCACTGTTCAGAATTAAGCTTTGCACAGCAAAGACGTATTATTTATGTACAGCTGTGCTTAGTTGTGATTAATTTTAAATGGATTTCCTTTTTACTTTGCAGAATGCAGAAAATTTATAGATTTGCCAAAAATGCAGGAATGTTCCTTGAAATTCAACATCTGTAGAGTAATAACTTAGATGTCCTTTTCTTTTTTTATTTTGATATTACATCCAAGGAAGATTTGATGTTTAGACAATACAAGCAAATAACTTGGTTCAGAGATAGCAGAATAGAAACCTGTGGCCTTCAAATACTTTTAAATTATACCTGTAGCCTAATTATTGGTTGTGCTAGTTGGGCCTATTGATAGTTGTACTTTAACAATATTTTGGTTTCTAAAAGATTAGGTCTTTACAGTAATTAAATATTTATGGGCTCAATTTAGTGTTTGTTATATGTATTTTTAATCGCAGTGAGAGATTATTTAAAATTAACCATTTCCTGAAAGTTGCAAAGTACTTACTAATCTGGTAGCTCTTAATATTATATTAAACTAGGAATGAGCAACTTGAGGGAAGTGGGGTAGAAACCAGACTTTCAAAAATAAGTCCTTGGTTGAAAAGGTTGGGCAAAAATGTAATTTTAATATTTTCTTCATTTTTTCACTTTGGGGAGCTTTTAAAGAACTATTCTAAAAGGTGTATTAAATGTACCCATGAAATAATTCATAATTCTAATTTTTCCAGTAGCCAAAGTTGGTTGAAAGATGAGCAGCTATATACATGTTTTAAATTAAACAAATGAATATTTGTATCTGATACCAACATTCAGAGGATATTTTTGAACTGCCAGTTGCTCACTGTTAAAAACAGTTCGTTTTAATCATGATTTCAATTAACCATTGCCTTGGGGATCAGGTTTACATATAACAAAGTATAAAGAGGAGGTATACACATTGTAATCAAACAACGAACAGCTATATTACAGGGGCTTTCTATTATCTATATGTTACCTTTAAAATGGGCATCCAACTTTGATGTTGAGCTGATAAGAATTATTGTAGTGTTTAAAACGTTCAAATTCAGTTACTGTCTCCATTCATTCTTTGTTTTTTAATACCCAGTGCTGTTTGAAGTGCCTGCAGTATTGAATAAATTTGGTCTAATAGCTCAAAGTTCCATCTGAAACAGTTATTCCACTCTTTTCCACAGCAACCTGTTGTTCTGAGATCCTCAGTGGATCTGCCTCCTACTTGGTTATCATTTACATCTGTAATCATTCATCTGTTCATGCAGACTTCCTTTGGTTGTAATGTTTCTTTCTGGCTTAGAATAGAATAACAGAGTTGGAGGGGACCTTGGAGGTCTTCTAGTCCAACCCCCTGCTTAGGCAGGAAAACCTATACCAGTGTTGGCACCAAATGCCGAAACAGGAGGTGCGCACGCACATAAACCTGCGTGCCAGAAACCAGAAGAGTAGCTGGTTTCCAGTGCATGCATATGCGCTGGCCACCTGGTCTTCCAGGTTCTGGTGCACATGTGCATGTGCAGACCAGCTGGCCAGTGCGCATGCATGCGCCGGAAAGCACAGAAGTGTTAATGAAGCACCCCCTCATCCTGCCACCTCTGCCAAGGAGCACGACCGCTTCCCAGCCGGCACGCCAATTACCCCGGTACTGGACAGATGTTCCTCCCGAAACAGGCACATAAGGATAAGGCGCTTCTGCTGTCAATGAACCCCCAGGCAGCAGAAGCGCCTGATGGAGAGGCCAGGACGGCTGGCTGGACATGGGTGTGAATGGCCTGGCCCCGCAGTGCTTCCCCGCTCCATTCAGCCTCCAAACGGTAAGGCTGGCTCACCTAAGCGAGCAGCGCACCAGGGCCACGGACAGTGTTGGTTCCTGCACCCAGCTGATTCCAATCTCACGGCTGGCCTTGAAAGCCCCCCCTGCCCCTCCCCCTCTTACCCCGGCACCAGATAGCCGTTCCTCCCACACGGACTCAGTTCCTGTGCAGCCCAGCCACCCCAAAAGAGCAGCAGCCGCAGGGTGATGGGCAAGAGCGACTGGGTGGCCCCTACAGCCTCTCCCATGGCAGCGATCCAGGCCCTCAGTGGCGTATCCATGCGTGAGAAGCTGTGCTCTCCTCTAGCCCTCCTGGGGCAGCTCGCCTCCCTGACAGCTGCTCCTCCAGCATCCCGTCCAGAAGCAGCACCACGAGAACTGCTTCCAGCCCCTCGCACTGCCACTTCCAGCTGGGATGCTGCAGGAGCAAGTGGCCGAGCCACCATCGAGGAGGTGAGCTGCCGCAGGAAGGCCAAAGGAGAACACAGCTCCTCACACATGGAGATGCCGCCGAGAGCCCGGCTCACCAGCAGGGTGTTGTTGCGGGAGCTGGTCGGTCGCTCCTGCCCCTTGCTGCTGCTGCTGCTGCTGCTGCTCTTCTGTGGTACCCAAGCCGGCCAGGCGCTCTGGACCATGGATGCACGTCAGTGTTGCGGGCTGGAAAGCTGGGGCCGCATAAGAAGCCCCCTTGGGAGTGGAGGGAGGGAAGCCCCGGCCCACCCATCCTGGCCGACAGCTTTGCTCCCCAGGAAGTGACCGCCGGGATCCCCTCTCCATGTCTTTGGGCATGCGGAGCCGTCACCTGTTGCTTTTCCGGGTTCCGGCATGCGCATTGCACCAGCCAGCTGGTCTTCGCATGCACATGTGTGCCAGAAACCTGAAAACCAGGTGGCTGCTGTGCATGCATGTGCTGGAACCCGGAAGAGCAACAGTCGACAGCTCCGCATGCCTGGAGAGATGGCTCCACGTGCCACTTCTGGCACGCGTGCCATAGGTTTGCCATCACGGCCCTATACCATTTCAGACAAATGGTTATCCAATCACTTCTTTAAAACTTCTAGTGTTGGAGCATTTACAACTTTTGGAGGCAAGGTGTTTCACTGGTTAATTGTTCTAACTGCTTTAACCTATATCTTTTATATTGAGTCTCACATCTATATTTCCACTTTCCTTGTAAGCATTTACAATATTCATATTTGGGTTCAATTAGTATGGCCTGAATCTGTTCTGGTAAGCCCAGGAGGAAAAGCGATTATGCAGTGGACAATTATTGTTTAATTATAAATTGTTGAGAGACCTCAATAGTCAGCAATATTTTTAATTAAACTAAATTCCATACATTTTCATAGAACTGTAGTCTCTAAAGGTGTGTGAAATGTACCAACCTTGCAGGTCTCTCAGATGTAGTAATTCTGTTTTGTTCCAGCCTCAGAACAAAGTTTGATCATTTCAAGTGTTTCATCTTGAGGATTGTAATTAAACTTTTGTGTTGAAGCTTTTTAAAAAAAACACTATTAATCTAAAAATATAGCAGGGGAGGGGTTCTAATCAAACCTCAGTGTCTGCTCTAATCTTGATGCATGTTTAATGTATTCTAAAACAATCCCCTCATTTAATTTGGAGCAAGTTTAGTTCCTGCTAAATAGCAACAGATTGTGAGCTCACCTACCTTGGTGGCTCTGGAATAAAGGACAAAATACTTGTTTTGAATTATCTGTTTTTTTCCTATAGCTGGAATACTTAAAATATTTTGAATTTTATTTAGCTGGAATGCAGTCTGAAAAATCTTCAGGTATTATTGCTTTGGTTTGAAACGAAATGTTTTGTTTGGTGTGTACTTTCTCATATATCCATGCATTCCATTATGCCCTCAGTTTACTAATCCCTCAATAGCTCTAGCTGATGTTGCTGTTTGCTTTTTAAATTTCTTTGCTTGTGTCCATTTTTTTTGGTATCCAAAAAAACCCCTCTGTTTGTAGTGAGGGTACACTTTCTTGTGCTGAGGGGGAAGATAAGTTCTTCCTTCTCCAGTATTTGCCATCCTGAGAAATTCTCTGCCTACAACACTTTCTGGTTTTGAAGTTTAGCTGGACTTTTACAAGGACTTTTAAATGTGATTATAGAATGTGAAATCAGCAACTAATCAGATACAAGATATTTTCTTTATTTAGGAAGAAAGCTTGGCCCCAGCAAGAATGTTTATGAGCTCTATTAGTATCTCTTGGATCCTATTCACCCTGTTGGAACTGTACATCTCCATATTTGGTGTAATAGTATGAGAATGAGGATTATAACAATGAAAATGACCTTAGAAATAGGAGGAAAAGTGTAGAATGGATAAGACAATCATTATGCAAAAGGTATTGCACTCTATAAAAGGGGTGGGGGGGAAGCGTCTTAGAAGAGACTCACCCCCAATTTTTTTGAAATTAAAAGTAAAAGAGGGGAGAAGGGCTTTTGGGCTTGCAAGATTCTGCTACTGTAATATAATAAAGGTAGTGTTGGTAATCATGGTTGGTACTTCTTTTATGGACTATTTCGAAGGGTTGACACTCAAAAGGAGAGTGGATTTTATTTTCCTGGTCTTGGGCCAAAAGATCCTTATTGTTTATTTTATTTATTTGATTTGTCAATCGCTTTACAAGATAATAAGTATAAGGGTAAACATAGTTATGAATACATGAAATGAATACATATAAGAAAAATAAAAGAAACAATAAAAGAAACAATTGGCATTGAGCAGATTAAGGAAGAGCCATTATCCATACTTGCTTTTCATTCTCCTTCCAATTACTCACACATTCCCTTTAAGATCCATACAGTTATTTCTTTGCATGTATTGCTAATGTTCTCTGCTTTTTTAAATAGCAGTGGCTTTAATTGCTTTGCTTTCTGACTCCTTTTTTATTTGATCAATACAGGGGTGTATCTGGAAGAATCATACTGAGTTTAATTATCCTAGCCGTTCTTTTCAGTGTCTCTGCGTTGACATGGATTTCTGTTTCTCTGTAATTGTTAATACCACACGCTAGTAATCTGGAATAATTATTCTTCATTTAAATTCTTCATGTGATCTACAGAATTTTGTCATGAATTTCATAGCTCACAGAAGATACTGAGCTTTGATTGTGAAAAGTGAAAAAAAAAACACTTGTCCCAGTCTACTGTGTTTAACCCTTTAATTGTAAAAAGTCGTATGGTGTTTAGCCGTGTTCTCTATGCTTGATGTTAAAAAATTAAAATTTGAGGTGCTCATTTTATCTGTTGTATTTCCAATCAGGTGATCTGCAAATCAGATGCTCCTACAGGAGATGTTCTACTTGATGAAGCTTTGAAGCACATTAAAGAGACTCAGCCTCCAGAAACCGTGCAAAACTGGATAGAACTGCTTAGTGGTAAGACATTTCTGTGAAAAATTAACCTTTCTGAGTACTTTTAAATTTCTTTGGGCTGCCATTCATTACATACTAGTGTTTAAAGCACAAGTTTTCAAGTTGTGATGTTGGTATATTTCAGTCGTCTGGCCATACAATGTTAACTGATTTTCAGTGTTAAAGCATTAGTGTTAATCTTCTGAGATTTGGGGGGGAAGGTAATAATTTCAAATACCCGACAATATTATACTGCAGTAAAAATTATGCATTGCTTTGGTGGAACTGGGAGTTCTATTATGCATGTAGTGCTGTGTTCCTAATATTGTAGCAGTTTGGATACACAGTTAATCACTTTTTGGCTTTCAAACTTTTTGAATCTGGAGATGCTCTTATTATCTTTTCTTTTTTGTTTTCCACAATTTTGATTGTGCATCTTGAGATATTGCCATTTTTTCATGCCTAGAAACTAGCTATTAGGATGGTCATTTTTGAATCTGATGTTTTTTAGTTTTGTGAACAGAGATAGAATTCAGAAAGGAATTATAAGAATCCAGTTCAGATTCGAGAATGTCATCATGGAATTTGATACAATTGTTCATACAGCTCACATACAATATTCATTATTACTATTTTCTCAAAAGCAAGGTAAAGAAAAATAATTAATAGTTAATTTGAAGAAAGATCCCATCACTACTACAAGCTATTTTCAATGGAGTAAAAGAACCAGTTCCTATCTTTAATAGTTCCTATAACCTCGTTATAGAAATCAGGGATTCCTGCTTCCGTTTTTGTCCTTTAGTTAAAAAATTAAAAAATATATATTTTAACTTTGTCTAACCTGGTTCAGAGAACCTAACAAAAATTAAATATTTAAAAACATACATTTATTACTAAGAAAAAAGAACAAATAGAAATAAAAATGTACAGAGGTAGTCCCCAGTTTAAGAACAAGTTCTATTCCCAAGGTTGTCCTTTTAAGTCAAATTTGTATGTAAGCTGGAATAATACTATTGTAAAATGCTGTATAAATAGAATTGTGTAATGAACCTGAACCATTGTGTATTTAACTTGAAATTTGCTGTGATAGGCCACATTCTTAACTATGGGTCATCCTTAAACCAGGGCATGCTTAACCCTGGGACATGCTATATTCCAGTTATATTGGTGTATGTTCGATTAATTCCTAGTAAGTGAGAGAAACCAGGTTAGAAATCCAAATTAGAAATGCACCAGTCATTATACAGGCCAGAGTCTCTTTCTTCTTAATTTCTTCCAAAGACAACCCCCTCTTTTAATCTAAAACCTGTTCAGGCTGTTGCATTCACACAGGATTCTTGGTAATGTATATTTCTAATAAAAAGAAAGGATTTCCATTATTGAATTATAATTTTTAAATTATACTTTTCTTTGTCTCTTGAAAATGAAAATTTTATTATGCTTGGCGCTAATATGTATTTCTCTATGAAGTAATAATATGTTGCTATTTCTGAAAAAAAATTATAGGCGTTCCAAATGTGCAGTTTAGTCATACACTATAATAGAATATTTTAATCTACTTCTTCATAGTTCAATGCAACATGGCTTCCAATTTTGTTTTTCTTTCAGTCTGCTTATTAACTTTTTCTACCTTGAGTATCTTTCACAAGCAGCATAATGTTTATTCATAGTTCCAGTGAAATCAGGGGAGTTAATCCCTTGTAAATAGTAGACTTAAATCTTAATGACATGTGTCTGCATTATTTCCTTTATCCTTGCTGTGCGCTAACAGGAAGAAAAAACCAGTATTGCACATGAGGCAAATGCAGAGCTTTTCTTGCTAGTATAGTAATGTTTTCACTGTTTCCAGAAAAATGTTTTGCATAGGGATCTAGAAAGCAAAATAAGCCTTAGAAGACTGCTTCTGACTGAAATACCTGGCTAATATTGATTACTCTATTAATATTCATCAGGTATATTAAATGCTTAAGAGAAAGCATATTAAAATGCTATTTATATGCATATAGATGTAATTTTGATTAAGTAAATGAAAGCAGAAAAATAACATATTACTATTACCGTGTTTCCCCGAAAATAAGACACTGTCTTATATTTTTTTTGGCTCCCAAAAACGCACTAGGTCTTATTTTCGGGGTAGGTCTTATATATTTATGGTGCCAAATAGTGGGTGTGAGTGTGTAGGGGGGGGTGTTTCGCGGGTGCACGGTTGCTCCCTGAAAAGTCTTCCTGGAACTGGAGATTTACACTAGGTCTTATTTTCGGGGTAGGTCTTATATTAGGGCAGGTTTAGAAAATAGTGCTAGGTCTTACTTTCGGGGTAGGTCTTATTTTCGGGGAAACACGGTACTTGTGCAGTGGTTGGTGGCCAAGAAAACCAATTTGGAAAAGAAGCAGGAAATTGCCTTAGATTGTAAGGCTCCAGCTGTGACTGTTGGCATCACATATAGTTGTGATGGTTTCTAACAAAGAGGGTTTCTACTAGTAGGCTGGCTACTTCTGTTTGTGTTGAAATTACAACTCCCAGAATTCCCAAGTCAGCATGGTTTGCAGCATAAATGGAGGGAGACAGATTGGGGGAAACTATTTTATACATAGTTATATTTTTCCCCATAAGTACATTGTTTAAAAACTGCACTTCCAAAGTCTCACAAGTTGTATAATACTTCCACAAGTATGCCCAAAATAGACCTGTAACTTACAGGTAGCCTTCGCTTAACAACGTAATTGGAACTGGCAACTCTGTTGCTAAGTGACGCAGCCATGAAGTGTGACTTAATGACATGATGTTTTTTTTTTTTTTAATTACATTTATATGCCGCCCTTCTCCGAAGACTCAGGGCGGCTTACAATTTTTGGAGCACAACCCAATGTGCTCAGCAAAGTTGCAAGTTGCACTTAATGACATGATGTTGCACAGATTTTGTTTAACACTATAACCAGTGTGCCAACTTACATCAGCAATTGTGGCATTTCTGGTTATAGTGTTAAGCAAAATCTGTGCAACATCATGTCATTAAGTGCAACTTGCAACTTTCTGCTAGCTCCCCCATTGACTTCGCTTGTCAGAAGCTGACAATGATGGCCACTTATGATGATCAAGTGACCATAGGACACTGCAAGAGCCACAATGTCAAGGATCTACTGTAAGTCTTTTCATATGGTGCCATTGTAACTTTGAATGGCACTGAACAAGATGTCCTTAACTGTATTTGTATTTCTTTGTATGTAATAAAATCCCGGCCATAACATGTGAAGTACGTTCTTTGGATAGAATGAAATACTACTTCCTCCAAAGTGATAGATTTACATCTCTGTGTATCACCTTTGGATGAGTTTTAGCCTAGCCTCCTTCATGGATCTTTTAGTTTGGGGCAATAATTTGTTTTGAATTATTGGTATTCTGTATGTTCAGTCATGTGAAGTCATCCTGCTTCTAATTTGAAGTACTACATCTCATTTATAGTTTTGAAAAGAAATATGTGTTAAAATCTCCTCCTCATTCTAAGATACAACAGAGCTTCAGATTACTTTGATTGCATTGTGAACTCATTCATAGGGAAAGTTGCAAAATATTCATAAGTCCGCAAAGAGCTCTGATATATGAACACATGGCAAAATAATTGTCAACTTAGAAGAAATTTAACTTCTTCAGAATTCCTTGTAATTTGAGGGTTTGGTCACAAGGTGTCACCAATACACCAAGAAAAATAATCAAATTAAATGGTCCCACAAAAGAAGAGGGTTTTTTTTGCTTTCATATTTGTTTGATAAGACTTTGAGTGAAATCTATGTATTTTCAGCGTATGTTGAAGGTTCTGTAAATATTTTATTAATAAGACAAGCAGTAGACTTTGCCTACAGTAGACTTTTAAGCAGATACAGGCAATACCTGAGAACAGTAATGAACCAGACAAGGGCATCAATATATAACTAACAGTCAAGTTATTCAAGAACCAACCTTTTAAAAAGAATCTAGTAAATGAATCTATAAATCTGCAAAATACTTGAAAAGAGAAGGGCATGGCTTTCTCTTTTTCTCCTACTCAATTTTAAATGTCAATTGCCTTTACAGGTAGTCTTTGACTTACAACAGTTCATTTAGTGACCATTCAGAGTTACAATGGCACTGAAAAAAGTGACATATGACCTTTTT
Organism: Naja naja; assembly: GCA_009733165.1. NCBI lineage: Eukaryota > Metazoa > Chordata > Lepidosauria > Squamata > Elapidae > Naja > Naja naja. Next base: position 289,834,977 of record CM019149.1, read on the forward strand.
TCACACTTACGATTGTTGCAGCATCTCCATGGTTACATGATCAGAATTCAGATGCTTGGCAACTGACTCTTATTTATGACGGTTGCAGCATTCCTGGGTCAGGTGATCCCATTTTGCAACCTTCTGACAAAGTCATTGGGGAAGCCAGAGTGTTACCAGCTGAACACCTGCAGTGATCACTCAACAACTGTGGCAAGACAGGTTGTAAAATGGGACAAAATCCACAACAAATGTTTCACTTAGCAACAAAAATGTTGGGCTTAATTGTGGTAGTAAGTTGAGGACTACCTGTATTTTCTTTAGGGTAAGGGTTAACTGTTCAACATTTGTTACAAGGCTTCCTCAGTTATTTGGTTTATCTTCTTTTAGAAAGTTTCGTATTTTTATACCCCCGCTTCCCCCCAAAAATGCATGTGGCCTCGTACAGTAGAGTATTTTTGAGGTTCACTTGGAAAGAGGTTCAGAGAGTGTGATTGTGCTTCTAGAGCAGGGGTGTCAAACACTATTTCATTGAGGGCTGCATCAGGGTTGTGTTTGACCTTGTGTGTGGGGACTGGCCAGGGTGGGAGTGGCCAGCTCGACATCACTCATGTTGGGAGTGCCTATGGTGGCCCAAGTGCTCTGCCAGCAAGAACAGGCTCCCAAGCTCTGTCCTACAAACCCTCTGCCAGCAAAAACAGAGCTCGGGAGGGCTGCGTTTTCACTGGTAGAGGCACCATGGCCCAATCCTTCGCTGTTTCCAGGGCGGCCCCATAGGCCAGATCTAAGCACTCCACAGGCCAGATCCAGCCCCTGGGTCTTGAGTTTGACACTCCGGTTCTAGAGGATGTTTGTGTGATCCAGAGGTGGTGAGTACATCATTATGAAGTGGATCAATAAGTCTTCTTATCAGAGGGGGGAAAAACATGGTTATATTTTTGGGGTGATGATGTTACCAAAATATCTGCTAAATGTTTAGGAGCCTTTTTTTCTGTTTGTTTTTCCCCCCAGGTGAGACATGGAATCCATTAAAATTGCATTACCAGTTAAGAAACGTCCGCGAACGGTTAGCCAAAAACCTAGTTGAAAAGGGGGTTTTGACTACGGAGAAACAGAACTTTCTCCTCTTTGACATGACCACGCACCCCCTCACCAACAACAACATTAAGCAGCGCCTCATCAAGAAAGTTCAAGAAGCTGTGCTTGACCGATGGGTGAATGACCCCCACCGCATGGACAAGCGCTTGCTGGCTCTCATCTACTTAGCCCACGCGTCAGACGTCCTGGAGAACGCTTTTGCCCCCCTTCTGGATGAGCAGTATGACCTTGCTACAAAGAGGGTGCGGCAGCTCCTGGATTTAGACCCTGAAGTCGAATGTACGAAGGCCAACACAAACGAGGTTCTCTGGGCTGTTGTAGCAGCCTTCACAAAATAAGTACAATCAGACTGCTCAAACACTTCCCTCCCCCTTCATTTCATGTAAATCAGTTAATCCTCTCTTGATGATTCATATTTTCTGTCATCTGTACCTCCCCTTTTGTGATGAAAATCGGCTCCTGTTCATAAGAATGGTAGGTAATGTGTTCTGGGTCCCCATACATCTGCCCCCGCCCTGCTGCTCCCCCCCCCGCCATGTGTGTCTACTACAGGATTCTGCTGGTGCAAGAAAGCTACTTCCTGTTGTTAAACTGGTGAGCTGCCATATTGTCATTCTGTTTTATATCCAATTTAAGTTACTTTAGATTTCTATTGTGTACTTCCTTTTCTTCCTCTGGAATGCTGTTGTACAAAGAGAAACCACTTCCCAGGATAGAAGCAAGAACCTAGTTTCCAGCGGATTTAGCTCTATAATGTGCCTCAGCAGCAGAGCATTATGGACTTAAAAACCGTAGAAGGATTTAGACATCTCAAAGTTTAGCTACATTGAAATCTGGAGAAGGTGGTTTTACAGGCACTGTTAAACCATGAACGCTTGTGTGAGACACTCATATAGAACCCACTTAGCTGAATGAATTTGAGATAAGCATCAAAGCAATACTTGGTGAAATATATTTTCTTTCTTTATTGAAGTTTGGATGTGTTCAGATAATTCTAAAACCTTGAATATCCCAAGATGGGCTCAGTAACGCCCATGAAAAACTATATTACCTTTATGCTTTGGGGTTTTTAATTTTCCCCTGCAAAACAACACACTGAAATCTCAGATTAGTGCAGAAAGGCCCAGTTGTTTCACAAAAAACCTTTATGGTGGGATACATTCCAATGTAGCCTGTACATAGTAAGAACTGTATATTAACACACAAGCACATGAAATGATTTTAGTAAAATTCCAAATGTCAATGGATGGGACACACCTGGCATTCCATTTAATTGCTTTCTTCAGCTACTGCCTTCCCTTCTCCCCATGCCCTCTTTTGGGAAGCTGGGCCTCCTATAAGTGAGTGAGTGAACATGTGTGATTCTTCTCTGAACCTGCCTGGGCTTTGTGCCATCCAGGTACAATCGCCTATGCATTGCCTTGATAGTATTTGTAGTATGATAAAACTACGTTATTATGGTTTTTTTAAAATCTTATTTTCAGAAGAGGCTTGTGACCAGTAAAATTCTTTGTGCAGTTTTCGGTTTTAGTTTATTCACAACCTAATACTGTACTATGTCTCATGTCATTAATCTACTTAACACTTCAAAAAAATCAGCTTTCAATCTTAGCAAGTATTGCATGTAAATTGTTAGCAGGTGAATACTACAGTTAAACCAATGAAGAGTTCTGTAGTAGGACACTTTACTATGTTTTAATTTTTATATACAATTATGCTGATTAGCACATTATTGTAAAATATATAAACTGGCTTTTTAAAGTTTATTACCTCTTTACTGTTGCTTGTCCTTGCTTCACAATGTAAATATTATGCGTTGAACAAATTAAAAACTGGCTCCCCACCCCCCTTTTTGGTTCAAATAACAGAACACATTAATAGTGGGACTGGTATCTAGAGATTTTTCTTTTAACACTGAAAACAGAGAATACTCAATGATGCATATAACTGTAGTTGAAAGTAAAGGGAATTCCCAATCTGTATACTAGCTTTTTACCTATGGTAAATAAATCTATGATCTTGAAAGTGCCTGAAACAGAGCAAGCATATAATTTTGTATTTTGTGTTCTTAATTCTGATTATACAGTTATCTCTCCTATGTAGAATTGGAAACTACTGTAATCCTTTAGGGTCTGGGGATTTCTTGCAAACAAAGAATGGATGCATCAGCTTTTCATCTTGCAAGGATGAAACTTGTCTCTGATTAGATCAGTTTCTTCTAACTATCCAGCTTGATGATAAATAGAAACCTTTTTTTGATCTGAACTTTTCTATCACAGTACTTGACAACAAGAGTTAAGTTTTTTGGAGTGATTCTTTAATTGAACCAGAAGATGGTGTCTTTTCCTTCGGCAAATATTATGGCACAAGAAGCTGACAGTTACGGACTGTGCTATAGCACTGAATTCCTAGCATCTAAAAAAATGGGATTAGAATCCAATGCTGTGAAATGTTTTCATTTCTTCTACGGTTTTGAGACATAATTACATATGTCACAGTTTTTGAGGTTTTTTGCATATCCATAGTCATGTAAACTGAATAATATGTGCATTTGATAATTACTCAGCTTTGCAAAATGTTTTCTAGTTGATGAAAATGAAGTTACAAAAGTTGTTCAGAACATCTTCAGCATCACTTTTCAGGAAAGTTGGTCCAAGAAGAACAAGAGTAACTTGACTAAGCCCAATGTCACAACTATAACATTGTCGATGTCACAACGATGGATGAATTGCATAAAAATTGGGGGGGATTACAATCCTCATCATCAATTCCAATGAATGTCATATAGGTTAAATTGGTGTTGGACTGGATTAAATAAAAAGTTTTTTTGCTAAAGTCATCTAGAATAAGAAACCATCATTTGCAACAATTCCAATAGGAAGGATTCGAGAATGGCTAGTTCAGATTCATAGAATACTTTTGCTTTCCTGAAGCCAAGAGGAATTAGATGCTCTCCTAGAAGAGCATTTTTGGTGAGCAAAGGACGTGTAATTCTGAGTATCTAAACTTGTCAATTGTCTCCAATTATACAAACTGAAAATTTTAGTGGGAGTATAAATGATTTCAATAAGCTTTCGGGAAATGCACCATCCTTTGCTTTCCTATAGAAAATCTTTTTATTATCCAAAACAGCTCTAATGGTTGGTTTTGTGCAGCTCTAACTGTAGTGCTAAAGCAAAGGTTATGTCTATGACCACCACAGAGTAAGCGCAAAGAAGATTTCTCACCTGCATACAGTCATATTTACAGCATTATTAGGATTCATACAGTTCCCTTGTTGGAAGTTATTTCACAGGGTTTTTTTTTAAACTAAAAGCTCTAGTTAATTAGTGATACTTTAATCATGTCAAAATATTTTTAAACATTGAAAATAAGCCAGCAGACTAAATCTTAGTCCATTTGCGATAAGCTGAGATGTTGTTAATTGGTGGCTGATCGCTAGACTTTTGAGAACTCTCTGTAAGTTGAAATGCCTGCTCAGACATGTATTTTAGCAGGTGAGTGGGCTGTGTGAATGACCTTGTGAGTCTCACTAATAACGATCTAATCTTAGAGAGTTCCTGACAGTTGCTGAGATAGAGAACTGGTCTCTTGTGCTAAGCCCTAAACCCAATATATGTAATGGTGAATATTCAGGATTTCACACACCCCCTAAGACACTCAGTGAATAGATTTAAGACTTGGATACCCACCATAATGTAAGTCATTGAATAATACTATACATCCTATTTCCCAGGAGATTAAGAACTAAACTGAACGTAGATGCAGTAATGTCCTATTTTCCACAAGTGAGTTGAAAGTGTGTTCCTTTGTGTTAGTTTTCTTGTTATGGCTTTTGTAATAAGGAAAAAACAAATCTTGGGTAAAGCAGAAGTTTGATGGATCTTCTAAAGTATGTTGCTTTCCAATTGCTCAAGTGAAGCATTTTTCCTGATCCTAGTTCTTCAATTTGTCTTTGGTAATAAGTCAGATAAATCATAGAGGAGTTTGGAATTCCTTGTGCACAAACCATTTGCTTTTCTGCTATTCTATATTGTAGCACAGTTCTGAACAAATGAAATCTGGATATTTAACCATCAGCAAGGAAAGATGCATATTTACATTAAACATGTTTTATAATTTAAAATGTGAATTAAAATAATTACTTAAAATTTAAACTAGCCTTCCTCGACCAGGTTTCTTCAAGCTTTACAGATTAGGATGCAAAAAGCTAATTGATCATAGTGAACAAGACTATTAACATTACACTGGATTTGGACAGGACAATCCTTTAACTAGAAGGGATGCCTTCAAATAGCTATCCACCATAAACTGAGTAATTGTTAATGTATTTCCCCTGTTCAGGGAGCATTGAGGGAGCAAGCAAGGGGCAAGTACTGAAGAAGAAGAAACAGTAAGCCTGGGGCAGAAATAACAGATAAACAGATAATAACAGATAAACAGAGTTGGAAGGGACCTTGTAGGTCATCTAGTCCAACCCCCTGCCCAAGCAAGAGACCCTACATCATTTCTGACAGATGGGAGTCCAGTCTCTTCTTGAAAGTTTCAAGTGATGGCGGACTCTCACAAGGCTACCTTACATGAAGAGGATGGTGGAAATGGATCAATCCAGAGATCCAGTTAGAAGTAGCTACTGATGGGGACAGCAGCTCCAACGTATTCGTAGAAATTGCGAGAGAGAAAAAGAGTGGTTGCCACTGAAGATTAGACCTCCACTCTTAACCTGGACCCTTGGAGGTCCTGTGATGGGGCAGCCCAACATTTGCAGCCTGCAAGGTGTCTGAGAGGCTTGTTTGAGCAAAACTGATGCAGCATCCTGCTCGTTCTAAGCCTTCATCTTTGCTATCTTGTTGGGTTTTTGGCCCAACATTGGAACCAAGAAGAAGAGTCTCTGCAGCTTCTGGAAGGAAAGGGTTTTTTTCCATGGGAATGGAAGAAAATATGTCCTTTCTAACCAAAAAATAAAGTGAAGTTAACCCCTTTCCTGTTACTCCACCGTCTATGATTGAGAAGGGCCAAAGTTTTTTTAAACAAGGAGTTTGAATATTTCCCCCAAATTTAGTGGCAGGCTCGTGTGAGGCCCATTGGAACAATCTCCAATGTTTCCTGGTTGCTGTTACTGTTGAATGGCTGATTGCCTTCAAGCAGCAACTGCAGGGGGACATCAAAACAAGCAACATATCAGTCAAAAGTTTTCTCCTTTTTCTATGTGGCATAGCATTATATTTGCATATAAAGGAGCAGAGTATAAATTGTGACACAGCGATTCCCATATTGCCTGTTTTGATTCCTCTGCAGATGACCCTGGCTGTATGTGTTCTCTGTGCAATTTAAAATTGAATAAGAAATTTTACATTTTATGGAAATCCCATGTTTCCCAGAAGGAGAGAAAAGAAAGTGCCAAACCCCCAGCTGAAATGAAAGAAAGCTTTTCAAAACTAAAACATTGGCAGCAAGGGTGCCAACAAGGGTTTTTAATAAACTAGGGTGGAACAAAATACTTAGGATTAATAGCACTTTGATATTCATCAGATAGTGTAACTGGGTCATAATTTGCCCCTGGTTAAGTGAAATAGCATAGTAAACAGAGAGGAGGCCCTGGAGACTTTCTCTATTCAAAGTAGCATGAAAATAAATTTCCTGATTACAGGTAGTCCTTGACTTAAGATCACAGTTGGGATCAAAATGTCTGTTGCTAAGCAGGGTTGATTTTCTGACCTTTTTTTACCATGCTTGTTAAGCAAATCAACTGAAGTTAAGTGAACTCACTTGGCCAATAAAGAACTCCTGTTCTGTTCTGCTCTGCTCTGCTCTGCTCTGCTCTGCTCTGCTCTGCTCTGCTCTGCTCTGCTCTGCTCTGCTCTGCTCTGCTCTGCTCTGCTCTCTGTTTGATTCTATTTGATTCTATTCTATTCTATGCTATTCTATAGATTATTAAGGAAATCCAGCTTCTCCAATTCATTTCGTTTGTTGGAAATTCGCTGGGAAAGTTGGAATTGGCCACCCCATAAGATGTTGGTGCTTACCTACAAAGCTCTCTATGGCTTAGGGCCGGGGTACTTGCGGGAACGTCTCCTGCCAGCATCGAATACCAATCGCCCGGTGCGCCCACAGACAGGGCCTCCGTGGGGTACCGTCGGCTAGACAATGTCGGCTGGTGGTCCCTAGCGGGAGGGCCTTCTCTGTGGGGGCACCCACTTTGTGGAACCAGCTTCCACTGGAGCTGCGACTGGCCCCCGACCTTCGCTCCTTTCACCGCAGCCTAAAGACTTGGTTATTCGAACAGGCCGGCCTGGACTGAGGGGGGGTTGTTTTAATATTTTAAATGTTTGTTAGTGGGTTTTAATGATTATTTGGTCGAATTTGGTTTAATTCTTTTTTAACTTTTGTAATTTGTATGGTTGTTTTTATGTGAGCTGCCCTGAGTCCCTCGGGAGAGAGGGTGGCATATAAGACCAGATAATTAATAAATAAATAAATAAATAAATAAATAAATAACCCCAGGGTGCTGCAACTGCCATAAATACATGCCAGTTTCCAAGCGCCCGGGCTTTTGATCAGGTGAGACTGGAGAAGCTGTGACATAAGTGTGATGACCTGTCCTAAGTCATTTTTTACAGTGCTGTTGTGACTTCAAGGATCTATAAACAAATGGTAGTAAGTCAAGGACTACCTGAATCATAAATCTTATCCTGAATCTTCTTCCTGAACTATAAAGTAGTTGAAAAAAATGTAGTTGGAATCTTGGATGCTTCATCTTCCAGCTTCCTGTTGAATGGAAAATTTTCAACACTGGATGCAAAGCTACTTTTCTGAGCTGTTTCTTACTCAAACTCCAGAATTTCAAGACCGTACACACCCAGGGAAACATATTTGACTTAATTCCAGCAAAAAAAAAAAAAGTTTGTTTCATGGTTCAGCAACTTGGATTCTTAAGAAGTTTCTCCAAACGGGTTCTGCTTAGTTCCAGTTCTTGGGCCACTAAAGGAACGTATCCTGTTTTAATTATCTGGGTAAGAGCCCTTCAGCTAGTTTAAGAGTATTATTATTATTATTATTATTATTATTATTATTATTATTATTATTATCTCCTTTTATCTTCCAGATGAAACACATTCGGCACTTTCTAATGTTTGTTACATAATGTAGATTTATGCCTCCATCCCACCCACTATCCTGGCCACTTCCTGGAATGAAGGTCTTGTTTTAGCCATCTTTCAACATTTAAAACCAACAACTCAGCCACAACCTGTCAACAGGAGACTATAATGATATTTTAGATTCTCTGGGTTTTTTTTGACACAATGCTTCTGCTAATATAGCTCAGAACGTCTTTGTCTTTTAGAAGCTGTATCTTCCACCTGGCTTATGTTCAGCTTGGGTTCGGTTACCAATGTTGGACCTACAGTGCTAGTTAAGCTCCCTCATGTTTCATTTCAGCCTACAATCTAAATGGAATTGATGCAATCATTATTTAAAGCTTGGGTGTTTATTAAGATTGGTCATTTCTTATTTCCTTCTGGCTAGTCTGATCAGCAAGAGAAGCCTTCTTCTAAATTCCATCCTATTTGGAAGCCTAGAAGAAGAAAAGTCTTTCCAGTTCAATAGATTTGGAAGGGACCTTGTAGGCCATCTAGTCCAAGCCCCCGCCCAAGCAGGAGACCCTGCCCCATTTCTGACAAATGGCAGTCCAGTCTTTTCTTGAAAGTCTCCAGTGATGAAGGTCCCACAACGTCCGAAGGCAACTTCTGTTCCATTGGTTGATTGGCTCTCACTGTCAGAAAATTTCTACTTATTTCTACGTTGAATCTCTCCTTGATCAGTTTGACCCTATTTCTCAGAAAGGTCTTCCCTTGACAGATTAGAATAGCTCCATCCTTATTGTCTTTTCAAAGGGGGTCCAAACTCTAGACCAGAGGTCTCCAAACTTAGCAACTTTAAGATTGGTGGACTTCAACTCCCAGTTGAAGTTTGGGGACCCCTGTTCTGGATACAGTGATAGTATGCTGCTGGTTCACACTGGTTCTAGTGATCCGGTAGCGCCGGTCAGCAGTTGGCCCTGCCCACCCCACCCACCCTTTCCTGTCCTATATTTCCTTTGTTTATAGATCAGCTGATAGCGAAGCACACTAGAACTGGTAGTAAAATATTTTGAATTCCACCACTATCTAGAAAATGTACCCCATAATGAAGCCAGCAGTGACAGTTGCATATATGAGTATGACTGCTGTTTGCTCCCATTTGTTTCCATATTTTGGGGCAGGCTGGCTTTAAGCTTCTGAAGTGGTCATTTTTAGAAGTGGGTGCATGACTGTGGCAGTGTGATTGAAAAAAACATCTAGGTTAAATTTGGCAGCACAAAATGTATGATGGCCATTCGGCAGACTTTATGTCTTGATGTTGCCCATTGCCCTAAGATAGATAATGTGGTTGAACCATGAAGTTTAAAACCTTGCTTATTACTCTTCACATAACCCAGATATCAAAATTAGAGATGGATGTTAAATCAGAAGAGTATTTCTTAGGAATTCTACATCTGCCCTCGCCTTGTTAATTACAACTTAAAAGTTGGGTTCAAAATGGCAACTCCTATAATTAGTAGTTTAGCAACTATTGTGACCAAGCTTTGTACTTGAAGAAAGACTTCTATTCTTTTCTCAAATCTTTTAAAGTTGTTGCAATACACTGTATTACCTCATCTAAATAGTTCTGGTTCATTGCAAAAATCCTTGGATTACCTGATACTTGCACAAAGGGAGCATTGTTAACAAAGAAAAGATGTTGATAAAAAAAATCTACCTGGAGGACACAAAAGGGTGTTCGGCTAATGAAGAATTATAAAGATAATATGAATAGAGGCTAATTGATTTTAATGCAGCGTGACATCAAGTTTGCCAACGGGGATTTATTTTTATTCGGGCGTAATGGAATTTTGTACAGGTTGTCTTCATACTGTAAATCAGAGGTGTCAAACTTGATTTCGTTGAGGGCCGCATCAGGGTTGTGTTTGACCTCGGGGGGCTGGGATGGGCGTGGCTGAGATGGGCATGGCCAGCTTGACCTCATTTGTGTGTCTTGTGGTCCAAGTGCTCTGCCAGTGAAAACAGGCTCCTGAGCTCCGTTTTCAGTGGCAACGCCCTTCTGCCACCCCCTGACAGTGAAAATGGAGTTCAGGGGGCCTCACGCAGTCCCTCCAAGCTCTATTTTCAGTATCAGAGGGTGGCAGGAGGCCATCACGAATGAAAATGGAGCCTGGCTGGCAGAGGCATCACGGGGCAGAGGCATGCTGTTTCTAGAGCAGCCCCGGGCCAGATGTAAGTACCCCATGGTCCAGATCCAGCCCCCAGGCCTTGAGTTTGACACCCCTGTTGTAATGGGATAGGCACCACACTCTTTAACAGGTTTGATTGGGAATAGAGAAATTTAGGATTTAAAAGTAGGTAATAGTTTATATGAGCCTTGGTGGCGCAGTGCCATACTGCAGGCTACTTCTGCTGACTGTTGATTGCCAGCAATTCGGCAGTTTGAATTTCACCAGGCTCAGAGTTGTCTCAGCCTTCCCTTCTTCCGAGGTGGGTAAAATGAAGAGCCAGATTGACGGGGGCAATAGGCTGACTCTGTAAACTGCTTAGAGAAGGCTGCAAAGCACTATGAAGCGGTATATAAGTCTAAGTGGGATTGCTATATTTTGGCGGCCAAATGTGCTTTTCTTTTGCACCCACAAGATTTCACTGATTGATGTGATTTGTCAGCCCTTTGAATTTTTAATGCTTTCTATGCGAGATCTTGCCTTCCCTCAAGCAGAAGTAACAGCCTTCTTTTTTTTTAATCTTCACATTTTCAAACCATAACTCCACTCTACACCAAGCATTGTTTGCCAATACATATTTAGACTTTATGCTTGTGTTTTAAAAGGTGTGGGAGAGTTCTGAATTCATACAGATCTCTTAGGAAGAACAAAGCAGTTGTGTAATCATGGGATTGAAGTGTTGGTATTGGTTAATAATATTTATTTTATTAAAAAGTTTGAAATACTGCGACCCAACAAATTTGGATGGTGTTGGATGATTAGAGGAGACAGATGTATGAAGATGTCTATGAAACTGAGAAAAAGAAGCCCCACATAGAGGCCTTGTTATAAGACACACCATCCCAAAGGTATAACTAATTGTAATATTCAATGCCTTTGATTAATACTTCAATGCCTTTGATTAATACATCACTCCAGAGTGTTTAATAAAACATAATAGAATTCACACATCCCGCTAAATCAAAACCAAAAGCATATCATGACTTAATGCGATATGTGAGCCTAATAATTTGGTTACAGTTTAGTGGGATGGATGAATGTATGGGGTCCTTGAAGCCCCCATTTTCATGGCTCATGAAGCTGCTATTCTATTTTAGAATTGGTCAAAATCAACATAAATCATTTATGGTACTTTCTGGCCCAAAAGTGTTCTATTTTGAAATGGGAAACCCCAAAATAAGCGTAATACACTTTGAAGTAATATCATCATCATCATCATCATCATCATCATCATCATCATCATCCTCTTTTAACAACCCCATAATCCCTTGTGGGGTGGACTCTGGGCAACTGAGTGGAGCTGAGGGTTTATTGGCCGGATGCCCTTCCTGTCACCAATGCAGAGTTTTGTTCAGCAGATATATTCACAGGGTGCCCAGAGAGAGAAGCATCTACCTCTACCTAGGATTGAATTCACAGCCTCCACAGCATCACCCACAGTCTGAAGTAATACGTCTCCTACAAAGGAGGGCAAAAGCGCCTCCAATACTGAGGCCTGCTGCCTGCCCGATCCTGTCGCTGAACATTAAGTACAAAAGCATGGCTACTTCTTACTTTATGGCTTCATGTGGTGCAAGGACCCAGCCAATTATTCAACAAAGAATGGGGTTTAGTGTAGGTGAGCGAGCATAACGTCATGGCTGACATTAGCCGATTGTGCTAATGCTCTTCAGTCCTTCTGTGACTCTAATCATAGCATGGGGATGGCATTGTGTATTGATTGCAAACAGCCAAGAATGTTGACTTCTCAAAAACTTTGATATCTGTGAATAAGCACCTGGATGCGTACTGAAGTCCCCCATCGGAGCCCATAAATTGAATGCATTATGCATGCCATGTGCTGACGATCTCTTGACTGCCTATAGATTAGAGATCTTGTCCATTAACTGGAGAAGGAATAGACTTAAAAGCTCAGTATGTGCTTTGCATGGTATTTCTTATAAAGAATGCACGCAGTCTTAAATGTGGTTGCATTGAACGAAATTAAACTGGTACCAAATGACATGCGACCCCTTCATTTCCATAGGTTCCTGTTGCTTTGAATGCCAGAGAGAGTTCTCCTGGTAGAGGGTTCTCCACGCAGGTCATTCTCAAAATTCGTTTCCTCGTATCCTGGAGGAGGAACTTAGATCGATTACATTTATGACAGTGCTCATTTTTTATATATGTATTTGACAAGTGAAAACAAGAACGTATCTGAGAATATTGGGACTGTTTCTTTTGGCAGTTGATTAAAGAACCACAGACCTATAATTTGGGATTCTGTGATTGAGATATATGACACTTAGCCCTCAAATTTGATGAGGACAAATCTTTTACTTTGTACTTTGAGTTAAGGGATTTTATTTAGAAGCATGTACTATTGATTTCTATGGATTGGATCAGTGTGCTTTAGTGCCTCTTTCTTAATAAAAACCAACGGAGTGATTCTCCTTTTCCCAATGGAGGAATAATTAAAATAGATTTTAATGCTATCTGCAGATCAATGAGGGGCTTTCTACTTTTAAGGATCATGTAAAACAGACAATTATTCCCTTTGGACTCCTTGGGGATCTCTGAGCTTAGTTGTTTGCTTGCTTAGATGGGTAATGAAACATCTGCAAGCAAACACCACCACTCAGAGAGCACCAAAGACTCCATAGTTCAATCTGAGCTATAGATATTCTCTTCTATTAGAACTATAGTGTTCCCTTCTTTGCCTGTTTCACAAGACCTAAAATGGACACCTAACATCAAAAACATCATCAAAAAAGCACAGCGAAGAATGTTCTTTCTGCGCCAACTCAGAAAGCTCAAACTGCCCAGGGAGCTGCTGATACAGTTCTACAGAGGAACTATTGAGTCTCTCATCTGCACCTCTATAACTGTCTGGTTTGGTTCTGCAACCCAACAGGACAGACACAGACTTCAGAGGATAATTAGGACCGCAGAAAAAACAATTACTACCCACCTGCCTTCCATCGAGGACCTATACACTGCACGAGTCAAAAAGAGGGCTGTAAAAATATTTACAGACCCCTCACATCCCGGACATAAACTGTTTCAACTCCTTCCTCAGAACGACACTATAGAGCACTGCACACCAGAACAACTAGACACAAGGACAGTTTTTGCCCAAACGCCATCACTCTGCTAAACAAATAATTCCCTCAACACTGTCTAACTATTTACTAAGTCTGCATTACTATTACTATTATCCTCCCATCCTTCCTTTCACCCATCTCCTCCCACTTATGACTGTATGACTGTAACTTTGTGGCTTGTATCCTTATGATTTTTATTGACTGTTTCCTAGTATGATTTGATTGCTTATTGTATCCTATGACTATTATTAAGTGTTGTACCTTATGATTCTTGACTCTTGACGAATGTATTTTTTATATACACAGAGCATTTGCACCAGGACAAATTCTTTGGGTGTCCAATCACACATGGCAAATAAAGAATTCTATTCTATTCTATTCTATTCTATTCTATTCTATTCTATTCTATTCTATTCTATTTCTATTCTTTCCCATAGGCTAACCTTGGGAAAGGAAGCACATTTTAATAGAGAGCAGGCGGACTTAGCCATGTGTCAAAACCTGGTACCAAGGCAGTTGATGAATGGAGTAGCAGAGGCTGCTTGGTAAAATAAAAGGGGCTTTGTAATGCTCAGTTCTCAAGCTGATGAAGGTCATGGGGATGGTTTTGTAATGACTGCTGGTTTATAGAGAGACATTAAAGAAACAAAACAAGAAAGGTTTTGCTGTACAGGTAGTTCCTGGTGGACAACCACAATTAAGGCCAGATGTTACTAAGCAAGACAGCTGTTAAGTGACTTGCATCCAATTTTACAACATTTTTTTTGCCATGGTGGGTAAGCAGATCCCTGTAATTGCTAAGTGAGTCACACTGTCATTCAGTGAATCCAGCTTTCCCCATTGACTTGGCTTGGTGGAGGCCAGCTGGGAAGGTCACAAATGGCAATCACATGACTCCAGGATCCTGCAGCTGTCATGAATATCTGCAAATTTTCCAAGTCCCCAAATTTTGAACATGTGACTGTGGGGATGAGGTGTCACTTTTAATTGCTAAGACCAGTCATAAGTCATTTTTTTCAGTGTTGTTACTTCGAACAGTTGCTAAATGAATGGTTTTAAGTTGAGAACAACCTGTAATGTATGTTGTGTAAATGTTGATGCAGATAGGGAATTCAGTTTAGCTGCTGGAATTCTTATACCTGCACCATTCTTTAAAATCTTGCCAAAAAGGGATATGTAAGCATTATCTTGGAAAAGGAATTGTTTTTAGGTAGATACCAAGAGCCCAACAATTCCCCTGCTTGACTTTGCAGTCCCATGGCTAGGGTGGTGGAAGAAATTGCTCCACTTTTTACCCAGGTATGCAATAACTTTTGACACCCCAAATACTGGACTCAATATTTAGAAACTTGCCTACAGCAGAAATTTCAAGGATGTGGCAAAGCCAGATAAGTTGCTTTATGGCAGAAAAAGAAGTCAGAGGCATGAAAGCTGGCTGGGTGACTTTGGGCCTGTCACTCTCTTTTAGCCCAACAGGGTGGTTGTGGGGAAAATAGGAGGCAGAAGGAAAAAGGGGGAAGAAGGACAAGGAGGAAAGAAGGAAAGAAGAAGGAGGGGGAGGGGGAGGGGAGGAGGAGAAGGAACACCAGCTAAAGGACTCATTATTAATAGCTAAAGGACTAGCTATTCACATTGTTGTGAACAGAAAATAATAATACCCAGGAGATTCTATTAAAGAAAAAATAAGCAAGCCACATATTCCCGTCTCTACCTATTTATTTTAGAATTTAAATTATTTAGAATTTAAGCTTTGGAATTAATTATTTTTCCTTCATTTTAGACTTTGGATCATTCTTTTCTCTGCTTGAGAATTGGAGATACTGGCTCAATCTTTACATCAAAGTCATAGGACTGGGCTCCTGGCAGGTAGATATCCATCTCTCCTGACTTCAGCTGCCCCGCCCAGCCCTGGCCACTTATTGCACTGCTAGGAGGGACGGTAAGCACGAAACTGAGCTACCAGCACCTGTTAGCCACCCTTGAGAACAGCTGACAGGTATGAGGAGGCTGATATGTTGAAAAGGAGAAAGCTTATTTCACATGGTCTTCCAGCTCCTGTCTTTGTCTTTTATGGGCTACTTGGGAGATGGGTTTATGTTTCTGCTGAAAGACCACTAAATTTGCCTTCAGCCTGCTTTTTGAACAAGGATCTGTTGCTCTATTAGACAAGGGTTGAGGGTATGCTGAAAAACATCCTAGCACCTGTCAAGGGTGACATGGTTGCTTGATGCAATGGAACAGCCAACTTCTAATTCACCTTGCAACTGCCGACTCACGTTTCTCAGTTGTTGTTTTTAAGTTATTTTAAAGCAGGGGTTTAAGACCTTTCTGAAAGTGCACTAAAACATAGGTCAAAAGCAGAACAAACAAAAGTTGACAGGATCAGGAAGTGTTGTGCCACAAAGAGGCAAAAAGAAAACCAACTTATTCACTGTGCAGTTCTCTGCCACCACTTTAGCTGTTCATGTTGATCCAGGCTCTGAAGACCTGGAGACTTGGCAGATGGATGAGAGAGGCTGCTCTTAAGGAACCAGACCCTCCTGCTACACAGGTGCCCAGGGCCAGAAGGCAAAGGGCATGCTCATGCCAGCTAAAACAACTATAATTGCTGGACTGCAATGGTATGTGGGAAAGACCTTGGAAGATGGTCTTTCAAAGAGATGCTGCCTAGGGAATAGGGTAGATAAGAAACAGCATATTTCCCCAGCTTTATAATCGGTAGGGCAAGAGACTCAGTAGAGAGACTCTCCTAATTTATTAACGGTAAAGGAGAAGGAGGAAACCTCCAAAGATGCTTTTCAAAAGGCAACTAGACTTTGTTTTTCCTTGAAGACGTTTCGCTTCCCATCTAAGAAGCATCTTCAGTTCTGAGTCTTCAAAGAAAAGCAAAGTCCAATTGCCTTTTGGAAAAATACCTTTGAGACAACCATAACCTAGATCAGGGGTGTCAAACTTGAGTTCATTGAGGGCTGCATCAGAGTTGTGTTTGACCTCAGTGGGCCAGGGTAGAGGGACCAGGGTGGGCATGACTAGCTCAACGTCACTCCTGTCGGCGCCTGTGGTGGGCCGAGCCCTCTGCAAGCAAAAACAGGCTCCCGAGCTCCGTTTTCAGCTGCCACAACCTCCTGCAACCTTCTGCCAGTGAAAATGGAGCTCGGGAAGATGGCCCTCCTGAGCTCTGTTTTCACTGGCAGAGGGTTGCAGGAGGCTATGGCAGCTGAAAACAGAGCTCAGGAGCCTGTTTTCGCTGGCAGAAGCACCGTGGGCCAGTCCACTGTTTCCAGGGCAGCTCCACAGGCCTGATCCGGCCCCGGGCCTAAGTCACCCCTGACTTAGATGATCGAGAATCTCCATAGAGGAGAAGGAGGAAATTTTGCTTTCAGGCTTGCATGATTCTGTTAAACTAAATGACTTATTGTAAGGCTATATTATCTGCTCATGTTTCCTGTCTGGTCTACCTGGTAAGATTGACATGGCCTCTTGGGTCACCTGACTCTGCCAACAACAGAATGGTTTGTCAATGAAGCATGTCACATTGTAATCCCAAATACAATTGTTTTGGGATAAAAGAGTAAACACTTATTTAACACTATTAAATAAGGACAATGTTAAGCTGCTTCAGGATTGGGAATGAGATGAAGCATGACCAAAAAAAAAAGGAAAAGTTCACAGGTACAATTGTGCCATGGTTAGGCCAAAGGAAAGGCCTAGACAGGAATGTGGAAGTAGTAGCCTTCATATGTTCAGTTACTAGTAGTCGGTAAATATTACTTACTATTCCTAGTATTCCTTGTTATTGACTGAATTGGGAACTGCCATTCAGCAATTAATCTGGGGATCAAAAGTTCTTCTGCACTTAAGAAATGAAAATCAATCGTTCCCGTTTGTTGGATGAAGGAATTCCTAATTTTCCACATTTCTATTTCACAGCATGATCTCAGTTATGCTGTTATTTTTCATTCCAGAAAGTTAAATATAAATTAATCCAAAGTTTACTGCCTGAAATGAAGCCATAGGGGATAAATTTAGTATGCAATTCTGAATTGGAAGCAAATTAATAATTGATCAGCTGTTTTGAAGCCAACGAAGAACCATATATCTTTTCAGTCAAAGCTTTTCAGATCTTGAATATGGCAGCATCAGAGAGTTGACTGTGTTTCCACCAGATAATAAACCAGTCTTCCGTAATTCATGTTCATTTAGACTAAGTGAATCCTAATGGTGATCCACCTTATATCTCCTGATGTCAAGGGAATAGTAAATCTTACTAAGATCTGAAATAAGTCTGTGGTTAAATGCCATTTTTTAAAGAGATGACTTCTCCGAAAGTTACTAGACTATAGATTTCATCAGCGAAGACCACATACCAGGCCAAAGCCAAGAATTAAAAATCCAGCCAGCGTTACAGAGTCCAAGAATTCCTCGTTGCTGTGTTGGAGCAATAGTTTTTAAATTGCTTGTCAGAAGCTCATCTGAGATTCTTCCACAGGATGAAGAATAAAGGACAGTATTCCCCCCACAAATTCCATGGCACTAAACATGGTAATATATGGCAGTAAGCTATCAAAAGCTGTATTTGGTGCCAGTTAGTGGTCATCTGGATTTTTGTAGCCCCTGTCTGATAGACCTGTCAATGTTTCACAAGAAAGTATCATTCATGTGTTTTGGGGGTTCCCATCTACTCCAAAAGTCCCAGCCAGCTGGAATTGTAAAAAAAAAAATACCAGGAATACAACTGTTTACCCAGGCTATAAGAGTCAGCAGATACTGTTCTATTCCACCATGGATCAGACAAATGAAAGTATTCTTCAGACATAAAAATTCTGTGAGAGATCCTTTAACTACTTGGTAGAATAGACATGAAGGCCTTGAGAAAGTTTGTCAAGATTAAACCGCTTTGCTTCTTTCAAACTTTATCACTCTTCAACTTGCCAATGAACTGGAGGGAAGGAAGGGTGGAATGGAGTGCTGAGAATTTGTGCACCGACCTTGAGAGCCTGGAAGCCATCAAGTGTAGGGATTCAATAACCAGTCATTTCAGTGTCCAAAGATGTCTGACCACATATGTGGTGTTTATTACTTTTATACCATTTTTACAAGCAGAAAAGAACAGCATAGATACAGCATTGGGATTGGAGAATAGATCCCACATGGGTGAAACCCCTCAACCACATTGGTGCAACCTCCCAACCAATCCATAAGACTAGTGGTGATGTTAGTAAATGAGATCACCTGTATACCTGGAAAATCAGGGACTTTCCAACCCAACAGATACAGGATGAATAGAGGATGAGCTCATGGGATAGCAAAGAGGCCCCTCCACCAGGCTGCAGTGTGCTGCCAGCTACTAGTGTCATCCAGGGAAACTCAGTGGCCACCACATTTCACTCCTTCCATTTTAAATTTTTTTAATTAAAGGCAAATCAGAAAAGAAGTTAGGAGAGGATTCATAAGAATCATTAGAAGAGCATGCTTGCAGTTGTTTATATAGGGCATATACTTGACCCTTAGGCAAGATAAGAGAGGGTTTGGGATGAAAAGCTGTGATACATATATTGCAAAGAGAAGGGAGACATTGAACAAAGCAGCACCCACTAATTAAATCACAACTAATGACTACATAGCATAGAATTTTTCCCATTTAGCCTGTGGGCAACCAAGCCCAAAGCTTTCCCACCAAGATCCTAATTTATCAATTTTCAAATCCAAGGCCAAATTGTTGAAAATATTAAGCTGGTGCTGGATGGTTCATGACCCATCAAACAAATTAAAACAATATCGATTTTGTAGAATAGCCTTCTTCACCACTTGCATCCTATGGTTGATTATTGAGATAACTGAAGAAGTAACATTGTTTTTGCTAAATTGCATGCAACAGAGTTAATGTTAAGGTGAGCGTGAGCAGCAATTGCTGGCACGCCACTATAAACAAAGCTAGCACTACGTATTCAGCTTTATTAAGTAAGGTTGTTTCAGAGTCACAAGTGTTATCTAGCATGACCCCTCGTCGAGAACGATTCGAATGATGAAGTTGTTGTTTAGAAAGCAAAACAGGAATCAGCCGACTGAGGCAGCAAAGTACTTCACTAAGATTAGCAGGAATATAATTAAAAGTTTCTTGACCACATGTAAAAACTATCCTTGAGGTAGCCAAACATGGGAAAAGTGAAAGAAGTCTCTTCCAAAGCTGTGTAGTTCAAAGCAGGTGAGCTAAGACGATGACAGTGAGGTTTTTTACTTGAAGATGTACAATTAACTACTTTTGCACAAGTTATATTTATAGGGACTGCTACCATTGAGGTGTGTAAAAGCAATTGCATCAAGGTGTGGATAAAGCAGCAAATCCCCAATTAGATATAGTCTTATAGTTAAAGTTCCCATGTAATAAAAATCCGCTTAAGCCAGTGAAATTTTGAATTACTGCAGAAGGAGTGCAGACAGGAACTAAAACATGTAGAAAGCAAATGTTCCATATCATAAGTTTCAGATAAGCAAAAGACATCATTCTGTGTGATGTTAATCAAGCATAAGCAAATGAACCCGGATTGGACACTGTGCCATCTGTAAAGTCAAATTCCTGGGACTGGGACCAGATCTGGGGACTGGTGTGATGTCACGAAATCCTTGGCGGGGGACACAAACAGTTAGACCTGTGAGCGGGACACAATGAGCTGGAATCCACAAAGGTCCTGTAGAACAAACACAACAGCACAGCCTCGCCCCCTACCCCTAATAGTTAACTAAAACATTCAATTAATTTAAGGTAAATAGAAACATGCAATTACATTCAACTGATTTAAGGAAATTATACTTTTAAAACTTTTTAGAGACCCTTCTAGAGACCATTTCCCTCCTTTTTATTCATTTGTGGAGACAGGCCTTAAATGGCGATGAGCATGTTCCATTATGGCTATATTCCAGGTGGTACAAAATTGCAAAAAGCAAAATATCATGTTGTAAAAAACAGGGCTTGCCTAGTAGGTAACATCCATTTGCCAAAGTTGATGATAAAACAATCTACTTGACTTGAGTAATTGGAATAGGGCAGCTTGTGCCAGGCCTCTAGCATTTTGAGGAAAAAAAGAGTGAATGAAAAAAATCAACAAAGCAATAGCCTTAAGAAAGAGGCCCAGAAAGGGTCAAGTGACTACGTATGTAACAAATATCTTCGTCTGTAGTAGCGGTGGCAAAATTAAAAATAAGATCATAATTAGGGTAAATCCTGGGCACAATATAAGCACCTGGAAGATTAAAAATAATTTGACACACATAATGAGAGTCAGGATATTAAGTTGAAAGGCTGTTGAGAAAAAGTTTGAAAGTTAAAATAGCGGGACACTTTCCAGGAGGCATTATGAGGAGCCTTGTAAAGGAAAAAGTCATTAAGCAAGCAAGCCAAAGTTCTTTAGGGC